>JAQNCA010000030.1:22791412-22820716 GCA_029783725.1 Acanthurus tractus
TTATTTTTCTTTTTTTTTTTTAATTTTTTTACTTTACAAAACAGTAATGCTGTGTCCTGACTGGCTCCTGGTTTTTTTTTTTTTTTTTGATTCTGTGGGTTGCCCGGGGGCCCCGGGGGGGGCTCAATAAATTCAGAATAAGGATGAAGGAAAATACAAACTCAAGACTGTAAGACGGTGTGATGTATTTGCTTTACTATTCTCAAAGGGTACTTTAAAAATATCTTTCAAAAGGGGTAGCCTGGCTTTTAGCCAAAGTCATCTGGGAGTCCTTAACAGAGGAAAGTTTGGGAACTCCTCATCTGGAGAGCCACTTAGCTCTGTGATATAATTGAAGGTTGAGGTAAAAAGACATCTTGTGCTTAAAAAGTCAGCACGTTCACAGTAACAAGTTAACACACTGATGTTTATATGAATGTCGACTGTGTTCATTATCTTAGTTTAGCGTTAAGCTAATTAGTAAGGATACAAGGAAGTTTATTTATCATTATACAACGAGTTGTACTTGTAATTTAAATTAGCACTTACATACAGTTGAGGCTTTTAGAAATGACTATTGGTTTTGCAGCTATTTGGTCATAAACCAAATATCATGACAAATTTAAAAATCAAGCAAAGGAAAAGGCAGCAGATCACCAGTCATTAGCATTCATCCATGAGCATCTGTGCCAAATATCATGGCGAATCCACCCAGTGGCTTTTTGAACTATTTCAGTCTGGATCAAAGCGTTGGACTGACTAACTGACCGACAGACCAAAGGTACCATCCCCACAGCTGTGCTGCTAGCGTGCCCGAATAGTCATAAGATGGAACTATATCTTCTGTTGAACTTGACACATTAATTTTTTTGCAACCAAGTTAAATTTGTGCCTTTTTAAAGCAGTAAGGGAGACTGTCTCACTGCATGAAAAAAGAGAAAGGGGCTGTGTTTTCCAAACAAACAGAGCTGAACATTTCAGATTTAAGGGAAACAGTGTTTATTGAAGGTGGACAAGGGCTGATGGGAAAATTACTTCTAACAGAGCTGTCTCCTTCAGAGAGGACAAAGACAATGTGCTAAGGAGGGACATTGGTGAAAATAGCAATAACCATCGGTTAAAAGGAAGCAGAGAAGAGACATGGAAAGTGTGGTTTCAGACAGTAAGCATACACACCACTGATGTGTCCTTGGGAAACAAACGAAACCCCTGAGGGAATAGGAAGGGTATCACATTTATTGTTGTAATAGAACTGGTGTTTAGTGTGAATGGACAGGAGGACACTTACTTTACTTCTAAGACAAGAGCCAGAATTCCTGCAGCGATCGGAGCGGCACTGGATGTTCCTGGGAAATGTGTGACACAGCCATCAGCAATGTTGGTCACCGTCACCTGCAGACACAACAACCAAACATGTAGCATTACAGTGAATGCTCCGTCAGTACATGGAGAGCAGAGACGGGTGCATGTGAGCTGGAATATGTGACTGAAATGGATTTCTGTGAGAGGTTTTTTGGAAAAGAACGCAGCTTTGCAGCAAGTCAAGCCAAAAGAATTCCCACACTGCAGCAGTGACTGTATCAATATCAGTTTCTTTGTCATTAGGACATGATGCATCAGCAGAGTGTTACAGTGACGATAATTAAAAATCTAACTTGTGTCTAGTCTGACCACCTCTAATGTGAGGGGGGAAAAGGGCAGACACCCTGACGATGGAAGGTGATATCACAACGATAAAATTGGCTGTTCTGTTTCTGTAGCTCTGGAATTGGCGCTGCTTCCTTTCCCGGCTTTTCACTCCGCCATCAACACCTCGGCTTCTTCCTCTCCCTTTCTCAGCCACTACAGCCACGCTTTACCTCCAATTAACACTCGTTTGCTTCTGTGTGTGTGTGTGTGTGTGTGTGTGAGTGTGTGTGTGTGTGCCCAGCAGTCACCCAGGTCATTTGGCAGGCCTCTATAAATATCACACCAGTGGCTGCTCTTTAACTGGCTTCTCACAGCTCACAGGAGCCAAAGAGCAGGGTTGATGGCACACACAAATACACACACACACACACACACACACACACACATACTCACATATAAAACCTCATTAATGATAAACACTGTTGTTAGATGTGTTAGGTGGTACACGCACAGTAACTAGAGGAAGTGAGCCTCCCACGCCGGCCCCTGTCAGAGTGACGGCCATCACACCAGGGCAGGGCTCGCCGAAGTAGGCGGGCTTCCCTGTTTGAGAGACGGCGCCGATGGCAATGTTGTAGATGGAGTTAACATAGCCGTCTGCACCGCAGTGGTCATGCTGCATTCCACCATTACCTGCAGCCCACACAAAGATGCTGCCCTTCCCACCTCGTCCCTGACAACACAAACAGAGGAAACGTCAAAGACCAACAACATGAAATGTGGATTTCATAAAGAATGTTTCCATCTAGCGGCCGGTACAGCATTTCTATCATCACCCATGAAAAATATACATAAAACTGTACATATACATAAAGTGTAGGAAATGTAAGATTCTTTAGTGATGAAAAAAATCAGTAAGAAAATGAAAATAGGACTGTATACATCCATGTTGATCAAGTAATTATTTTTTGCTCAAGTCAGTCAATGCAGGTTGTATATGCAGTGATAAAAGATAATAGTATTAGTCATAGTTGTTAGTGAATATGAACAATTTTACAGACCTTTCATTTCAAATGTTTATAAAAACTAAGAATGACATCCTTAGTGGTTTGTGGCTATTTTATGTGATTTGATCTTCATTTTGTAGATCAACCAAAAAATATAAAGTGCTGCCACTGGTTAAAAGACCAGAAAAAAGTGGTAAAAAAATCAAAGGCTGTTGTCACACTGACACTTCCTGCCTTTGAAACCCTGGTCCATCCGAAATGCAACCATTACTTGGAATAAATAAACATAATGAGACTGAGTGACTGAATCTTGAAATGCCCAAACAAGATGTAAATGTGTAGCAAAGTTTAATATGTACCAATTTTCAACATTTCTAAATCCCCCTTTATTCAACAGTCTCTCTGAAATATCTTGAAAATAAATATGTATTCAAATCCATCTATATGATCCCAACACTCGACATTTTGTCCTCTCAGTCTCGGCTTCACTGACAGTGTCTGCCTCCCATCTGACAGACAGCAGTGTGAACTCGCAGATGAAAGCCGTGCCTTGTGAGTTCCTAGCCGAAGGGCTTGCTCTGTCAGGCTGTTCGGCCCGTCCATCTCGGCCCCGTTGTCCCGTGGGCCCCAACTGCAGACGTAGATGTCGATGAAGTGGATGTTGAAGGTCAGAGCTGTGGCCTCCATGGCATCAGTGACAGTGCCGTCCAACAAGCGGATACCTGGACGGATTGAAAAGGTCACAGAAAGTTCGGAGGCTTGGCTTGTGGAAAAACGAAACAGCAATGGACACTTTTCAAAAATATAACGAAAAAGGTATTTTGTTTCCAACTGCTGCTTAAAAACAGATGCACAGAAGTCTGTGCAAATGCATCACAAAAGCACGGTAAGCACACACAGAAGCTGACCTGTAGAGGACCAAAGTCCCCCCTTTTTGGTGGACCTCATTAATATGTGAAGTAGTTGATGGACAGGGAGATAAAAATTTGATCCAACTTTTATTTGGGCTAATAATCACACATCTGATATCTGTCAGGAGAAAGATAATCTTTAAATAGAGATACATTTTGAGATAATTTGGCAAATATAAAAGTAGCAGTATGCTGTAAAGACAGTAAAGCAACAGATTATTTAAGTGAAATCACTCATTAAAATACATCTTTTGTTTTGTGCTCCATAAGTCAACAACTCGACTGTCACCTCTGTACATTTTCTGTTGTTCTGGAGGGAAAAAAGGAGAAAATCATTTAATGTCTTTTCATGTTGAGAGGTGCAGCTGTGCAAAACAAGAGTTAGTCATTTTCAACTAAAACATTATCATGATGTCACTTACAAAATTTGGGTTAATACATTTTTAATATTAGATACACATTTTTTTTAAGTATTACACTTCAAAGGTCTCACAACAAAATGCAGCTCTCTTGACATGCAAAATCCTATTTTAGACATCTATATCATATCATCATTTTAATGTTAAAAAAAATGTGTTTCTCTCCACTGACTACTTCATTTTTTCAATAATTAGGTCTCATTGTGGTCCACCTGCCCGGCTGGGAGTTCAGCTTGCTTTAGTGGAATCTGCTCCTGATGTCTCACATTTTTCTCTGCTGTTTCTTGTGTGCCATTTGTGTCTGTTTTTCTCTGTCAGTTTCATCTTGCTTCTTCAGTGTCTATTTCTGTGTCTGTTTCTGTGTCTCATGCCAAACTTAAAATACAACATGTGAATAAACCTACTTCCCTGCTTGTGCTGTGTCTCCTTTCTTTTGCTCCATCCCTGTTTTCTGTCGCAGTGTGTTTTCCATCACTGTCTCACTGTCTGCTTCTGCTATATTCTTAATTCTTTTTCTTTGCTCCACCGCTGGTTGCATGCTGTTTTTGTGAATAAGGTAATTGCAGTAACCTTGCCACTATCAGAGGTAAAATAAAAATGCAAATGATTTCTGTTTTTTGTGCTTTTCAATATTGTTAACTGTTTTTAGCTTAGCAAATGTTAGCTGAAAGAGGAGCTCTTAAAGCTCTTGGGTCACATTCTTGAATATAATGGCTTTTGTTTTGTTGTGGGTTATGATTTGCCAAGGGCCCTTTTAAAAACATCTAAGATACGCTTTTATTGATGTATAACCTGTGCTGATTTGTGTGAGGTGATATCAGTGAGAGCTCAAACATTTAACAATTACCTGTATTGCAAATTTATGTTATGATGGACAGACCAGAATTCTTTTAAATTTATTGCTCATTGCACAATAAAAATCCAGGAGAAAAAGCCATTAAAATCACTGATGATATGATGATGACACAATGACAATTATAATAAATTTAATATTTTAAAGTCTCCAAGTGAAAAAAATGACAGTTTTTGTTGAAAGAAGTTTAAACATCTAATAAAGTGGCTTTAAGGTTAAAGAAACCTCACAAATGATCATTGCATTAGTTTCATTTAGACACATTATATTGGCAGTCCTGTTTACAATTGCAATTTGACGGCAGCTTTGCCATGCAATGTTATGTTTTGACATCAGCAGATGACAGAGTAACTGAAGTGGGAAACAGCTGAGGTAAGTATTTTCTTCTGTTCACCTCCAGGGAGCCTGGAGGGCGTCACTTTAACTTAGTATGCTATCAAAGTAGAGAAAGAGAGCCAAAATAACACCCCGATATGCAGCTGGCATATAAAGTATGTGGTATTATGGATCACTTCACATTACGTAACATTCTGTCTGTCCACTGCTGAAAGAATTGCAACACAATCATGGAGATATTCAAACTGCAGCAGCTTTTACCAGGAAGCAGACTGACTTGCCTCCTGATGCCATGGCCCCGCTCAGTTTAGTGAGCTTAATACTATTTGCACTTTTTTTGTAATTGTTATTATATTCACTAAAGAGACATAATTTGTTCTTCTGAATACTAAGAATTGTATATGCAGCAAAAGACAATAAATCCCTCCCTATCCCTAAACCTCACTATTCACTAACTCTGTCTGCCTGTTGTCAGGATGGTTCTTAGAGCTTTTTTGGCCCTAAAGTGATGCTATGATATAGGTGGCAGTCAACCAAAACTGTAAACTTGACAAACAGAAAGTCCAACAGTGAGACGATATGTTCAGATTAGATTAGCTGAGTGGAACTTTAGAGTTGGGAGTTAATGCCCTTGACCCCAATTGTTGTATTGTTTATAGTTGCATCACTGTGTATAGAGCAACACAGGAGCAACAGCATGGCAGAGTTTAAACTTAACACAATGATCCTCTTTATGTCATGTGTGACGACCTTCTTCAACTATCATCAGAAACAGGTTGTCAACTTAGGAGAGCTTGATTACATAAGGCCTGTCTACTGCTAAGTGCTGTTCGATGATGCTCAATAAAAGTCATGAAATGCACTTGCAGCAGTCATCAGAGTTATTGAATTATCCCAATGTGATTTATTCTACAAAACAAACAGTGACAGGGGAAGAAGAGCCAAAAAATCTGATTGGATTGAGAAAAATCCTGAGTTGAATATGGTTGGTTACTGTCAGTGGTCCCTTTCACATGGAAGTAAAAATGTCGATGACAGCCTTTCTAAAACTGTTTCAACTGGATAATCTACTGCTAATGAATAACAGAATTACCAATATAACCACTCTGTTGCAGAAATGTTTATTAATTATTCATTTTTGGAAATTTACTTTTGCTCTCCTACAAAATTAGTTGTACAATACATTTTCATAACTCCTGTGTTGTATATAAAAGTGAACGAATAATTTTGTTCAATTCTTCAACTCCTTCAATTGCCTTGGTACCCGAAAGATGTTTCAAATATCAATGCTTTGTGTCCTGTTAAAATTTCGTTTACATAAAAATAATTCAAGGAATTGAGGAGGCTAAAAAAGGAAATCAGGTTTACATAAATTGTAAGTTTCCACTGAAGGACATTTCAGATGACTTTGTCTGCTGATTTTATTATGAAATGTTTATCTCTTCTACTAATTGTCTTCTTTAATCTGTTTGCTTGAATTAAAATGTATTTTCAATGAAAAGACAAGACATTTCTACGAGACAAACAGCATCAGTCTGACTTTGTCTGACTTGTCTTTATTCATTTTGTTTGTGCTTTTGAAACAACATCAAGTCTTACAGGACAACAAAACTTTAAAGATCATTTTAAGTAAATTGCCCAAACAGAAGCACACAGAGAGTTAAAGCTCAGTCGGTACTTATTGGCAGACAGATCGCACATGTCTCAACATCACCAAGTACTTCAACATGCATCTTTCCAGCATGCATCTTTCATTGGGGTCTCGCCCCTTCATCTCCTGTGAGCCAAACTCTGTTTATGAGTCAGGGTAAAATAGACTCAGCAAGGTGAAATTAAGGCTAACTGTGGAAAGACATTCCTGGTCTCGCCTCACAAACTGTTTTTTTCTCTTTCAGTCAATGCTGCAGGAGACTCTCATCAGCCTCTGACAAATGAGGGAGGGTTAAGGGTTAAAGATCACAGAGCAGAGTTCAAATGTCAGGGTTCAGATGAGGAAGTCCTCTCATCGTACTCCATGTTTCATGCCGATGACACCAGCTATAAAAAAAACTGGTCGGATCTGAGAGCTGTGGGAAATTTTCTTCCCCAAAAATCATGTACTCCTCATTAACTTATGGTTTATAGCGCTCTTAGTGTATCCTATAAAAATCTTTGATTCCACAACGGAAAGCAGGCTATCTTGTTTATTCGGTTCATTCATCCCTTGCCAATATTACAACCAGCACTAAAAAAGCCATTACTGAAGCTCCCACTAAAAAATGAGCTGTTAAATGGGGTCAGCACGGCTCAATAGCAGCCAGTCACTGTGCAGACTATCGCATACGCACAAACCCAAAGCCATACATACATATATATGCATGTCTGCAGCCAAACATCTTTAAATTACACACTGTGACAGCATTTTTTCATGTTATTTTTTCAGAACACTTAATAGCAAAATTCCTTCATGAGGACTTTCAAATAGAAATATAAATTCATATCTTTCATGAACCCTCTAAGTTTCAAGTACAGCTGATGAGTTGTTTATCAGCACCACTGTATAAACTAACACTGACTGAGCAAGGCTCCAGAGACCTGCAGAACTGCAGACAAAACAGCACATATTTTCTACCATTTTTAGATCAAATTTTCTAATGCTTTGCTGACAACCAACAAACCATACGGTTATAATTTTCATCCGAACCACATGTCACTATCCCTTAGATTTAATGTAATTAGCAATGGCATACCAGGTTGTAAAATGCAAGTTTCCCCCATCAAAAATGATTTAACATGGAAAAAAATTGCTGCTCTGCAGAATGAGAGCCAAAAATATGAATTTGAATTATTTATTTTTGAATTAATCTCAAACACTTTGTGTCATTATTTTCTGGGGTAAAGTACATACGACTGTTTTGAAAGCATCCTGTCACAAACCCTTATTTTATTTGCTTCAGAAAGGAAATATTACACTTTTTTTTTTTTTTACAGTGCTAAAATCCACAGTGTCCCTCAGGTACAAACACATCTAGTTATTGTAAAAATATTGTATATTCATTGCTTAAATTTCAGGTGCTCTAAAGTTTTGGTTTTTTAAAGTTTCAGCTGCTTAAAAATCCTCCTCAAATGGAAAAAGTGACTTTCCTTTTTTTCCTTCTTTTGCATTATCACACAATAGTGTCGACTTTTGGACAGGATTAATGGCCTACTACAAGTGGTTTTGAAAATGTCATGTCATAGTCTTGGCCATTGCAGCACACCCACAATGCACTGCCTCCCACCGTCTCAGTAAGGCTGCATTGTTTTCCTCACCTCCGATCCTGGCATTGAAGGCGATGCCCACACCACAGTAGGAGTTATTGGCCTCCATGGCAACTTCCCCAGCACATTGGGTACCGTGACTGAAACAGAGGGGAATTACGATGTTAGCAACACACTGAGACTTGAATATGTAAAGGAGGGAGATTTTTTTTTTCTTCTTTAGATGTGTTGATCTAAGCACACACCAAATTAAGCCTGGACAGATAATTAAATACGGTGCATCCTGATGCAGGATGGTAAAAACATCTGGATGCTGGAAACTGTAAATAAAAGAAATAAGCAAAGTCTTCTGCAGCTGATTTCCTGTTGATACACTAACCGCAAACATGGTTATGTTTCTGAACTTGACATCTTGCATAGTTTGTATATTGTAAATTTCCTACAACTATTTGTTTCGGACTGATTTACCGACCAGTCACCTTATTTACTGTTACTGAGCCTGTTGAGTTTCCTGTTGTTATGCAGCAGAAGAATTAGTTTACAATAATAACTGGGGCAGATTTACAGCACTACTGGAAATCAGTATTGCCTTTTTCTAAACACATTTCAAAGTATTAAAAAACCCACTTTACATTGTTTTTCTAAATAAAATGAAAAGAAAAATTCCGATAAGTGGATGGTAGCAGATCTATCCTTTCTTTGTAATTTAAATCGAGTCCATTACAATGAGTACAGCTTCATTTTTAATGTTGCAAGAAAAAAGGCTTTAGAATGACAACTTTTCAGTGTTTTGGGCAAATGTGTCACTATCTTGGGTAACATTGGTAAGATTGGCTGAAATGTAAACTACCATAAATCCAACAAAAGGGCAGAAGACCTAATGCGTAAGGGCACTAGGCGGTGGACATGCTATCATATACAAGGCTTTCTTGTTTGCTTTTATCTTCATAAAATGCAGTTAGTAATGAACTGCAAAGCCTGGTTGGATTATTACTCAAAGCTTGTAAGCGCAGACATGTAAAATTTACGTCTTGTTAGACTAGATAAATACACTGTTTTGCCCAAATTACACACTTTCCTCATCTTTACCATTTTTTTAAAAGGGTCTGATAAAATTGGTGCAAAATTTATTGAATCATGTAAGAAAACAAACATGGGACATTTCCATGGACCAGTGTTTCCCAGACTGAGGGCCACCGCGACCAAACAGCCAACAGCTACTGTCACTCAAAGAAACAATGCCCTTTATAATGCATAACTTATGCCTCAGTATAATTTAAATAAGTGAGATGTATAAGTAATTCTCCCTCTATTCAGATGTCAGGAAAAGGAAACAAAGAATGGAGATTAAAACCATTTGTAACTGACAATAAACATGTTTATTTCTGCTATAAAGTTGGGTGTTTTAATATGGGGCTGTATTTTTGGAGCCAGCCTCAAGTGGCCATTGGAGGAACTACAGGGTCTTTGGAAGTGCACACTGATGTCATATGTCAGCTGCGAATGCTGCCTCTTGATCATTACCTGTTCTCCTCATCTCTGACAGGCATGGGATCGTGAGACAGACCATGTGACGCACGCAGGTCAAAACTCGCGAGGACTTCCTGTAATCCAGACAGAAAACAAATGAAGCACAGTGTAACATAATGTACCTCTGAACACAAAACACAAGAGTGACATGACAGGAAATGAAGGAATCCCATGAAAAACTCCTGATACCTGCCTCTTGAATCAGTCTGTCGACATATTTCCTCTGACAGAAGGCGTCAGTGTCACTGAGGAGACGCCTGTGACTGAGTCTGTGTGTGTCTCTGCGTGCTGTTTGCCTCATAAGAGTGAACATGTTTGGATGACTTGTTTGCCAGTGTATATAGGCATAACGAGAGGAGGATGTCTTGGCAGCAAATAGTACAAGAACAGTTATATCTTTCTCTCTCTCTCTCTTTTCTACCAACCGGTTTATCCACGCCAGACGATCTGCTCTGACAAAGTACAAGTTGGCCTGTGTGTTTCAAACTGCCTATAGGATTATATATGACAAGGCAGAAAAAAACAACACTGCCACTCTACACATGCTTCATGGCCAGCCTGTGTAACACCAGACTAACAAAACAAACAGCCTCATAACTATTGGAACATTTTAAAGTGCCAGATTTTAAGTTAAAGAAAAGTTGCATCGTTTAACACAGAGTGAAAATACACACATTCCAGCCTAATTAAATGTTGAGTATTTTTGTATCAAGCAGCACTGATGGAAATCTGTAACCACATTAAAGACAACTTAATAAGAAAAGACACCGCTCATTTCTTAGATTACTGTAAATAAAATAACAGGAGTGAAAACATTTAAATGTGAAGTTTAACTAAGATTGGGCAGAAATCAGTTGTCAATCAAAAAAATTGCAGTTGATGTGTACTCACAAAGTTTTTCTTCAGGTCTTTGTTTGCATGATCTACACCTGGAAATACAGGAAAAAGAGAACATTTAAATTAGTCAAAAATGAAACTATAATCTGGATCCTTGATTCTGGAAGGAAACAAGAGACATTTGATGCTCTAGACAAAGAAGTTTTTAAAAAAAAGTCTCATTTGTGCGATCAGATCATGCCTAAGTGCACTCATTGATTCATTATTTTCCTTGGAGCTGAGTAGGAGCTGTTTCAAGTCATTTGAACTTACAGTGTGGTAGACAGGTTATTAAAACTTTGAATTTTGAGTACCCTGCTAATTGGTGTAATTAATTTGCCAAAATGTAACAGTGAAGTCAAATTTTTATCGCAAGTTGTGTCAAGATCAGGGCTTTGCCGTATGAGGCTTCGCACATGATTGATGGATGAGTGAAAGAACAAATGGGCACAGAAAAATCTGTGCTCCCCCAAAATCTAATGCATTCATTTTGCCTTCTTTTTTATTACTTTTTCTTTTCTTTCTTCCTAAGCTTTTCCTTCATCTTTTTATCACCCCCCCCTTTACACATCAGTTGCCTTTCTTTCAGTTGCCCACTCCTCGTCCTCCCCCTCTCCTCACCCCAACCGACACCACCACCACCACCACCACCCCCTCTTCCTCCTCCATCTCTGCTGCATCAGGGCTCCTGTTGTCTCAGCGAGAGACGAACGAATGATGGCCCCAGGAGGGCCGCGCCTGCTCTGCCACACATCACTCACTCTCTCTCTCTCCCAATCTCACACACACACACCCATGCACACACACACATGGGACCTGCCAGCCTTTGTCCTATGCAGGCAGTGCCTCGGGGTTGTCATGGTAACCTGCAGTGGGTTTTGCCGCTGAGGCCTGATTGTGTTGAGCTCAGGCGGGATGGAGCGCTGGGTGGGTGAAGCCTCATTGGAGCCTGCCATGCCGTGCCATGCTGTGCCAGGTCAACCTGCTACATCCTCTACATAACAACCGATGCTTTATTCATAACCACTGATGCTTTATTCCCTTTTTCGACCACCACTTTGGGTTTTCTTGCCCCTGACACACTTCCTCTTTCACTGGTTGGTCGGTTTTGTTTTGTGCTTTACAGGCAGTTTATTTTTTTAAATACTTCGTCTCTCTTTATTTTTACCTTGTTTTTTTCTATTCTGAAATGCCAAGTTACCTACACACTGCTGATGTAATCAGTGTCAGAAGTGTGTGGATTGCCATGTGCAACCACCATGACCAACAGTGTCACCAGCTGCATCTTTTTATCTGCCAGTGATGAGTTTCAGAAAAACGACCTCTGGTTTTCCTTTATGTGGGTCAGGCCCGGCTTGATGTTCCTGGAGAAAGCTTCATAGAACTTCTTGTCTTTCTCCTTGTCCTCAACCAGCTTGGTGAGAAGCTTCAGACACTTCTTGACAATGTTCTTACAAATGACCTGAAGGATCTTGTTCAGCTGCAACATTTCTCTGAAGATGCTGAAAGGCAAGTCCTCAGAGTCCATGACACCACGCACAAAGTTCAGGTACTCTGGGATGAGCTTCTCACAGTTGTCCATAATAAAGACCCTCCTGACATCCAGCAAGAGCCTCGCAAACAGCCAACTGCGTCCACTGCAATATACAACCAAGCTGGACCCACTGATGCCTGGGGGCAAACTCTATGTCACCGAGACAGTAAAGTGCACTGCAGGCAACTAAACTTAATAAAAGTAACACCAATAGTGACAGTTATACTAAAATATAGAATAATGCATTTCTCTGAGTGTATAACTGTGACTGATATGATGTGTTTTTGCTTGATTTTACAGCCAGTAATAAACAACTTCTCTCAGGTGCCATTTCCTGGGATTAACACACCAACAACTTTATGAGCATATAAGTTACATACCCTAAAATGCACACATCGATCAAGGTGAGAGTACTCCACCCACTGAGATGGAGTTTGGAGCTGTTTTGCTAAACTACAGCGTTTTGCATCCATAACAACTGTGGTTTGGTAAGAAAAGAGAAGAAATCGTAGCCGCAGTTGCCACTGAGCATTTCCAACAATCACAAAGTTGTGAGGATTTTATGGATTTTTACTTTCTTATTCTCAAGGGAACAAGAGAAAAAGCTCTCTGGCCAGCTTTCCTCTTTGTCTGAGCCAAGCTGGATTTCCACACTGAACACAAGGCCAAGCGAGGATGCTGAGTAGGTTTTGCGTACTCTGATTTAAGGCATGAAGTGTGTTGAGTGATGCTGCAGGACAGACCACATGATTTCCTTGTACGGAATTCAAGTGAGTCATTGAAGAGGTATGAAATGTCAGCTGTCTTTTCCAAATCCCTCCTCATGCTTCTCCCTTTTCCTTTTGGTTCCTCAGCTTCATCATCAGTGAAATCAGGAGTCTCTCACACATCCTCTGTTACAACAAAGATCAATCATTCACTTTTGCTCCAGTATTCCAGGTCAGAATCTTCAAGCTTCAAATCTTAATGATGTTATTTGTTATATAAATGCTATTTTTGTGTTTATGCATTTATGTATGAACCACTAATACCTACACGTTTCCCCAATATTTGAGAAAAAACAATATTGTGGAGAAGCAAACAGGAGCTCTGTGTAACTTGACACGTTGAGGTGTGTATGAAGTGCTGCTGACATTTTGGCACAGGAATGTTGTACCGAACAAAATAAATGTGGCCCTTAAATTGCCAGTCATCTTTATAAGCAAACATACATATGCATCTTTTTTAAAAAAAAGAGTCTTCAAACTATCAATTTCATTAAAGATAGTTATAAAATGCCACTGAGGAAAAGATCTTGTTAAATGGTCGGCTTTTCCGACTTCCTCTACAAAAATCTGTCTGACAACTTGAACAGTTATACAGCTGAAAGTGTGGAAAAGTCTTTTTTTTAATAGTGATGTACCAACACACGTGATGTAATCCAAATTTTAACAGGCCAAAGCAAATTAGGGAGACTTTTAGAAGCTTTTTAATGCAAGAGTTTAAATCTGAACATGAGATTTCAGCTATTCACAGCAATGACCTCTTCTAGTCTGGGTGTGTGTCCTCTCATTTCATACATGCATATACACTGTTGCTACTGGAGAAGAGCTGCTTGTCTGCAGGATGCAGAGGAGCCTTTTTAATACAAATATGTTTTGTTCCCCTGTGAGTGAGTGTCAGACCCAAACACAATGACAATCTCACAGTCACGTCAGCATTTAAAAGGTGACATCATTACTTTTCTGTTTGTGATGGAGACAACTTTTGGAATTAATGTCAAGTTGCTCAGGAGGAAGCAAAGTAACAAGTGAGCCAACAGGAACAACTGGAGGTGTAAAATGTTCACCTAGACCCACTCTCATATTGTCAGTATTGATAGGTGACACCACTAACACTGATAGGCTTTCTCATGTGGTTTTATATTGATCTAATTTGTTCGTAGTTTTTATTTTGGTTTGAAATTAAAAGAGGCTGTGTTGGACAAGTCTGAGTTGTGTAAAAGTAACTTTGGTAAACCTAACAAAAGAGTTTAGAAATGGTCTAACCTGCTCCTTGCTGATAGGTTGACCCTAGAACTGAATTTATATGAATACTGGAATTTAGATTTCAATCTAAGAGACATCCAAATTGAAAGCCACATTCTTAGTTTTTACAGATTACAATGTGCATCCTTCTATGTGGGGTAATTCTTCCAAAAAATAAATAAATAAATAAATAATGAACATCAAATTATGTTTTTAGTCAAATGCATTCTCTCTTTTTTTTTGCAAATGAATTATATGATTTACTCATAATCTACAGAAAGAACCACTACACCTGATGAATTTTTCTGTAGATCAGGCAAAAAGCACCAAGGTGCAAACCAGTGCTTTAGTCAGTGTTCACTCAAAGGTCATCAGGACCTTGTAAAGAGGCTTTTTTATTCACATTATAGTGATGAAATTTGTCAAACCACTTATTTAAATTGATCAAGCTGTTGATAGAAAATTTTACTAATTATCTTTCCTATGAGGAGTAAAATTGATATAAGTCTGTAAATTGTTACATGACATCTTTACACCTCTGTACCTGCACCTCTACACAAGAGCCCAATGGTTTGGCATGTACATGTACATATCTTCTTGTGCATGCTTCTCTGCAGTGCACGGATGTTGTATTGGGATTAGGACTGACACGTGCACAGCATGAGCACAAGTATGCTCAGAGCTTATGTGTCACAAGAGTCCATTTGAGCATCAAAACACTGCATCTTTAAGTATTTACAAGGATGAGCTGAGTGGAAAAATGCATTCAGTCAGGTGCATTCACACAGGTAGCACCATACTGCCATAAATACAGCCATAAACACACTCCAACACAGTCCAAGGTCTTCTGAGTGTGAAAGTAGAAAGTCACATCCCACAGATGAAACACTGTAGGTGGTGGAGCCAATGCAAAACCCTCCATGAATACAAATGCTTTGAACCTGGCTGACCCAGTCTAGATTGTGATTGTGCAGGTGTGTGTGTTTGTGCGCGCTGTTGCTGCTCTGCATGTGTGTCAGCATTCAGCAGCAGCAGCTGCACTCTATCTCCTTGCTCCGGCAGCATTCATGCCGGTCCTCAGGGTCAAACACACACACAAATCAGACACAGAGATGTGTCGGAGGCCATTTTGAGCCGACGGTGAGTCGTGCCTGAGCCGCCACTGAGAAAATGAGCCAACATCACTTCAGAGGAGGCCCCCGCTACATCTGGCACCTCCCGGCAGGCTCTGCTGCTTAGCTCTCCTCTGCAGGAGTTACTGTACATAAGAATAGCAAAAGTCAACAGGCTGCCTCTGCTAGTGGAGCAGGAGAAGGGCTCCGACACATAAAGGAGGAGATAAGCAATGAAAACTGATACCAATGATTCTGCAATGGGACTTAACATGGCTGATAATTTGCGTTTGCAAGTGTGAAAAAGGATATAAAGGTGTGTATGCGAGTGTGTGTGTGTGTGTGTGTGTGTGTGTCTGTGAGTGAGGGAGAGCTGCAGAGAGACAGGGGTGTGTATCACCACCCGCCGAGGGTGAGACTTCCTGGCCCTACACCTCCGTCTCATTAATCAGCTCGGTATTTAAGAAGGGTTGGAGTAGACACTTGCCTGTAATTAGCTGGCTTTGTCAAGAAAGTGTGTGTCTGTCTGTGTGCGTGCGTGTGTGTGTGTGTGTGTGTGTGTGTGTGTGTGTGTGTGTGTGTGGGTTTGAGAAGTGATCAGTGAAGAGAGAGATCTTGGGGAGAAGACAGAGTTTGATGAGTGATGCAGAGTGGAGGGACTGAGTTGGAAGGATGTAGAGGGAGCGTGGGTGATGGAAAGCCTGGCACAGGGAGGAAAGAAGAAGAGGACAGGAGTGAGAAGACAGAGGAGACAAGTTGGAGGAAGAAAAGAGAGAAGGAGAAAAGGAGTAGTGGGGGAGGTGAGAAAAAAAAAGATTAAAGAAATGAGAGAAGACTGACAGTAAGGATAAAGCTGCAGGAGAGACAGGGACAGAGCGGAGGGAACGTGGGGATGAAGAAGAGGTTGACTTCTAAAGTGGGACATTAGTATTCAAGCGGCACGCATTCGCCACCCCCTCACCACACCCCGCTGACCTGTCTGCCCAGCGGCCAGCTCTCCTCCTGCGGAGGGCCCAGACACGGAGCTGGAGGTGGCAGAGGAAGTGTGTGTGTGCTTTGAGACTTAAGTTCATTGCAGGTCTGAAATGCTTCAACCAAATGGAGATCTGCACTTTAGAGACATGTCTCTGTTTTCCCACCATGTGTGGGTGTCAGTGTTACATTAGTGTTATTACATCTGAAATCTATCATCCAATCTGCACCTGCAAGTCAAATGTATTCTGTCAGTCAGTGGACGTCACCTGAAATTCTGCTGTTACGCAACACAATTTAAACACTCTTTTTCTCGTGGTGACAGCGGCTCAGCCCGGAGCTCCTTAAAACACCTGTCCTGAGAGAGAAACACACCTGTCGACATTTGAAAGAAAGTGATGGGTCTGGGAAAAAAAAGATCAGCAGGTTTTTGAAATGATCACCAGGCACAACACCTTCTGACCATCCGGCCAGACCGGCCTGACTGCTCAGGGAGGAAAAGGAGGAGAGACGGGATAAGCACCATTAGCTTGGACTCTGAACTGCTCCTGGCTAAAGTCCAGTTGCAGGAAAATGGGACTCTTGCTGGCAGAGCACCCAAAAATTCAGAGACTGTTCTGCCTGCATCTTCTGCAAAGACCCGTCTCCACCACGGCACACCAGGTTTAAGTTATTGCACTCGATGGGTGGACTGTGTTCTTCACCAACAAATCTCGGGGCTGTAAAAGGAAGAGGGGAAGCTGACTCTTTGTTTCATATTGCAGCTGTTTATTCCTGCTCACATGAGTCAAGGGGATGGAAAGTGCTTCTCAGATGTTTAACTTTTAATATGAACATGTCAATCATATTATCATCTTGATGCTGCTGTTCACCAGATGCAAATTCAAAAAATGTACAGATTTGTTCCCTTGGCATGTAGGTCTACTTGTACATGTTTACATATACAACAGTATATATTCCTCTTTTGTCTTATTCTATTGTGTTGTATTGTATGAAGGACTACAAACTTTCATTTTGTGTTGCACAAAGATGAATAAATTACCTTGTACCTTGTTACCTCGTTACAAGTGTAAATCTGTGGAGCTCCACACGCCCACAGACACAGACAGAGATCCAGGAGGGCTGACATACAGAAGAGCCATCACTGGAAAATGAAGCACGACTCATCTGTAAGACGAACCGTTCTGGCACCGGCACAGCAAATTACTGAGCCATGACTCCAGCCACAGAGTAGAGACTGTGTGGCCAAAAAGTGACAAGTCAATTGCAGACTTCATCTGTCCTGATTCAGTCCAGATTAAAGCTCAGATATTTCGTTTTTGATGCATGCTAAGAGTGTAATATTACTTGTTTCAAAAGAAAAAGCCAAAACACGAAGGCTGTCAGAAAATACAAATTGTTAAGCCCTGTCCACTGGATGTGACTTTGAAATGTAACATTAACTTGTGAATGCGTCTTTGGATATGGACTTTAAATGTGTATCCAATAATATTTTTCATCCGTCACCGACTGTTTTAAAAGCAGATAATTTGTTTTTACTGTTTCCAGCAAAGCAGTTAAACCAAGTGTAGGACAAACCCAAAGCAAGTGTCATCAAGGCTTCATTCAAAATGTTTCCAGAACAAATCCAGACAACACTGATAGCATGACACTACAACACTTTGCTTCTGAAGCAGCTGTGAGGGTTAGAGAGGTGCTGAAGCCTCACATTTCGTTCCATTCATGTTACTTCTTCTACTGACTCTGCAGACCCGCACTTTACCTTTGGATATTAGGAATTTAAGTATCATGTGAAGGGTCACTTCACCCACATGACAAACACAAACATGAACTCAGCTCTTTTAGTGTCTAATCATGCAGTTTGTGTGAGTTTACCTGTTTACTTGACTATACTCTAAATGACTACACTCTAAGTGAGGTCTGTACCTACAAGGACTAAAGAAATTACATTTCAAAACTAGAAATTCTACTTTGTGATTGTTCAGCTCTGTGAATCAGACAAATTTCAGTTTACATCCACATCTGTGCAGATTCATTTATCAACCTATGAGCTCTTGTTCAGAAATGAGCACAGTGACCTTGACTCTTGACCACCAGAATCTGTTGCGTTCATTGTTGAGTCTAAGTGGACATTCATGACAGATGTAATGAAATTCTGTCCAGATGTTTCTGAGAAAGACTGACTGATGGATAAACAAATGGACAGACAACCTGAAAAAATAAGCAACATATGCAACAACACTGTCTCTGTTTCAGGGTAATTCACAGACTTCATTATGAACACTGAAAATAACTGAAAATATAGCATCAACATGAGCTGCTCCATGCCGTACCTGTGGATTGTCCAAAACAGCTGAGGCGCTTTCTTATTAAATGAGCTGCTGTTTTTGAATGTTTTTTATTATGTCAAATTTTAAATGCTGTTAGGACCCTTGAAAAATTCTACTGTGGCAGGGGTATAAATCTCAGAGGAGTCTCTCAGAACCAGGGCAAACAAGAAATGGGATTGCAAGAAACTAATAGAGGCAAGTTTAAAAATAAGTTCCTTGGCTCGAGTTCCATCTGTTCACCGCATTTCATGCAAATACAGCAAGTTACAAAAGATTAAAGCTAATGCAATTCTGTATTTTTTACTCTATCCTATACATTCCCATTCAAATATAAAACTTCCAAAAAAGGCTCACGAACATGTCGTTTATTGTCTTTAAATCTCTGTAATATGCCAAAACAGCTGGGTGCTGTAGTTTAAGTAAACGTTGCTCAAACAGGAGTAAATAGTGCAGTTGCAGGGGGACTATTTTCAGCTGCTAATCAACACACACAGCACAAAAGTGAGTGCTTATAGCACCAGAAAATGTGTCAAAAATTATCGACAGTGTGTTCATTAAGACACATGTCAGCATCTGCAACAGTGTGGCTTACATGAAATGTATCAGGCTACGGGAATACAGACCGCTCTTGTAAGTGGGAAATTGTTGGTTTTATTTAGTTTATCCTCCAAGTCTTGAAATTATTTAACTGTAAATCTACTGACCATTTCCCTTCTCTGCTGCTTCTACGATACATTATATGTACATCTGCCACAGAAAAAGGGACTAACTTTGTCACAAACTATCACCTCTATCCAGCTTCTGCTTAAAACATTTCATTCATTTTGATGCCGAGTATTTAAAACTAAAGTACAGGCAACAAAACTGAGTGTCAGTCCCAGAACTTTACGATGCTGCTCTGGTGATACTCAGCCTGCCTATAAATTGTTTATCCCGGAAAGAAGGAGGTGATTTTCTTTCAATTTTTGACAGATCTACTGGTAATCCCATTCATGGCCATCAGCATCACACGGCACACACGACACACACACACCAGCCACAGAGCCAGTTTATGCTTCTCCTCTCTTCTTCTCTCTATTAAACTCATATAGCTGCTTGTTGTGTCTGTCTGTGTTTCATTTTCCTCTTGCTAAACTACCTTCCAGCTCCTCCTCTGGTCTCCTCCGCTGCTTTGCTCTCATTTGACTAATTATATTCACGGAAAGCCGTGTTGACAAATTCATTTTGAAATCCATTAGTCCCATGGCGTTGTTTAAACACTGTGAGCGTTAATGTCCATTGCTTTAATACCCCTGATTCACATTCTAATAGCCGTCTGATAAATCAGGTTATCTGCGACACCTTCTATGCGCCGTGAAGAGCGGAAATTAGAGAATTATTAACTATCCGCGGTGTTCTATCGTGTCCGGGTGTGTTAGGAGGAAGAGAAGAGGATATGACAGAGCAGAGGAGGGAGAGAGAGAAAGAGAGAGAGAGGAGAGACAATGAGAGAGAAAGAGCAGAGAAATTAGAAGGATGGGATGAGGTTATAAGAGAACAGAGGGGGAAAACACAGGGACCAAAGTGAGACAGAGATCGTAAGGAACACAAAGATGAGGAGGACTGAGTGACAGTAAATCTCAACGAGACAGAGACAAATATTGAAGAGGAGGGAAAATACTGAGAAAACAAAAGAACACGTGCAGGTGAAAAACAGCTAGAGGATCAGTCTGAGCACTTTCAGCTCTTGGTCACTCAATCTCCTCATTTTAAGATATGAACTCAGTATTATTTACACTTCATAATCCAGTTTTGAAAAATGCTTCACAAACTGGAGGTAAAATATGAAATACTATTTTATGTTTTTTAGATGCCACCATAGGCTTTCAGTTGCAATCTGCAACCTTACCACTAGATGCCACTAAATCCAACACACTGGACCATCAAGTGGTCATGCTAAAAACAAACATCATCTCTACAGCTCATGAATAATTGTCTCTAAAAATGTGTTCCCCCTCCTCACTGAGCAGAACAAACCTTCACATATGATAATTTCATCACTTCACGCCTCCTCCTCCATCCAGTGTAGCAGTTCAGGCCACATCTTCACCTCCAACCTCTTCCTTTCTTTATTCAACCAATCCTAGCTGCTTATCCGACTCATCTTCCTCTTCCTCTTGTACCTCCACCACCCTTTTTCTCCCCTCCTCTCAACACCGGTCGAACAGAGCGGGAGTGTGTTAGTGTCAGTAACCCTGCCTGTGGTGCCTGGTGGACGGTGTGGATTAGACACACAGGCCTGATTAGCTGTTTGTTTACCAACCAGCGTCACCACTATCGCGACCACGGGGGCTTCAAGGGCAGCACTGGATCATCTCCCCCACACACACGTGAAAAAACAACTAGTGTGTTGAGCACTTCTGGTGTCTGTGTGTGAAAGTGTCTGTGTGTTTGTGGTGTGTGCGCCATCGTGCCCCCATTGAGTCGCCCACCATGGCACAGGGCTCTTAATTAAGAGGAGTATGTGTGTGTGCGTGTGTGTGCGTGTGCATTTGTGTGTTATGGGGGCGGAGCAGCTGGCAGGAAGCACTGGGGCCAGAGAACATCTGCAGGAGGCCACAACGCAACACGCCTGCACACACACACACGCACACACACACGCACCTAAACGCACACACAGACAGGCGCCTAAATACACACATACACAGGCGTACAGACACAACTACACACAGAAATATGCACACGCAAGCACACACGCAGACCCGCTGAACACTGCCGCCATACCAGTGGGACTGTCACCATAGCAACCCAGGACTGGTCATGTCACCCTGGTTTAGCGAGATGGGTGACGGCTACAGAGAGTGAGCGATAGGCAGGCGATAAAAAGAGCAAAAGACAAAGACAGGGAGCGAGGGGCATTATAAACCCTCCACAATGCTCGCTCCAGTCCTGTTTTGAAACAAAAGGGCAAAGAGAGAGAGAGAGAGATTTCAAAGCTGTCTCGTCCACCAAGTTGCTCTGTGAGGAGGTCAGCAGCTTAGAGGACTTCAGACGCACCACAGGGCCCCTTAGAAGTCACTCTCTTTTTTCCAATAAGTCAAGAGGAGCAGTATAGTTGTGTAACTCACACATGCACTCGCACGCACACACGCAATGTCGTCATGTTGATAGAAAGTGAAGAGGTAGAGAAGAAGGATTTTGTCCTTGCTATGGGGCAAAGGCTACAGCAGAGGGCGAAGGATTAAAGGAGTAAGTTTTCTTTATCTCCGTCTGTCAGCTGTGTCAGCCCAAATTCTTTAACATCAACTGTATTGCAATTGTTACTCCTAAAGATGTAAAACTGTGCCTTGTGTTGTAACATCAATAAATTATTACAACATAAAATCACTGATATTTGTGTAATTACTTAAAGGTAAAATACATAACATTTTGGCACAGATCAAAGAGGAGTATGTAGAGGGTGAGGTAATAGTGCATACTTTATGTACAGGGTTAAAGTCTGCCTTAGGTTTTATTAGCAAATGGCAGCATAATGAATGTTGACTGAAAGACATGACTTTGTTCCCACCATGTGCTGAACCGATGTTACTTGAGTTAAAATCAGAATTTGTCCTCCTGACTCATATATTTAACCCCGTTTTTCAGCCACACTTAAACAAAGTCATGATTGTTAAACTGAGGACTTGTATCTTAACAGGTGCTGATATGTTACATATAGCACCCTTGAACTAAAGAGAACTCCTACAGTGTATTTCCATCCACCTACTTACATGTGCATATTTAATTTGCACATAAAATATATGTGGTGGAAAAGCCAGGAATAAAAGAAAATGGTTAAAATATCATAAATAGCTTTGTATACTTTCATAATGTGGAAAAGTTGTTGTATTAATAAAATATGACTTACTCAATAAATAACGGCATACGTTAGGATGTGACTTCAAGATCGCAAACTAAAAACAGCAGCGAATGATGACTCTGAGTGTGTGTGGACTGATGAGGGGGTTGTAACCTTCCTCGTCATTGAAAAAAAAGCTAATTCCATATTTGCGTAACATTTTCTAAACTGTTTTCCACCAGTTGTGACTGGTGCTCTTTAAACTCCACAATCTGCTCTGTAGTGGTTTAATGGCACCAAACTGGATGATTTGCTCAACCATCTCGATCAACCAAATACTTATATTTACATAACAAAAGTGGATGGAAATGGACATTCATTTGCATTTTCTTTTGTAGATTTACTAAAATTTTTTGTTAAAAATTGCTCTACTGCTAAACTCGATTAAACTAAACCAGCTCACAGTGAACCGCACTTAAACTGTGGGCCGCAGGTCAAGTTGGAAATTTGCTGGACATTACAAAAAAGGAAAAAGACTTGATTTTACAAAGCTAGCCAGGCTATATGGTGGAGTTTTTTATGTTGTTGTTCTGATTTTGGGGGAGGAGGAGTTAAACACTGGACAATCACTTGGCTGATCATCTGCAAAAGATTACGACTTAGTGTGTGATTCAGCTGTTTACTACAACAGACTAAAACATACCATTTCATGGCATTGTGCTGCATGTTTTCCTGTTTTGAAAGTGTCTCTCCTGATATCATCTTGAGTTTTCTGCACTCTCTCCTGGACTTAAGTATTATGATTATTCCTTTGATTTATTGTACGTACAGTATTGAGAATATAAATCTAGATGGAATCCCTGCCATGGTGCTCTTTACAATGTTTATCTTACAGGAAGATATAACATCATAACTAAAGCTGCTACACTTTCACAGTTTCCACATTCATCTATGCAATATGTATATCAGTGCATCGTGTGGTGTCAGATTTTCTGAATCTATATCATGTCTACATGACAAAGGTCGTGTATCTTTTGGTAATAAGTTCTTCCCCTTCATATGTGATTGTTTGGATGACTCTTGTAATGTACTGACAATTTTATACATAGCAGAGACACTAAGGAAAAGCTCCTGTGTTGAAAACAGTCTCTACTCGTGGACACATATTTAGCATTACACATCATATAACATTACGTTGCCCAACAAGAGGTGAAGGCATATGTAAAATGTAAAAAGCTGTTGGGTTGTAATAGTTGATGTTATTACCTGTATGATTTTTTTAAAATTAATTTTAATAGTCAGGTGATGAATAAACATGCAACTTAACTGAACTACAGTCCTCAGCGATACTTTGAGTATCTATCTGTGTAGGTTACAGTTGAGTGTAAACTCTTGATTCAACTTTGAGAAACAGTAAAACTGACTACAACGCTGGTTTATCACACTGAGAGAGTCACGAACTTTTCTCCCTGTAGAAAAACAAATATAAACACCGACGACCGTTGGAAGCGTTTCCCTGAAAGATGAAGTGAGATACAGACCACCAATTTTCCAGTCCACAGCCTCATTTGTTTACAGTAATTGCACCAGGGTATCACTATTAACGGCATAATGATGTTTAAAGACGGGACACAGAGCACCTTTAAATCATCCTCTGTTTTGTGTTTTGCAGGGTCGCTGCATCGCTGCATTACATAACAGAGGGACGAGCTTATTAGCCACTAAAGCTGATTTGTCAGAAAAACAAGCCACTAAAACTCAATTCATATGTAAGTGCTGTTGTCTTTGGAGGCATTCAGAGGTCTAATGTGTAAATCTTTGGGTTTAAATTTCATAAAAAGGCAAAGGTTGTAAGCGAAGAAGGCAGGGACTCATGTGATCTGTGGCTGCTGGAGGAAAAAGGTCAGTAGCACCACTAAGATCCCTTGAGTCTCTAACTGTCTGGACATGAATTGGGAAATGGTCCGTAACCACGAAGACAAGTACACACACACATACACACATATCACTAACTACAGTAGATAGTGTAGCTTGTGTATTTATGTCAGTCTCAGCGTGTGTGTGTGTGTGTGTGTGCGAGCACAGCCCTGTGTGCCTGCAGCATGTGGAAACATACATGTGTGATTATTTTCTGTGTTCATGCACGCGCCTGTGTGTGTGTGTGTGTGTGTGAGAGAGAGAGAGAGCTGTGGTGTGACATGAGATTTACGCATATTCATTAATCAATACTTGTGCTCCTTGGGTTGTTCTATATGGTATCGATTCGCAGCCACAGCCTGAAGCATATGCGCTTGACCTTTAACCCCAATAAAACAATAATATGCCTCCATGAAAAAAAACAAAAAAAACAAAAAAAAAAAGTGTCCCCAGTCTGCACCAACTGGGTGAGCAGCTACTGAACTGGAGCAAAAAGCCAAACCAGTCCAGACTGAAATGACAGAGTGTAAGTGTTCAATGTTCATTTCATTTCCACTAAGGACCTTCATTATAAAAAGTGAGATGTTCACAACCCAGCAGCAGATTTTCAAGCTGTGACTGATTTTTTAAGGAAAAAAGGACTTTAGAAGGGACAGCAGTTGTTGCAGGCCTTGACATAGAAAGTCATTTTTTGCAAAAGATCAAAGGTAACAGACAGCAAATTGAAGCACTTCTAAGGTTTGGAACATGAACATGAGATTCACCTGGTGGAGTTATTTAAACAAAATCTCAGAAACTGCATCTGAAAATATGGGGTTCTCTCTTTAAGCACAGCATCATTAAACTATCCAGGAAACTGCTGTGTTCCTATGTTGAGAAATCTTGATGAATGATTTTGGCCACTTGAGGGCAGAGGGACAAGCCATAAACACAGCATGCTGTCACCATATACTAATATATGTTAACAAAGGGCTCCTAACTTAAACATCTAGCAGACACATTAGCGATCACTGAGAGTGGTGGTGCAGGTCAGCAAAACCTAAACCAGGTATTTACTCTCCTCTTAGCCCTGATTTGTTCTCCACCAGTTCTTGAGGGAAATATCAGTTTTTTCAGTTATCAGATGCTCCACGATGTTCACCAGCCACTTACACCATCTGGTGACAGGCAGGTACAGTCAGTTATTCCACTTTTTTATCTAAAACAACTGCCTGCTGCTCAAAATTAGGCTGATGAAAGCTTGTTAGTAAACCAACAGCCAATAAGCAGATCGTAAAACTAAGACAATAAACTGAAGGAGACCATAACGTGGTGAACAAAGTAAATTGTTACAGTGACAAACATCACTGACTATAGGTTACATTATCAGTGGTTGATGTATAAAATTCTTGAGTAACTTCAATAAAAACCAAAATATCAACAGCACCAACAGAGGAGCAAGACCCGCTAAACCAACATATCCTAAACCCGGAGATGTGAACACGGTTAAATCTGTAACCATGTTCTCATATGTGGATTCATTTTTCTAAAAGCTAAGCTGCTGCTGGTTTGTCAGTTAGTTACATTATGAAGTCATAACAAACTTATAAACATTCAACTCTGCAAAATTTGATTACTGACGTGTGGTAATTTTTTAAAGGACAGAAATACTTGCAATAATACAATACAATTTCAATGCATAGTTTGTTGTGTTCTTTAGTTCCATATCATTTAGTTCTCACATTTTTGATTTATTGTTAATTCTACAATTTGGGTCTCTGGGAGAAATTGTACCTCTGGGCCACAAGTCACAACATCTGTGAAACATCTTCACTAGATAATTGTGTTATGTCATTTTCAGGAGTCTCCCTCTCCTGGTTGAACCTTCCTTCATATCACATCTGTAATGCTATGAACTTGATATTTTTTTTTAGACCAAGACTTTCAGTGTTTTTTCAAGAAGCTGGTAAAATAGACTTTGGCTCAGCTGTTATTTCTCCATGTCTCTCAGCTATAGCACTCTAAATCAAAGTGATTGAAAATGGGCATGAAAATGTCTTGATGTTTTTTTCTATTTTTCAAATCTGTATTTCTTAAAATCTGTAAAATTTAAAGAAACAGTCTTAGCTGCTCACTCTGCAGGGAGAAACAGCTAAAGTGACACGTTATGAGAAATACAACCGAAGCTGCAGTTTGGATTTGTGAAGATTCGTTGGAGAAGAAAATCTGTTTTGTTGCCATAACTAAACCAGCACAGTTAGACTGAGGAAATAAACATGTTATGATTAATTTACAGACTCTTACATCGAAGATCATAATAAGGACATAATCTGTGTGTGTATGCACAGTGTGTGTGCGTACATGCATGTTTGTGTGTGTCGGTTCTCCAGTATGACGGCATGCTCTGGTTCCAGCCAAATTCAGCATTAATGATGGACTGAGATCAGCTCTAACTGTGGGATCAAATACTCCGTCTGCTAAATAATGTAGCGCACAGGGCCAATGACAGTCCCACATGGAGCGGAGAGAGAGATGTTGGAAGCCTAATGTATAGCAGGTACTGTAAGTATGTCAGCAACCGCTGTTAAATACTCCGGGGCTGGAGGAAGGATCGCTGCCAAATATATACAGTATTTATGTGTGTATGTGTGTGTGTGTTTGTGTGTGTGGACACATTTGAGGCTGCGGCGTGCGTGCGCGTGCAGATGAATGTGCGTGTGTGTATGTGTTTGTGACTGTGTCGGCAATGTGTGTCACTCATCAATAATGTACGGCTCTTGGTTCTCCCCTCTTCAAAGCTGGTGATGCTCTAGTGTTCCACATAATTAACTCTCTCTCTTTCTCTAACACACACACATGCACACGCACACAGACACACACACACACACACACACACACACACAGCTAAACAAAGCTGAGAAACCAGAAATCAAATTTACAGATAAAAATCAGCTCAAAGTCTGAGACATCTGTTGAAAACAACCAACAAAAACTAGTCATAAAACAACTTTTTATTATTTAATTGTAACAGAAAATGACTAAAATGTATGTGTCAAGCTGCTGAATCACTGTTAAATCATCTGTTGAATAACTCAAGAGGGCATTTCAACCTTTTGACATGAGAGGAGGATGAAACTTCCCATTCATGTTCTTGTGTACAAGATTAGAAGAGCTCGGGGTGTCTGAGTTTCTTGAGATATTCATGTTGTCAAGTGGTTCTGATTCTGTTTGTTGTTAAAGAAGGGTATAGATAGCTAAGAGGAGCCATAAACGCCTCTCTTTATGACCTTGTTCTTGCTGCAGTTTTGCTTTAACTAGGCTGGTGGGAACAGGGATTAGTAAACAGATTCTATGTTGCCTCTGAAGTCTGGAGTCTGTTTCCTGGTACCACAGTTTTAATACATGCATTCGTTTAAAACAACGGCTTTATTCTTTTACGATAAAATCTATACCATTGTCTTTTTTCTTCTCTCTCATGGAAAATAGGCATCCAAAGCCCAAGGGCAAGCCTGATAACTATAGATGTTATGCTTTCAAAGTCCACTTGTGGGAGAAGATTTTCACTGTAACACTAGAAAATAAGTTAGATTCTAACCTATATTCAGAAAAAATATGCTGGAGACGTTAACTGACCTGAGAACTGTGTTTTCTGTAGAACGACAATGAAAACAACACAGAATTCTGCTGTCTTTAACTCTGTGGCTCATTCACTGCTTTCTGTGTCTTTGATGGATTTTCGTATTATTTATAGTACAAAGTAACTCAAAAATGTAAGAAGTAACTGTAAATGTAACTTATATTCATTCACTCGCTACATTATGTGCCTCCTTGTGGTGAGCAGGAAGCAGAGCATTACAGACAGAAAACACACTGAATCCAAAATGTTTCAAAGCTTCTTTTAGGGCACAGTGAGAACAAGTTGCAATTTATGTCAGTGAGTCCTTTTTAAAATGCAGACATTTTTTGTGGTATTAAACTACTTCCTTTAAAGGAAAAATATTTTAATATATAACAATTTTCTTTTCTTTTCTTAACTAGTCTCGTTAATGATGCCACTAACAAGTATTGGCTGTGCTTCCAAAGACTGATTGTGTATTGTGATAAAAACAAAATAATAAAAATAAATGGACAAACTGAGCCTTTAACTTGTTCTGTCTGACAAAGAACTGAATGAAAAAATATGTGTTACAGTGTAAAAATGGCATAAAAATGTTGTCTTCCTACAGCAGTCATGTCTTAGATTCAGGAGAGAGGCAGCACAGATGAGAAACACACAGAAAGAAGCTTAAAAAAAAGGAAACACCAGATGAAATAATAATTTATGTTGGTTTCTGATTTACTTTTCTGAGTTATGGCCCTGTGAAAGAGTAGGTTTTTTTTTAGTTTATGAACATAAGTGTCTTTTAACGTCAACTGGAAACACTAAAACTAACGTGAAAGCTACTGTGGCTTTTTGCTGGGAGATGATCATGTTGCAGGACAAATAAATATTAATAAAAAAAATAATCAAGCAAGAAATTCAATGACAGCCAAAACGATAATGATTTTTTTTTTGTGTGTGTCTCATTGGATTTTGGATTTTTCTGCTTTTATTGAAATGGATTAAAATAGTCAGAATGGATGGGCGGCAAGGATCTATTTTCTGACAATTGTGCGCTTTGAAATTGTGCTCTAGCAAGGAGATGTGTAAAACACACACAGACAGAAATGCAGAGACACATCTGCACACATATACACACAAACATGCACACACACACACACACACACACACACACACACACACACACAAGGAGTGAGTGGGGTTGTTGCCAGCTTGGAGGGGTGGTGATGTCAGAGACTGGAGGAGCTGCTAAGGAC
>JAQNCA010000030.1:22828233-22840760 GCA_029783725.1 Acanthurus tractus
TATCCACATCATGGCTACACCTGCTCACATCCTCAGCCGCCGCTCCAGCCTCCTGCTCTGAAAAGATGGAAGTGTTGCTGAGATCCGGCTGTCCACATCCAAACCTGAGCACACTCCTCTGCCTCCCCATACCCATCCCCTCTGCGATCAATGTTCTCCTCCAACCTGGACTTACATCAAAGTCGACCACTTCCTCCCTCAACCCCCCCCATACCACCCGCCCTTCTGCGCTGAAGGTTGGCTGATCCACAGGTAACCTTTTTCTCTTTCATTCCTCATCTCAGTCTTTCTGTCTCCCTTTCCCTCTTTCCCCCTCTCCTCCTCTCTCTCTCTCTCTCTCTCTCTCTCTCTCAGAACCGGCAAGCATCAAAGACTGCTGGGCCTCACGCCAGGGGCTCCCTGCTAAGCAACCTACCCCGGACCCCCCGCCAACATCAACCCCCCTAACGCCGCTACACCTCCGTCGCTGCTGCCTCCTCCCTGCTCCCCCACAAAACCTGCATGTAACACACAAGACACACACACACACACACACACACACACCGGCATATCCACCTCCCACCAGGCCCCCGATCGGCGGTGGCTGCCCCACGCTGGCTGCACATACTGTAAACAACAAACTGTCAACAGGGCTCAAGTGTGCCAGCCATCTGATGTGACCTATGGAACATAATTCTGGCTGTGCTGTGGGGCTCAGGGCTCAGCAGGGGGCTGGTCCGGGGGTACTGTTCAAGTGTGTGCGTGTGTGTGTGTGTTTGAGTGTACGAGAGCGGTAGAGGGGGGCAGGCTTTGACTCTGCAGGTGCAGCGGAGGTGGACCAGGTTGCTCTCTAAATATCATGCCAGTTTTTAACTATGTGTGACTGCAGTTCGGATCAAACAGCACATCGTGTTTAAAGCAGGATGTTAAAGGCCCTCTGAGCAGCGTTTTAAATAATCATTGAATGAGTCATACCAAAGAATTTTTAGACAAAGCCACGCTGCTCGATACACAATAGGTGTCCTTTCTCCAAAAACTCCGTACGTCAGAGCATTCGGGGCAACATGGGGCTACGCCATCTCCACAAGGAGACAGAAGCGTATGGTAATATCAGTGAGAATGGGCTGCTTGTGGTTTCCCTTACAGCACAAGTTTAAAAGTAAAGACAATAGTAAATGATTTTTAGGGAAACATCACACAGTATGTTTCACGGTATGTTTTATAAGTGAAAACAGCTGTATGAAGCCTTTTGTGGCTCCACAGGGAGCTGAGGGAACTCTGATGACTTACCACGCATGATTTCACTTCAGATGTGTCTTTTAGAGTTGGTCAGGCCTAAAAACCACAAATGTGAAGATGGAAAAAATCTGGGGGGTCTGACATTGGAAAGGATGGAGTTATTCAGACCTCTATAGCCCATTCTCATCACTACATGATGCTAGCGGCTTGAGGCTACATTAGTCACTACTAGCATAATCCATACAAACCTCGGAATTAACTGTTTCTGACTGAGAGACCTCTAGTGGCAGAAAATACACATTGTGCATATAAACAGTTTGTCTTGGGTCTGACAGTGCTATAGGAAGGCATCGTTATATCTGATAGATAAAAAAGCCACAGTTATCAGCTCTACCTAAACCATCCCCACCATAAACTTTGTGCTGACTCTGATCTCAGCTCTCCATCACAGTGCTTAAAAGGCAAAAGTCTACAACAGTCATTAGACGAGGCTGGAAAAAAACCCACACCTCATATGAGTGCATAAATCTCTGATCACTGCTCTGCAATATGAAACAAAAAACATGTTAACATACAGTAAGTGCTGGAGCCACTACATAGACACGACTTGTTATCAATATACATAACCTGCACGGTAGTATGTTGCTTTCCAAAACAATGTTGTTGAATTTTAAGGAGACAAGTCCATTATAACCTAGTTACCACAGAGTAACACATCAAAAAAGGAAAAAACAAGGCATGTTTATTCATAATAATTCTATACAACAGAGGGACCTTGTGTGATTCTTTGACCCGAGTCACAGATCTCCATTAGTGCACTAAACAGAACTATAGTCACTGAAAATATCCTGTATCTACATCTCTGCGTGCAGAACATTATCCGATAAATTCTTAATTCATTATAAACCTCTCAAAGGCTAAAGGGATGGCTCGTCCTGCTGTCTTAGTAATGACATATTAGACCATCGTGGCTTACGAATTAATGTAACTGTAGAAGTGCTGCATAACGCAAACATCGAACATTAGCCCGTATGAAGAAAAATAATGGGAAATCCATGGGAAATCAGGAGGGGATATAAATATATACAGTAACAGGCTGTTGGCATGAAAGATAATTGAGCATGCAGTAAAAACCACAGATAGGAGAATTCACGCTGCGACTGAGATAAGACGTTGTGACAATACTGTATTCAACTCCTCTCTTCTCAAACCTAGATTTACGTCTGATAGCCTTTTTGTCTGCACATCCTGTCTTTTGACACGACTTGTACGACTGCACTCAATCGCTGTCTCCCACCCTGACTATTGTCTATATGCTATTATTACTGTCATCTCCCCACTCTTCCTCCCATCTCCCCACCCCCACCCCTCATACCCCCATGTCTCCTCTCAACTCACACTCAGATTTGTGGCTCTTAATATTGTATCTGTCTACCAGACGGACAGGAGCACGGGAAATGACATGTTTCCGCCTGGGGTGAAAAGACATACACACACACACACACACACACACACACACACTCACATTTGCTAGCACACACATACACACCCACACACGGATAGCACACACTCAGGCACCGGAGACTGCGTCAAGCTCACAATGTAATTACGGGGAAACAGAGCAGTCAGTTACACACCTGAGTGCAGCTCGCGGATCAGAGCTGCAGAGTTCCTCTGACACTGACGGGGAAAGCCAGGAGTTAGTCTGTTAATACACAATGACAGACAGCTACATCGACTGACATGGCCGCTCTGACAGACCAAATATTTGGACTGCAGAGAAATGTAAAAGGACAAGCCCAGATGTAGAGCACGAAGGTGACACTGCCATACCTTTCATGCATGTAAAAGCCCAAATATATTATATAAATGTATGTGGAACAGGATGTCTAAAGAAAGAGAGTGCGACGCTTTTAACAAGTCTCGAGGTGATCTCTTTTTCTCGTGGGCTGACAGTGTCTGACTGGCTGTATAAAGCCAAAAGCTAAGATGTAGATTTTTTTTTTTTTAATGAATGTGCAGAGTTTTTTCCTAATGAATCATAAAGTAAAATTAGTTGTCTTTCCAAGATACTTTTACCGAGAAACATGTCTTCAATTTTACTCTATAAAAAAAACAAACCTGTTTAAGCATATGCTTTAAATGGAAAAACTTTGCAATCTTAATAAATTGGATCAACACTTTGGAAATATGCTTTTTATGTGAGAAGGATGGGAAGATTACTTCCACTCTCATGTCAGTGCATTAAGTGTAAGCTGAAGCCCAGAGGAGAATAGCCTGGCTTAACATAAAGACTGGACACAGGGGGAAAGAGCTATCCTGGCTCTGCTTAGCATACACCGCATGCATAGTAAATTAACATACTGAAATTTGTTTCTGTAATCCAAACGTAAACAGAAATGTAGAGGAAGCAACAAGCTGTAACAATTTCTTTGCAAACCAAAGTTCTACAGAGCCGCTGCACACAAACACAGAAACAAAATGTCATTTCTCTACTTCCTGTCCCTGTGCAAATTAAATAAATAAGATTGAACATGTTAAATATGTGTTCACACTTTTTTTTTGCCAAAATGGTCACCTCACTTGCAAATCTCGTAGCAGATTAGCCACCTTTGAAGAACTATTTATTTTAAGGCCGTACATTAACCACCAAAATCAGATTCAAACTAACTGTCTCTACCACTTTTTACTCTTTTTAAATAAGCTTAATCCCTCTTATCAGGATGATAAAACATAACTGCCAGCAGAGGTGGCTTGCAGTCATTTTGCCAGTTGTTTGTTGGCATGGTTCTTTTTTACAAAGTCTTATGTTTTGTTTGTTCTGCCCCAGTTTCTCATAATATTGTCTAAACAGTGTGATATAAACAGTGAATTTATGCACAAACACAGGATTGGTGCAAATTACCTCTCCTGACTCTCAGAAAGAAAGTCAATCTCAATCATGTCCAAAAATGCCGAACTATTGCTATTGGCAGCAGGAGAGCAGGCAGAATGTTTTAATACAGCTAAAGAAAGACCTAAATACATTACATGCATTTAATCAGACCTCACTAGAGGTAAATGCTGTATGAACACATGCAGGGTTTAAGGCCATGAACTGACCCAATTTATGAGGAATAAGTAAAAGTGGAGTCCAACTCCAAAGGTGTGTGAGATAAAACTTCTGCTTGTGAAGATAACATACATATTTTCAGTGTTTTGTACTCAGACTGATGTCTTTTGATTTCCTGTCAGCAGAAGTGACTGTTCTCTTCAGCACTACAAGATAGCCCCGTGACCTGACAAAATCCCTGACAGGGAGCCCCACGGTAACCTGATGAAGGTTGTAGCTACACCTGGTAGTTCCATGTATCAGAGCTCCATCTTTTACAACAAAAAAACTTTTTCACTGCCACTAACTGCTGGACTACAGCCTCAGGTCGGGTCTTACAGTCTGTTTTTGGAAATCCCTGATAGGACGGTAATTCATGGATCAGTGTATGTTTCCCAGATTCAAACTCCCTTCAAACAGCCTTTCTAGTGAACATCTTAACTTGTCCTCACCTGTAAAGACAGTCTGACAAAACATCATTTACATTTTTTTTCAATTAAAAAAAAAAAAGTAATTGACTTACATTTTATTTCAACAATATTGTGTGATAGAAATTCAAATAAAACATATCCAATTAGGGGTTGTGGCTGGAGACACTGCATTAACCATGTTCAGTGGTTTAGAAGTACTCAGAATTAAAGGACTGCCTTAAAGGACTGCTTTCAACTCGTACACGTTAGCACCACCCACCCTCTGAGCACATTACCATGCATAGAGAAGCATGCAGTTGAAGAGAGCACGATGTATCAGCAGTTTCTCTCCACTAGAAATAGGTGTGTAGCTCATTAAGTCCGTCGTCTGCCATGTTCACACTGAACCTTATCAACCTCTACATGACACAACATGACTGTACAGCAACTCCAGACTGAAGGAATGTGGAGTCCGTGCAGTACAGTGTTCTGATTCACTTCTGTAACACACACCGTCTGTTTGCTGGAGGTTTAGTATTCTCACTCTACCAAATGGAGAAAGAAGTCTGAATTATCCTTTCCTCTGTGTAACATCCTTTCCTTATGTATGTGTGTGAGCGTGTGTGTGTGTTGGTCTGCACGTTTTTTTACCACAGGGGATGAAAGGGCCAGTTTGATAAATGGCTTAAATAATGAGGAGTCCCAGGAGCTCTCAACTTAACTACAGTGTAGGACTGCTGTGATGAAGATCTAGATAGATACATGCATGGGCACACACACACACACACACACACACATACACGTACGTACGCACATACATACACTGCAGGGCATACCATAAACTCAAAATCTAATCTTAAAATCATGCATTAGTTGAGATCTATGTGCACATACACATGTAATATCTTGCATCAAAGACATGCGTATAACCCTGCGGTGAGCTCTGCTGGATTGTTGGATGTGTTTCTTTGCTCGGCAATATAAAGCTCAATGCAGGGAAATCCTTATACATTACATGTATCATTAATGTAAGATTAATGGTTACACCTTGATACACTAACTGTAAACAAATAAGAGCATTCTTGATGGCATTATTGCTGTTAGTGTTGCTACTGTTCACAATATTCAACCACCTATACCACAATCCCTGTTAGGAATGGACCAGTCCTATTTCTCCTTTGAGAGTCACGGCGATACTTTAAATACCTCAAAAAGAGAAATGTGTCTCCTTTGTCATCCTTGCATCTAATTTTCAACAAGTCTAAACAATGTCATATTTGTTACATGAAAGCAGTAGGATTTGTTTTTGCTGCAATGCAAGGAAAAAGCTTTACATTGTCTTTTTAGGCCTCTATTTAATTGTTTTTATATTCTTAGAATTAAATGTCAAGACCTAGAAGACAAAAGGTATGGTTTAATGATTTTCCAGAGAGTATTGTTAGCTTACCCACAGGTCACTGGGGGATTCGTCCTCTACATGTCTGTCACAAATGCTAAGGATATTTAGATCACACTCATTTCAGGTTCATCATGTCCTGTGTGCCAGCACAAACTGGAAAAAAAAAACTGCCATGTAACTAGAGCAGTGAAGTGAGTGCTAAGAACAGATTTGACACTAGCCCTTTTTTATTGTTCAAATCTGCATAATTTACAAAGTAAAATTAAAGGGGATGATTTTTCTAAAAAAGATGCTGTTGAGATGTTCATTATTTTTGGCTTGTGCAAAGTTAAATTATACTGTGAAAAAAGTTTTTACATTGCATTGTTGCAGTTCATTAAAGAGTTAATATGATAGTAATCAGTTTTAATATAGGTGTTGATCCATCAGGGGATCAAAGAATCACCAAAACCTGGAGCTTCAGTCGCAAACACACTTTCTCTTTCTGGGCTCCATCTTGGTTAATTTGTTTCCACTTTCTCTTAACTGAGGAAGAAGCCTGAAGTGGTGTACGATATCAATTAGGTCTTAACTGACACTGACAAAAATCTGAAATCAATACAGCCCTTATTTCACCAAAATGTACTGTCGCAGTAAAAAATGTGGTTTGTGTAGAAGCTTCTAATCTTGTATTTTGTAATGGTGTTCAATGTGAAATGCTACAGTATATGGAGCACCCTTAAATGTCTGCATATGTTCAGTGTCTGCGGGCAGAGACAGTCAGGTTCAATACTGTGCCAACACATCAGAGAAAGAAAAGGAGGAACAGTAGCAGACATAATGACCCAGTGAGCCAGTGAGAGAGCGGCAGCGTGGGTAGGGCTTCAGCACCAGGCACAGGGTACAGCACCCTGCATGAATATCAAAAAGCTCCCTCCCTTTGACCTTGAGATTAATATTTAAAAGCTGGCTTCAGTCTATGCACTCACAGACATGTGCATGCGCGTGCTCACACACACACAAACACACAGAGCTCTCCGTGTGCCCCACGGCCAGTGATGCACTGAAGTCTTCCTCATTAACTGGTTGTTCTGTTCATGTTCTTAAATACTGTATAAAGGAAAAGCTGTTTTTTTTTGTACTGTAAATGCTTTTATGAATGTGGATGAGTAACATAGAGGCTAATGTATCAGAAAAATTAATTTTCTATCTGATGCGTGTTTAATATTTGAGTGCATTCACCTTTATGTCTTATACATTAGAGAGGAGAAAGACAACTGACTGGAAGGAAAAATAAAATAAAAATCGAAAACAATCTGTCAAGCAAGAGAAAAGTATTGGTAATAATAATATGGACATACTGATAAGCATGCAAAAACACTGGATCTTTTCACCTTTTCAACATGCATTTTTGGTTTTATGTGACCACATTTTGGAAATAATTCATAATGTTTTTAGACTAAGTTTCATTGACGCATAAACCATGTGAGACCCAACAGCTTGTACAAGGAATAAAACACAAATAATTAATAATCACCAAGTGCAACCTTCTTTGTTTAATTTTGCCCTACTGTCCTCTTGTTTTAGGCTTTCTTCTGGTCTTCTTGGGAAAGAAAAGCATTCGTCATGTGTTCTGCTGTGTAGGATCTGTGATTAATATATTACTTCACCGTTTTTCTTTTAATCCCAGTGTTTTGAAAAAGAGATAAACTATAAAAAGGATGGCCTGTACCTGCGACCTTCAACGGTTGCCTTGATGTCGGTCAAAGAGTCTAATTTCTTAAAATGTGTTACTTTATGCACTTCAGGACAATCCTAAAAAAATGTTTGAACAAATTTTAACTTTTAGCCCTTATGACAATTTCCTCTTAAATTTATTTTAAAATAATTATTCTGAAATATATTTGTAACGGAGCCAGCAAGACAAATCTCAGATTAGCCGTAGAAAGTTATCTTTGGAAACGTATAACGGGGACAGTAGAAAGTTAGCAAACAGTGAGAAAGGCTTCTGTCTGTATTCATTGTTTGCAGTGTAAGATGATGCAGTTTTGAGTGAATTCATTTACATCAAATCAGTGTGTTTTCAAAATAAAAGATTAGCCTGTTTGGGTTTGGACTTAAGAAAAACTATAATTTGTAATGTTTCTGTGTCGTGGATTTGCTGTGGCTTTTCAGCTTTACCTTTTCTCAGTGCAGCTTGCACTGAGTGAGTTTTTCTGTCTGAGACTGGAGCTTAGTCTCATTCAATATTGAACCCCTAGCCAGCCCCACATCTGTTTATTCCAATATGCCATGATTGTTTTATACTTTTTTGTTATTGTGCACTGGAAGATTAACTTTTGCTCGTTAAGAACGGTAAATTTTTAAGATGTCATATAGTAGTCAGTAAAAAATGAATCGCAGTTAAAATGAATCTCATGTTAAAATGAATCGCATGTTAAAACTAGTTAGTCGTGACTAACTAGTTTTAACATATTATTTGGCATCACATGATTGATCATCACTCAATTCAACTCTATAATTTACTCTATAATTAATCTATTTTACCATCTCAAAACACACACATAATAATTGGAAATCTCTAGTCACAAACACACACACTGTCCTGCCTGCAGCTCTTTCTCCCGCCCAGTATGCTGTAACCCACTTCTGTCCGCTGCTGTGAGGGATGCAAACAAACAAAAACAGAGAGATGAGCGTATGTGATGTCCGAAGCTAAGAATTTGTTTGGTTGTCTTTTTTCTTGTCTGTCTGTTCCTCTGTGTTTAGCACAGTGTGTGTGAGGCCCGGTGCAACACACTCCTTTATGGAGAAACGGTGGGGAGGCAACCTCACTGCCAAAGCAGGTTTAGTTTCCAACATGTGATCAAAGCTCCAGTGTGTTTGTCTGTGTGTTTGTCTGTGTGTGTGTGTGTGTGTGTGTGTGTGTGTGTGTGTGTGTGTGTGTGTGTGTGTGTACCTGAGTGTTTATGTGTCATGAGAGTTTGTGAGTGCACTGAAGGTGTGTGACAGAGACAGCAGTGACTGTTGGGTTTATTGGTTTTAAGTTAATATATTTGATGTAAAAATGATGATTTGGGGAGGATGGGTCATATCGAATCCACCTGTTTACAAACTGATGCAGTCCTTAATTTTGTCTGTCTTGTCATGTGTCTTACTGGCCCTATTACTCTTTGTTTTTATTTGTCTGTTTGGTGTCCTCCATATGTTTTCAATGGCCTTTCTTTCCTTGAAACGTGCTATATAAAAGCAATAATGCTCTAAAAAAATTGCACAAAAAGTCCCTTCTTTATGCACAAAACTACTCAAAACCAGAACTGGAAAGAAGAATTGAAAAGCTTTGCCAATTAATGCTGAGGAAGCAGCTTAAGTGATACCCTATAGTTCTGTACGGCGTCACTTAAACTTTCATGTAAAGGAACTGTAGGGCATTTGAAACATGATGAAAAGTAGTTATTAGACCCCCTGTAAATTAGTAAAACAAAAACTGACGATGACTTAGTCTGGAGACATGATAAATGGGCAGGGACGCCTGTTATATTACTGTGAAAAAGCAGTTAAAATATGGGGAAAGAGAATGTATCTTTGAAAAATATATGAATATACTGAAGCAAATCCCTCACCGTGAACCTATTTGAATTATTACCAAGCTATATTAAATTGACAAAACATGGGAGGTTGTGGTTCCTGTTAGCCATGGTTACTGGTTGGAGATTAATTTTACGCCACTGGAAATCTTTCACTATGCCTGCTTTTAAAGAGCTGATTGAATTAATGTGTAAAATGGCTCCTTGACATATAGTCTATATGCATGCCTGATTACTATGTCTGTCTGTAGTCCTCCAAGACAATGTAGGCTTTCTTGTATTATAATTTCTCATTATGTAATAAGAACTTACACAAATCGCTGATAACATTAGTTATGTACTGATGATATGTTTGTCAGGGATATAAAGGCTTTTATTATTCTGCTGGGTTACCAAAAAAAAAGATTAAACCTGATGGTTACATATCATATATGTATATGTATATTTACTGAGAAAAATGTGACAAAACAAACAAAAAAACAAACCAAAAAAGTGAAAAACAAAACAATAAAATCAGCCATCAAATAATGACTCACAGTTTATGTTTATTGACCAGCGCTGGCAGGGGATGTAAAGCTATGGAAGGACAGAAGGCAAACAGCCAGTGACTGTAAGTGCTGATCAGGAGCCAAGAGACAAAAAAAGACATGTTGGACATGTCACAGTAGGAGAAGCACAGGTGTAAATAATTAGATTATATTGATGGCTGAGTTCCATTTAGCCGCCTCACTTTCAGGCTCCTGTTGTTGTGTATGTGGGCCCACTGTCACACTTAAAAGGCTTACTGGGACACATGAGCAAAACAGAGCCATTGTTAAAGCAATGGCTATATATTAACTCAGGATTTTCAGCATATGTGTACAGTTTTGTAAATAAACCATAAAACAAGGTACATAGTTTGCCATCTCAATTTTTAATAAGAAAGTGTATGACTTTTTGAACTGGTGGATCAGGTTGAACTGTGATTTATGAAAGTTTCAAACTAAATAGAAAATTGATGACCTGAGTAACAACAAGGCAATATTATTGAACAGCTTTAGCTGATTACAGATATATATCAGTTTATTTTCTTTCTGACTATGGTTCTGTTTGCCATCAGTAGTGGCCTCCCCCCCCCCAGAATATTCTAATGGGTGGCAGGCTTGGTGAGTAGGTGAGTATACCTACTGAGGGACAAGAGGCAAGCTAACTGAGCTGGCTACCCTGACAGCTCTACTGAGGAGGAGGACATTAATGTTTAAATCCTGCTCTGTCACACTCTTGTCCATGAGTAGATGCTTGTTTTTTTTTTTTGCACAGTGATGGCTGGCGTAGTTCAGTGGAAAGGAAATAGTTCCCACACGAAACTTCTCTCAACAAGATGTGCAGTTTATCTTGAGTAACTGGGTCACGATTTCTGTAAAGAGACATTGCTGTCATAACTACTTCATTCTATGTTTATGTGCCATGATTTTTTTCACTTCTAACTTTTTTTTGTACTCTTAATCGTGCTGCATTTTAATATATTTGAGTCAAGATAAGCAAAGATCACAGTTTTATGGAGTTTTTACCTTCTAACTTTTTAATTAACAAGCATCACTAAACCTCAGAGAACCATGTGTGTGATATACATTTAAAAAAGAAGTCAGCCATTTATTTCTATCAAACGTTTTAAATTAAAATATTGCATTCAGCTTTATCCTCTTTTGGTCAGGTTCTAACAGAGATTGAGTAAAGCTCAATTGCTTTTAACTTGGCCTTTAACAACACTGCAAGTTTTACAAGTAATTTGACAATATGTACTAGTTTTGTAAAATGGATTAAACAGTTTGCATCTTGTGTGTATTGAAGGTACAAATGAAAAGCAAGCAGGAGGTACAGTATTGATATGTCACACACCCAACATGATACTAAAAAGCTTCTGTCTATGATTTCTCCCTTTATCTCCTACTCCCTTTTTGCCTTATCTCCCTTTCCGGTGCTCATTCTCTTACACTCCCTCTCCCCCTCTCTCTCCTCCTTCTCCTTATCCACCTCCTTCTCATCATCTACGTCTCTCTTCCTCTCTCTCAGACGTGTAATATCTCTTCCTATCTCCTATTTACTTCCTGTACCTTTCTGTTTCTTCCGCTTTAACATCTCCACTCCCTCTCTCCATTCTGATATCCTCCACTCCCTACATCTCCTCGCAGCATCTATGAGCATATCCCTCGTCTCCACTCCCTATATTTATCTCTTTCTTATCTGGATCTCCCTCTCCTTCTCCCCGTGCATGCCTATCTGTCTGTATCTGCTCTCTCCCAGTCTCAGTGGGCTCAGCTCTCATAAGGGAGGGTGCAGAGGGAGGGATGAACCTGAAAGGGTAAATTGTTTATTTCTGACAGCTCAACAGCTGCAGTAAGCACCACCCCGTTCCCAGTAAAACCAGATAAAGGTAGTAAAGTAAAAGAAGGAAAAACAAACAAACAAACAAAAAAACAAGTCATATTCATCATGGTAATTGTGTGGGTGCTTTGCGTACACTGGCGGCCTGGTGGCGATGAGGGATGGCAGTGCTCACAGGCCTCCCTAACGTCCATGAATCACAGCCACAGTCGCTCGCCGGCCCTCAGCCGCCATAAAACAAAAGATGGAGATGAAAAATGCAGCAATTAAGTGATTTGATTTCTGCTCTACCCTCCTGTCCTCCTTTCTACCAGCCCCCTTCTGTGACACACACACATACACACACACACACGAGAAAACATAAAGAAACAATATCTGATACAAAAATATGCATACTTTTTGTGAACTCCATGATGAACATGCGAAAGGACACACACATATTTCAATGTGTTCCTGATACATATATGTGTGTGTGTGTG
>JAQNCA010000030.1:22879217-22893087 GCA_029783725.1 Acanthurus tractus
CTACCGTTCTGTTTCATTAAAAGGGAAAAATGCTAAAATCTAAAAGTCTCTTAAGTTCGTGTCCATGTCTACGTTACACCACTTTGTAACATGAACTAAAGTCAGTTTTTCCAGCTAGTTCCTTCTCTAAGCATTAACATGTTTATCTCAACACATTATAAGTCACTTGCTAATGCAATTAGTTGACCTACAGTACAAATTAAAATACTTAATTTTATTGTGATATAATGCCATCGAAAAATAAGTGGTAGATGAGAATAATAGTAAAGGGGGGTTGTTGTTCACTGTACTGTATTCTCAGTTAGCTTTTAAAATCATTTATAATAATTTTTCAACAGCACATCAGTATCAGGGGAAAAGGAGAAAATATCCAGCCTGGAGAGGCTATTTGACCTCTTCTTCAGTGCATGTAAATTTGATATTCAGGGTGATTTAAAGAGTGATTTTGAAGGAAAAAATAATCAGTTTAAATTTTTAGATTTTTGCATGATGTTGACAACTAGCAAAATGTCAAAATCAGAGCCAGGAAAGGTTCCTGACCTGTAATCCTGGCTTCAGAGGACACAACCCAGACATCTGATGTTGTTTTCAACATGGCTGTGCTAGTTGGGAAAATTCATACAAATGTTTTCATTTTAAATTCAAAATTTAACGTAGGACTGTGCCAACTAACAACACTGAGTTTATTTCAACTAAATCCATCACACAAAGACACGGCTCAAAGATGTTTTTGCTACACAATGATGCACCAGCAGCCTTCTTGTTTGAACAAATATAATTCCATCAAAGAGCTGAATGCTTGTGTGGTCAAATGAATGTTTTTTTTATCATGTCACTCTCAGTAGCAAGGCTGTTTTTACTTTGGAAGACATATAAGAAGCGTTAAACTAACATTAACTCTGTCTAAACCTTGCAGGTTAGTAAACCTCGCATGGTGCAGTAATTAGTGAACTCTGTAATGTAACCCACCTGGCATGCAAAGCAAAGCACAGCGTGTGATTCAGAGTGAAAAGCAGCAGACAGGTTGGTGTAGACGGAGGCCCGGTCAGAGGTGGGTGGATGGAGTACAGCTCAGGCTTTGGCAGCAGGCCAGCTACTGTAGCTAACACACTGTAATTATGTTTGGCAACACACAAGCCACCATAAATCCATCTTACATACACCTCTTACAATATTAACTGTTTTCGGTCCATAAAATGCCATTTAAACAAATCCTGAAGGTCTGATTGGTTAAAAGACTGAGGCCTCATCTTCCCAAATAAAATGGTTCTCCTGTTGGATTAATATGAGAGACTTTTTTCTTGCACAGTGATAAAAATGATTAGTTCACATAAAACAACACAGCCAGCTAACAGCTTTCAATGCAGAGCATTTACAGATGTAACAGAGCCTGGTAAGGAGATGCAATGTCTCAGTGTGCAATTGTTCAGTATCCTGAAACATTATTTGTGCAATCTGTTAAATTTAAGACTCATTAGGACAATGTGGGACATTTTGAAGGTGCATATTCATTTTCATCTAAAGTTATGATGGTACAAAAGTAATTAAAGTTACAGTGTAATGAAATCATGAACCACAAATGGAGTCACAAGAGATTGCGCATAAATTACTTCAATTAATCACACGCACACTGATTCAGATTATAACTCTGAATTGGAAAGTTAGGATTCCTCTTCTCTGCCTTCTACTTTCTGTCCATTTCCTCTGTCACTGGTTTGTGTGCTTTGGCGCATGCATGTGTGTCTTTGTGTGTGTAAAGCTGTACTGCTGGTTTGTGCATACTGTCCAAGTGTGTGTCACTGAAGGGCAGTGTGTTGGGGAAGGGCCAGAGGTCACGCACACCCTGGAGAACGGACAGAGACAAAGCTGTGTCTTCCCCCGTCTTCCTCCCCTATTTTGAGCTGTCATGGGATGTCTCCGTGGGTGACAGTTTCCCTGGCAACTAAGGCCTGGCAAGGATGCTGCATTGTGCGCCCTGAGGGTGATGTGGAGCGGCTTGTTTAAGGTGGAAAAGGAGGGGGGGGGGACAAAGTGATATCGGGTGGAACAGGCACAGGAGCTACACAAGCAAAGTAAACAACTTTCAGCCATTACTCACCACATGGCTCTGTTTTCTTTTTTTCATCCCTCTTGCTAATCAACACTAGACCCTGATTAAAACAGCAACGCCAGCCAAATGAACTGCCATTTGCATATACATGCTGTGTAAAATCAGAACCGACGCCAGAGTGTGAATTCACCTTGACGTGGCCATGTTAAATGTATCAAACAGTCACGTCTAAGTAGCTGAACGCTCTGATTTGTTGTAGTTACAAATCCATTTCCCGCTGTGTTACACAGACAGTGCAAGTCAGGCCAGAAAAAATAAAAACAACCTCAGAGTGGCTTCTTTTGGAAAGCTACAGCTTGATTCACTCTCCAGATCCTAAGGTGTGATGGGTACTTTATTAAGTACTTAATGGAACACTTAAAAACACTTACCCCTGCTGCAGACACAAGTCTGTTCTCAAAGGCGGCTCTGTCAGGGCGCCCCCTGCTGTCTCTAAGGGTGTACAGACCCTCCAGGCTGCCAACCTGCCAGCACAGAAACAAATTGCAGAAAGGATAGAAAAGTCTTCACTTTCAGGACATAAGGAGCATAAAGAGATTTACTTGGTTGAGTGCCTTTTATTTAAGCATGCAAGTGTTTTCATCATTTCGGAGAGAGAGAGAGTATAGTACAGTGTGAGGGTCAAAACACATAATGTATTCAGCCTTAATCACCCATGTGACCAACATGATATCAGCGAATCCCCTCCGGCCATCTGTCTTGTGTGGGTTGTTCTGCGAGAGGTGGGCCGAAATCAAATAGCACACAGTTTATCTAACCTTATCCTGGGCTTTTCATTTCCAAGCCTTATAAACTCACATCGTATTGACCGCCTGGGAGAGTTAGAACTAACTAAGTGAAATCTACTCGCCGGCAATTGTGTGCAAGGCGCATATTGTGTGTGTATGTGTGTGTGTGAGTTTGTGTGTGTGTGTGTGTGTGTGTGGCTTGCTGATTCTATCTTCCTTCACATTCATTCTCTCTATTCTCAGTCCCTGAGGTGCATCAGGGCTGAGACTGCCGAGTAAATTGTCCCAAATTGAGTTCCTTCTAGCCGGCAGATACAGGCCACATCCCGACCGTTTAGAGCGAGAGAGAGAGAGAGAGAGAGAGAGAGAGAGAAAACAATCACAGCACACATCACTCTCTTGAAAATCTTCTCTCTAATTTCTCTCGCTCTTTCTTTTCTACCCTCCCTTTATGTCTCTCCCTCTTTCTCTCTCCTCTGCTGATTTCCCTGCTGTCTCTCTTTCTTCTCCAGCACATTATTCTTCTGCTTTCTCCCTCTTTAAATCACTCCCTGTGTGTCTTCCCTTGTCTTTGTCTGCTGAGATAGGTATACATCAGTCTTTCCTTGCTCAGCGTGGCTTTTTCTCTCCTTTGATGATTCTCTGCCCTCCTGCTTGTCTTTCTCTATCCTTTCTCCCTCGATCCCTGTTACTTTTTTCCATCTCCCTCTATCAACAGTATTTCTCTTCCCCCTCCGTGTCCTTTCCTCACCTCTGTTTCTATCCCTCTTTTGCTCTCTCATCCCACCACGGCTGGCTGTACCCGGCGACGTAGTACCCATCAGCGCAGACCTCCTGGGTGGAGGAGTCTCGCTCTGACAATAATCACACAGTAAGTTTAGAACGCTGGCAGCCCAGCTGAGCCGAGCTGAACAGAGCACACGCGACTCCCCTGACGCCAGCACACTCCATTTAACTCAGCAGGGGGGCTGCAGGCTGGCTGGGGCAGGGATGAAGCATGAGACAGAGATGGGGATGCCAGTGGGTTTTTGGGATGGGGGGGGTACTAAGGGCTGGTGATGGAGCAGTGACTAGAGACAGATATGGAAATGGGCTGAGGAAGGATTACTAGAGCTGAAACTGGTGCTGCAGGTAATGAAGGGAGGTAAGGTTTTGGACATTTTAGTTGGGGCCTTTTTTTAAACTTTTTTTTTTTTTTTTTAAAGAAGCCGCTCATGTCACCGTCTCTGCATGGAGTGATAACCCCACTCTACTTGCTACAGCTTGCTCTCCGAAAAATTTTTCCTTGGCTTAAGGTGTTTATGTTTTTGTTCCAACAGGAGGGTCATAGAAACTTATCTTTAACAAACTTTGTTCAAGCATCTCCTTTGCTAAAGTTTCTTCTAGCTCAGTGGATGCTGTTGCTTATCTCGACCTTTGACTTGCCAGGAAAAAAGCAAGAGAAAGAAAAACAGATTCCCCATGGTACACAAATATCTATTTTTCTATTACTTCCTGCCATTTTCAAAGAAATAATTGGAACAGTGAGGTTCTGATTGGTTGCTTGGTTAAGTGCTCACTGTAAATATAACCTTTAAAAAAAAGCCTGTGAAAAGTACAATTAAAGATGGTGGACAGGTGGATGCACTGAAGAGTAGAGATAAATCAATCCACCTGTTGTCTACACCAATTCCATGTTTATTCCACATCAGGATGCTTATTAACTGATACACAGCCCCGATCAAACATGCACCTTTTACCCAAATTTAAAATCTTCTAACCATGCCAAATAGAAATTACTGAAATAATTTGGATTACAGATAAAATGAGGCAAGACATTGTTTTTACAGTGAACTATGAGCCTGCAGTGAATAAATGCCGATTTTGTTAAAATGAAGATGGAATTACATTTCAAAAGAAATATTATTTAATGTGAATCAACCACAACCCGATCTAATTAATACATTCAGTAGTGACCCTCACACCAAGTTAGGACTCAATCAGAGATTTAGTTGAAGAGACGATGAAGACTGGAAGCAAGATGGTTATAAACATAAGGATCTACATATAAATACAGACAATGTGATGGAGTTACGTTAGCAGCTTTATCAGCAATGAACTAAGTGTTTTATCTCAACAGGAGCAGTGTTGGTGTAACTCTGGATAACCAACAGAGTGCTGGCATGGCGCTCTGTGGAGCTCTCCATGGTGCTGATCCTGTAGCTGTGAGCAGATGGGGAGCTACACTGAGCGGCCATTCTCTTCTGTTTGCATCCATGGGAAAGAAGCCACTGACAGAAAGGTCCAGTCAGTAATTTAACCAATTTAACCAGTGACCTCACCTATAGTTTTATGCTTTCAAAACTGTAGATTGACTCAGGTTTAGTTACAGTAGTTAAGCAAAGAGATTAAAACCTCATGGTTCAGGTTCCGGTTGTTCTTCAAATGCACTAATCTCTTTCATGACTTGTTAAGCTTTACGAGGAAAATAATGGCCCATTTCAAACACTATGGAGATCAGTAACAAAAAACCTAAAGGGTTTCAATGCTTTTATCATCACATCTACATTTTTACTATAATGTTACCATTTTTAAATTGTAGATAAAGTTTACAGAATTCTTTTGTACTCACAGTATAATGTCAATTTGCTATTTTTTTCCAGCTGTTCAGTTTGACATTCAATGTTTTGATCATGATCATGATAAATGCTTCCTAGTTTTGGTGGAAGAAGACAATAAACAAATGTGACAATGTCAAATTTAAAAAAATATATAATAAGGCTGCATGAGTAACAGTGAAGATTTAAGGCCAGATTTAGTTGATAACCCACCAGCATTTTTTGTATATTGGAATTTAAGCATATCACTAACCTGAAAAAAAACAAAAACAAACAACAGTTAAAAGTAGCTTCCTTACAAACTTTCAAGACTTTGTACAGACACTGTCCCTTTCTGATGCTCTGATGCATCTGATGCTCATCAATATTTTTCTTTCAAGTGTCATGTTTGCTGCAAAGTTTTTGTTTAGCCTAGACTAGAAAAATCTTTTTAAAACAATATAGGAGGAATGAAGAGGCAGACATCCCAAAATCGAATCAAATAAAATTCAAACTGTTTGCCTTAACACCACTAGAGGTAAGATACAATCTATGTTGCTGAATTTGAGTGAAACAACCCTTTAGATTTGTGAAAGCAGTCAGTGGCCCATTAAAAGAGCGACATTTCCACTGTTAAATATGTCACTTTGACAACTTGACATCACTGACACTGAACAGGCACAACAAACACACATGTACACACATGCTACAGCTGTACATGGAAATTAGAGAGCAATTTCAATCCAACCAAAACAAATGTGCGCACACCCTTTATAAACACACACACATGCACATCCTTGTGCCCTGCCAGAGCAGGTTCACAGCAAAACAATATGAGGCCAATCAGGGGACCATTGGTATGGCTCTCCCTCTGCTAATGAAGGCACTTTGAAAAGGTAATCTAATTCACCAGCAGCAATTAAGGCTGGGAGCGCCTTGTCACTATCAATTATCCGCTCCTTCACTCATGTTCTCCAGTGCGGACGCTGAGCCTGCCTGACACACAGCACTGTCGGACAAATCAACCCCATCAGCCAGCCAGTCACTGAGAACACTAATCATGAAAGAGTTCAAACACACACACACGCACACACGCACCCACACACACACAAAGAGATAGATACTGTATGCTTGAATCATTGCACAAAGAACTAAGTAAGCTTGACGTGAATTGGGATGTCCTAGCAGTCTGCAGTCAGAGGTAGATCTTTACTGAGTGCATCCATAATCAGCATTAGCAATGGGTGCTGGATCCTACAGGCTGCTACGTAGATGGCATGACTAATGTTTACATCCATCAAATGTTGATTGAAAACCAGGATACTGTAAAGTATTGGTTTTAAATGCGTGTATTTAAGAGAGTGTGTGCATGTTTACATGCTGTCTTTAGCAGGTGAATCGGGTGTATGCAAACTAAACAAACAGAATTCCAAATTGCAGTTTAAACTTTACAAACTTCTCAAGTCATCTGAAAGACACTGAGGCATACATACACATTTGTTTTTCCGTTTTAAACACTGTACTAATTCTATACTAATTCTAAAGCAAATAATCATTTGACTTATTAATTAATTAGTTGATCAACAGAAGTTCTAATCAGAAACAACTTTGGTTATGTAAGTCCTTTTTTTACTACTGGTCATCCAATACTGAAGACTAATAAACAACTGTTAGTTCCTATAATATGCATATCATGAAAAAGTGTTTTTACATTCTTACTGGTGCTAGCAGCTTTTATATCAAGTTTAAGTTTTTCCATTTCATCCCATATGGCTTTAACAATACTTTTGCATAGTAATTGTCCACATATATGATCCTACCCTGAGTCACATTAAAACTATCTCAACATGTACTTGGCAGAAGGCAAAGAAATATAATAGCAAAAAAATCAACTGTACAACTCAAAACCAATGGGAAGAACTGTTTGGACATTAATGTCCTGTTGCTTTAAGTCCCCACTCAAATCATGTTTTAATACTCTGATATGACGAACATCTGTTTAACAATGTTTTTCAACATAAAAAGTATAGAAAGATCCAGAAAGTGGCTGGAAGCATATCTACTCTTTCTTAACTAAAAACTTTTGGATGACCAGTCGACTTCTGCTGCTTGCACTAGATTGACCAGTGGGGGAGCTGTGTGCATCCAGATGTCTAGCTCGAGGACACTCCGGACATTTTTAGGCTTCTAGTTTGAAACCCGGGCTGACACAGCGTTAGCAGTTGTGCTAAAACATAATGTCATTCTTTGTGACATGTCGCTCTGTACTGGAGTCTTCAGGTTTCTATTTGGCTTTTGAATTTGTGATGTACCAAATCCAGCTCGACGGGGTCAATTTCAATTCAGGATTCTTGGGGAGTGCACAGACGTCCCTCCCCCTGAGTAGAGAAATGTGAAAAAAATCTCTCTAGTGTCGAATTTTGTACAGAGTAAAGTTATGACATTTTAGGAGGCATAAACATAAGAAAACACAGTTGTGAGTGAAGAAGGTTGATACTTCAGCTGGACAGAAATAGTTTCAGAAACCAATAAAAATCAGGTAGTTAAACAAAATATTCTATTAGCCCCGTCAGACTGTAACATCAAGTTATTTTTTTAGACCATTTCTTGAAAATATAACAATCTATTAGTAATTAAAAAAGCAATTAAAAGCTCACATCTGCTTTTCACAACAAAGACTAATTTATGCCTTTGTCCTGTCGTGAGTTTTACACTCAACACCCACATGCTACTTGTTAATTATTGGTAACAATGTCATGATCCAAGTTAATTGAAAAAAAAACATGAACTACTTGAAAGCTCTTCAGAAGTTGTTCTAAAGCATAATGTGGAGACTGAACTGGTGACACTAGCAGAGTGCAAATGGAAAGACAGCAGCCGGCCCTGTGGCCCTCTTCTTGAACTGAGGACAACTCTACAGTTCAACTAGACCTTGAGATTCCAGACAGAGGTAAACGCTGACAGACAGGACTAATAAAAATGCTCTTCATAACGTCTCGATTGCTTAACTCAATCTCTCCAACTAATGACCTTAGCGCTGATGAAGAGGGGATTAGCATGACAGTGCTGCTGCTGCTGTGAAAAGAGTGCTGCAAAGCCTTCAAAGGCTAATATCTAGCTCGCCTATATTGCTGTAGAAAATCAAAAACCTGGGTACTGACAGATTTTAGTGATACATGAATATCAATTTATTGCCATTGGAAATTGTCGATTTAATCTAAACTTGTCATGTGTAAGTGTCATTTCACAGGTACCGATTCTGTCTTACATTTATTTGAGACAGCGTTTGACGCTTATGAAGAAGGCTGTTCTTTATATCTTCATATATCATGGACAGCAAAATTAGGAAGGTAAGACACTAAAGAAAATTTAGGGGATTTAACTGAAAGAAATTGGCTGGATCTTGGAATTAAAGACTTTGAAGCAGAAATAATGTGTTGGTACCACAATCATAAAAAATCAAACTATAATTTCCATCATTTTTCTCACCTGTAAACTACCATTGGTTGCTTCTCACTCTCAATTGTTTGTTCAACAGATGTTTGTTCAGGTTCATGTTTAGAATGAACTGTAAGAGATTTGCTTAAATGACTCACAAAAAAAAACCCTTACCTTATGTCACCCTCAGTCCTTTGTTCATAGTTGCACTGCAGCAGACTGCAAAGAGAACCAACTAACCATCAACCTGTTTCTTTTTAAAATCAGTGCGTAAGGAAATTTTGCAACTTAATAGTGCAACTATACTTTTTGTCATGGTTCTGATTTGGTGTGGGGGTTTTTTTCCTGCTGCTGGTCCCTCTCACCCTCTCCCTCTCAGCAGGTCGGCACACAGAGGCGGGGCTGGTCAGCTCAGAGCGAGGCTCACGAGCCACACCTGCCTCCCATTGGCAATTAAGCAGACTTTAAAAACCACTCATGCTCTGACTCCTGTGCCAGACGATTCGCATTCCATGCCTTATGTCTCTGCGCCCTCGTCCCCGAGAAGATCCCTTCGTATTTAAGTTTATGCTATTGATTGTTGTTTCTGCATATCTCTAAGTAATTCCTCCAGTGAGTTTTTGAGTCCTGGTATATTTGAGTTCTAGCAGTTTCTCGTAAGTCTAGTTTTTTCCCTTCGGGTGATTTTCACATGTTGTTTTGTTACTTTCGCCATTGTGGCTTTTGTGTTTTTTATAGTTTCCGTTTTTTCCAGATTTCCTGAAAGGGTGTTTTTTTGTCTTTTGTCAAATAAATCTTCTCTTTAAAACATCTCTGCGTTTGGGTCCTGGCTCTCTTTGACGATACTATAACATATGTATTGTTATGATGATGTTAAGCAGTATTTTTTGTTAAGTTAAGTCAATGCATCAGTGATTTCACCAGATTTAGTTTGTTAATCCACAATTTGCGTCATGCATGTGTCTTATTTTGATTCTTCATCTGTTTGTGATTGAGTCATATGAAACGCTGGTGCTCCCTCTTCAAGTGTCAAATCTGATTATCACACTGCAGATGATTGAGAGACCCAAGAATCAAAATGTAAAACAACTCATTTGAAAGGAAAAGCAGATTAAAGGCACTGTGACACACACAAGCTCAACGTGAGCTGAAAGTACTGTGATCGAGTCATTCCATCTTTTGTTCCTTAATGTCTTATTTTATTTCATTTAGTTCATTTTAGGTTTATTTTCCTTTTTGGTCATTGTTTTTTCTTTTTTGCTAAAAAGCCTAAAAACATGACTTGATATGATGTGTGATGATCAGTGGGAATATATTTACATTTTCAAATAATCTTAACTTAAGGTAAGACTTTCCACCTCTGCCTCCTTTAAAACAATGCAGACCCCCATTCATTCATCATAATACCTCTATCATCAATAATGGCCTGCTGAAAGTTTGTGGTGTGTGTCTGCAGAGATGTACTGTTTTTATTCATACAATGTTTGGTCACATTTCCTGACTTTCCTCCTCTCTCTGTTGTCTTTCTGGACAATAACAGTCAAATTAAAGTAAAACTAAAAATAAAACTAAAGATAATGCATGTAAAAGTAATAAATACAAATTTTGTTCCCTGTTTTCTGAAAGTGTGCTAGGGTATAAATTTCAAAAGGTTTATATGACCTGTCAGTGTTTTATTGAACAATGTTTTGCTGCTTTAAAGTAGTGAAAAGGTAAAGAATAAAAAATGTTATTAAAATTTTTTTTATTAAAAAATAAGAAATAATTAAAATTTTCTTTTTTTGTAATTCTTTAAGTGAGCGTTTTCATGTTTGGGTTATTTATGTGACATTTGGGACATATTTTTCTATGTGCTGTACTATTATGTGGGAGGAAGCAGTATGGGGTTATGAGAAAATGTGTAAACTCTGGAAAGGAATAACGGGACACTGTCACACCAGAGTCACTGTAACGATGAGGTGTAACCCACCCACTGTAATTATACAAAGAGCCCAGAAAACACTTTTTTGATTGGTTATTGTCATTAAAATTACTACCTGCCTGTATTAACACAAACCATCAATAACTTCAGTCTACAAAATGTAGACAAGCTAGGCTCTGTTTTCATAGCAATCCAAAGTCAATCTAAACGCAGATCCCAGCGCATTTGCAATTTAGTAAAGCGCATGGGACCTTTTTTTTATGTTGAGTTGCTGTTTTCGTGGCTCACCATGAACCTGGCAGTGCCAAGATGGGTGGAGCAGCACGACAAGGGGTGTGTCGGCAAAGTGCTAAGTGATAAGGTGCTGCTGAGCTGCTATCGCTCAGCAGTGATGGACTGAAGCATCCACAGGATGCATGCCCCGCTGCTGCTGACGGCCTCCAACAGACAAAACAGAGAGAGGAGAGAGCAACAGAGATGGAGGGAGGGATGGAAGGGAGAACATGAAGGATAAACAAAAACAAACACAGACATCAAGAGTCATTGAAGCAGTGTGTGTGAGCCACGTGAGGCAGTCCACCCTATGGAGAAAACAGCAGCTGGTGTGTATACTAACAGCCCTACTGGGGCTGTGGCCTCCACAGCCTCGAATATGGAGACGCAGAAAGGAGAGATAGACGGAGGGTTGGGTGATGGAGGGGGGTGCAAGGGGCTAAATGGGGTGAGCAGTTAAGCCTTGTTGGTTACAATATTGGCAAGAAATGCAGGGGATGGGAGGAGGGATGAAGGGTTCTACTGTCCATCTCAAAGTGAGAAATCGGATGAGTGATAGGTTATTTATGACAAATACAATTAGATTTGAATTGACTCTAGTTTAACGATTACATCAGAATTCTAGTTTATTCCAGCTTAACGTATTTGTATTGCTTTGGCCATCATTTCTGATAATAATAAACACAACATACAAACCAAGTTTACTGCTAATATTTTTGAAAACTGTTTAAAAAAAACTGACACAAGTAAAATGACCAGTCAGATGATGATACAGCTTGTGAATAAATCCTCTCTTTAGAATTACAGTCCATCAAAAACAGTGAAGATGAAACCTCAACAGAAGGAAGAAAACAAGAAAAGAGCAAAAAGGAGAAAAACAACAGTAAAACAACTGAAGAGAAGAAATCAGTACACACCTGCATACTGAAAAGAATGATGATATAAGCCTGCAATCATTGCTAATTGTATTGCTATTATCAACAATTACTTTGACAACTGATTACAGTGCAGATCATCTCTTTTAACTGAAACTTCACTGTTTGTCTAAGGATTGTCTATATATCAAGGCGATGTATTCCAATAACTATTTTTGGAGAGTACAAAAAAAATCAATGACTTAACAGTTACATTTTTTGAGTCAACTGATCAATTTCACATTACAATTCTCTAGACAGGGTTATTGTGAATTTAGAGCTTTAATGTGCAACGCTTCTGCAGACAGTGTCCTAAAATGACTTGAACTATGTTGCATGTTGTAAACTTTGTTAATTGAAGACCTCAAGTTATTCCAAAGTCTCCAACAATGTTCAAATCCAGAAAAAATCGGTCATTTTATTCAAGGTAACTGTGTGCTTCATTTTAGTTGTTACCTTGTGTTTAAATGTGATTGTAGCAACTTTTCTTACAATGATAACGGAATATCACTACTTAACTACATGCTTAGACCCAAAAAAGTGGTGTCTTGACATAATGTGGTAATTAGATGAGTTTTGTAGTAACGGCACCCCACGCCCACAATAGGAGTTCTCACATTGCAAGTCCAGGATGCTACAGGCCCATTTTGCCTTTTTGAGTCCCACTCAGTTGAGAACCAGCAACCAAAATAAAATCTACTTTCCACATCAAATATCCTGAAAAGTCACAATTAATTTAACTACGAAAAACAAAATTCTCCCCCTGAATAAAAACAGCAAGGAGTCATCTTTGAGTGGAAAATCATAACTGACGTGAACTGAAGCACACTGTCACTTCACACGAGGTCAGACTGGATTCTGTGTTTTCTACAAAACTCCCTTAGTTTGTCATTTTGGGTAAGAAATGGAAATCACTGAAACTGGAGCAGATGATCCACTCATTAGCAGCAGTAACTGACAAACATGTCACCAAAGTTCATCAACAAAGCCTAAATTAACCAAACACTGCATAACATTGGCTTTTTCTCTGACTAATTTCTCTCCAGACTCCATTTATGAACCTTTTCCGAACAAAAGCAATTGTTAAATCAAACAGTAAAGCCATACCATGTTTTCAGTTTTACAGTATTTCTCAATATCATCCATTAGAGCACTGTGTTTGTGTGCTGCTGTTTGTGTGCCTCTACCACCACTTCCTGCTCACGTCCACCATCTTCCTTTATCTTCTTTATCTCTCGCTCTTTCCCCCTCTCTCTCTCCATTTCAATATTGAAGAGAGTTTTATTAAGGGCTAGACTTGTGTGTGCTGAGGCGCTCTCAGTAATTTTCCTACAAAGTGCTTTAATCCATCACACGGCCAACATGTGGCCTTTGCAGCCATACATCATCGCAGCCCAGAGAGAGAGAGAGAGAGAGAGGGGGGGAGAGAGAGAAGAAGAGCGGGAGTGGTAGCATAATTCCTGCTCTCTTCCTCCTCTCTTCTTCTTCTCCACCTTCATTTCCCGCCAGAGATTCCCACGTGGGAGGGAAACCACATCTTCTCCACATATTCCTCACTCAAGTCCTCTCTCCATCTACAAATGAGAGCGGGGCAGGAGCGAGGATGGAAGGAGGGGGGGAGGGGAGGGGAAGGTTGGGAGGGGGCGGTAAGCAAAGAGAGAGAGGGAAAATGAAAGAGATGGAGATAGGCGTGAGTGAATGAGTGAGAGAATGAGTGTGTGTGAGAGAGAGTGAGAAAGAAAGAGATAAGGAAAATGGAGAAAAGCTCGCTGGAATGAATTAAAGTTGGGGACAAAAGCGGATGAGTGGAGGTCAGTGTGTGTGTGTGTGTGTGTGTGTGTGTGTGTGTGTGTGTGTGTGTGTGTGATAGCTGTGACTATCAGCAAGCTGTGTGAACACAGACTGGATAG
>JAQNCA010000030.1:22896158-22911584 GCA_029783725.1 Acanthurus tractus
AGCAGCAGCAGCAGCAGCAGCAGCAGCAGCAGCAGCGGAGGCAGCAGGGCCAAGGTTGAAATGAGCCTGCGTCCCCATTCCCCAGAGCCAACGATGCACACAGCCTCAAACCAGGCCAGGGGACACCCCCCCCTCCAACTCTTATCAATAATGTCAAAACACACACACACATTCACACATGTATGGATTCAGTATCACTAATCAATAACTTGAAATTGCTGTTTTTTTTGTTTGTCTAACTCAAGTAACATCATCGTTGGAGTGTGCATTTGCAACCAAAGCAAGCAAGTGCAACTAAAACCATTTAAAGAGATTGTTGGTGATTTTAAGTGTGTTGTGAAAATATTTTATCTACTCTACTGTAAAACAGAAAAATGATCATGTTAAGATAATGAGAAACCCTCTCCTGTATTTTTTTGACTTCGTTTAGAACAGGACCGCCCTTGTGCAACATAATGTGTTTTATTCACTGTGTGTAAGATCATGTATTTAAATTCGTCTGTACACTTTATCAAGAGGTTTGCGTACAATGTCTTCAGTCAAATGCTACTTTTTATCCCGAGAATTTGTGTTGATTAGTCATTCTTTGCAATTGAACCAGGGAAGTTAAATAATAGAATCCTTTTTTAAATCCTTAATATAACAGAGCACAGCAGGAGTGGATGTCAATTCACAAGGGCTCTCACTTTTTTAAAATCGTTCTAACTGTGAATCATTCATGAAAGAGAATCAGAAGAAGTTCATTTCAAAATATCTTGTGTCGTTGAACCGTCTTTTTGTACTGGCGCTGACATAAAAGCAGAACTACTGTACTCCACTTAACCAAGACCTGCTCCGCGCCCTCAGTTCTTATTGCATTTTTTGAGGCAGCTGACACACTTTCAGACTCAACAACCAAAGTAACCTTTAAAGTATTGATGTGGATAAATCACATCTAGTCTTCTGACAAATGGAAAAATTTCAGCTTGACAGATTAAAACCCAGGCAAATAGGTAAAGACCCAATTTTCTCCGAAGACATTCAACTGGAGCCTATTCCACATATAGGAGATTCTCACAGGCATAAACCAAGGTTGGCTGGACAGAGGTGTGTGTATACGTGTGCTTTTCTGAGTGCATTCCCGTGTCTTTTTGAATGTGTGTGTGTGTGTGTTTCACTCTGTATGGACGGCCTATTCTGTGTGTCTTTGATCAGATATGAAATATTCAGAAATGCTGCTGTAATTTGATGAAAGTCAGATAGCCCTCAAACAGGAAACAGAGGTCAGCACTTTTGGCAGCTCTTAAAAGGCCCTCAGTAACCAGCTTTAGAAAATGTAAATTGCAAACCCAATAGGTGGAAGTAACAACAGGAGATTCAAACATGCGCTGACCTGCTGTATGAACTCCAGCCCGTGCAGCGTGGCCAGAGCTCTGGCGGCTGTGACGCCTCCATCCATTTGCACAGCATAGAAGACATGGGGGTTGGTCCCACGATGCCCCTCTGTGGTCACTAGTTTCCTCTGCAGCAGGCAGCCAAACACCAGCACAACTGCACTGAACATGGTGCCTTCAAAAAAAAAAAAAAAGATGAATGAGAAAAGCGCTTTAAAATAGTTGAAAGAAATGAATCTACAGAACTTTTTACAAATTCAGCTCAATTATGTGTGCCTCAGGACACTGAGTCAGTCTTTGCCTATATTGCTGCTTTACATCATGATGTGTAAGTGTGTTTCTGTGAGTAAAACAAATGAGGTGCACTAATGAAAGCTTTCAGTGATACTAATGCAAATAAGCTTCACACAGATCAGAAAAGCATTGTAAGGCTGCAGCTGCTGATGATTTAATTTAATACTTAATTTGCTGGTTATTTTCCTTACTAATCACTTGTTTAGTCGATAAAAGTGAAAAAATGGTGAAAAAGGCTCAATGTTACATTCGAATAGCCTGTTTCATCAAATCAACAGTTTAAAACCTAGAGATTTTACATTTACTACGATCAAGTATGTCAAAGAAAAGAGTTAGTTCCTCCAGTTTGAGAAGGAGCAACCTGCAAACACTTTGTTTCAAAAAACAATAAGAACAATCCAAATAGTCGCCTATTAATAGCATAGCTCTATATGTCAGACCTCGTTTTCCTTTCATATGCTGATAGGCAACCATTTTCAGTATCCTTCTGAATATGCTCGATATCACAATCACATCTAAAAGCTGACATTAGAAATATATTAGAAAAACACAAACACCTACAGTCTTAAATATTACCATAACACTCCAAATACCATCAAACCACACAAATGAGTTTATAGAGTGTGGGATTCAGCATCTCAGCACAAACTATTGAACATTGGCAATTGTGAAACAATTTGCCCACAGCCACCTCCTCTGTACTTTTGCATGAAATCCACAGCGGCTGCCACCTACAGCATGTGAACCACCCACCTGTAGCCACAGAGAGTGAAACGTCCAGGAGAAATCTTTCACCCAGTGCGATGAAAGCTAGAACTCTGGCATCGGGGGCCCCAAGCGAGACAACACGCTCTCTCCAGTTCCCAACCCACACGTTTAATCTCCTGGCCTTGATGCAAATGCTTCTGAGAGCAGAAAAACAGCGGCGCTCTCATTGTGTGAACTAACTTCCCTCTTTAAGCAAAACAGGAACTTTATCAGTCTCTTCTTTATGCGTGCACTTTCCTGTGAACCATGATGGAACAAAAAGTTGACACCTCACTCTTCTCAGTATCTGCTCAACAAGTATAACAGCCAGTGCACTGTTAGGAAAATGCTCCCACTCCTTAACATCAGACTATGCAACTAACTGTTGATCCTTAAAGTTTGCCAATACTGTATATGTATTAGTTTGTAATGTAACTGGTGGCAGTTTTGCAAATTGTTATATTCTGCCAGCTGTTTCCCGCATCAGTGTCTGTTCGTGTTGCCTATACAAATACATAAAAATGAAAAGGCTTAATTTAACTGAGGCTGCAACTATTAGTGTAATAACCTATTAGTCCATTGCAACTATGCTGATTGTCCTGTTTTAAGTCATATTTTTCAGCCAAATGCGTTCTGTGGTTCCAACCTCATAAATATGATTATTTGGTGTTTTTCTGCCATTCCTCAATGATATTGAACTAAATATTTTAGCTTTCATTACAGTTGTTTGGACAAGACAAGCGATCTGAATATGATCATTTGGGCAGAAATTTTGGATGTGCACATTTACTTTTTTGTGTCATTATATAACCACGCCATAAATATATATCTCAAAAACAATCAACAGACAAAATAATAGGCAAAATAACTGTTAGTTTTAGCCCTACATTTAATCATCGGGTTATCTTTTATCTGTAATCTCTGTTCTTTTCCATTTAATTTGTCCATTTTAATCCAAAAATAGAGTTAAACTCCAAACTAGGAGATTAAGATCTCTCACTCCCTATATAATTCTGTTTGTATGTTTATCTGACTTCCCTTCAAAAGCCAAGTGCCTCCTCCTGCAGCATTTTCGCCCCAAACAACAAACAGTGCAGCTGACCACCGTTTAAAGTCTACAGCATCATTCAGCTCCAATCTCTCAAGCCACTGATTGAAATCGATAACCTCACTTGGGGCTCGGGCCCCAGTCAATCCCACTGAGGTGCAGTGCTGGCAGCGAACACCCCACCCAGCGAGGAGCGGGCCTCGGGCAGAGATGAAGTAGACAGGGAGAGAGGGAGGGAGAAAAGGGGAGCACATGAGGCTGGAGTACAGGAGAGCCACATTGAACAGTGTCAGGGCCTCGGGGCCTACTGGGACGCTGATAAAGTACCTGGACATTTTTATAGACAAACTACTTATTTCCGTCCTCATATCGCTTGGGAAGACTGATAACTTTATATTCCTCTCAGGCAACGGAATGAAAGGAAAGAGGGGGGGCTTTCAGGAGTTTAATTGATCAAACTGTAGCCACAAGGGTTTTTTTTCCGGAGATAAAAGGGACTAGCACTCTCTCCTGTACAATATGGAGATCTTTTAGAAAGCGGACCCAATGAAAAAAGAGAATGTAACTCATTATGCAAAGTCATTACGGGCCTGTGACTATGTGCCTTAAAGAGGGGGAGTTAATGGTGGAATTGTATCGTTCGGGATTTTCAGAGGTCAAACTACCGGTCATAGGATAACATTATTTTACAATGTCCAGATTATTACTCAAACTAAACTTAAAGATGGCTGTTCTGAAGTCAAACTAAAATACCAAAGCTGTCCGACAACAGTAAAATATAATTTTAGTACTTCTCACAAGGCGATTTGGAAGGGCAAGGGGGCAAGTTGTAGAGATCCTGGAAATGAATAGAACTTTGTCGTTTTAACAGAACAGATAATCCGTCTTTGTCTCACCAATCAAGACCATAAACAACAAAAGCAAGATCTCTTTACTGTTTTATTGTGTCTACTGTCAGTAAACATAATTACTGCAATACACAATACACAGTTGCACAAAAATAGCTATGCAATAATTTATACAAGTAATTGAAGTTTCCAGACATGTAGATATTTTATGCTGTTTAATTATATTGTTTTTGATGGATCTTTTTGTTTACTAAAAGCGTTTTATAGCACTATCCAGAAGGCATTTACTTAAGGATGCTCAGTGTCAGTAATAACATACCAAGCTTTTCTGTGCAGAAATACTTCATGATGAAAGTCACAATGTTCATTAGTACCTATATTTTTTCAGCTGTTCTAGCAGCTCCAGCCAAATTGTTTTTGTTTGCAACAGTCAAGACGAACATACGACATAGAGAGATATTGGAGTAGTGCTCTTTAGCAAGGCACTAATGCCGCATCCATGCCATAATATTCTGATATATAACAACCACCCCAGTCAAAAAACAGGTCGTATTGGACTCATAGTTGTAATGTAGAGTTGGAGAAATGAATAATATGTGACAGAGGTCACATTTCTCCTTTCGTGAGAAGAACTACAGAAGATAAATCTCTGGCTGCTACATCTAACTCAGTCCAGTATGAACATTAATCGAACCAATGCATCTAATTTTTGTCTTTGTTTGGTTTCTCCTGTTACTTTTTTGCAAATGCAGCTAATTTCAGCTTCAGTTGGTGTGACTGGTTAGCAGAGCGGGGAACTATCTTGAAATACAGCATGAACACTCTCATGTTTTTATTAAGTTAGGTTTTCCTGCATTTTATATTCAGTGGACAGTGCAGAAATGCAGCACAAACCCCTACGAGCAGCTATTCTGTAGCTGACTACAGCCCTCTCATGGGTCAAAGGTGAGGGAACAAAGTACAGTAACACTTACATAGGTGCTGGAAGAACAGATCAGACCACCACTTGTGGCTGTATAGGCGCAAAGATGTCAGACTGTGAATATAAGCTATGTTACTTGTTTAAGGGCAAGATAAATGTTACCTGTATGATACTGAATATTTGGAGTTTGTCAATCTGACCAAATGGGCCTGTGCATCAGTTCATCATGCATCAGTTGCATCATCGTATTGAATATAACTTGTAGCAATGGGGAGATGGAGGTCATCCAGTGGGGAAATGGAGGAAACTACACCAGCACTCACTCGTGTAGTTCTGTGAGGAAAGTTAGCTGTAGCAAAGTAGAGCTGTGTTTGAGTGCCAGTGTTTCTAGGTGAGTAGTTAGCCACACATTGTAGCTAATGTTACAGTCATGCATCCTGGGTCAATCATTGCTTTGGAAAATGTATGGACTCATGGTCCATCTTTAGCAGAAATGTTAATAATGGAGGTAAAAAGGGATTCTTGATTTGGTTTAATAATATAGAAGCTTGTTTAAACTTCTTTTAATCATAAAATCAACTACATTATTTTGACTTGACTCATTGTGTAACAAGTTCAACATTCTGACAGCTTTTACACTCTACAGAAGGTATTTTTAATAATATTAACTCTGGTTGCATTTCATTTAGGTGTACCAGGCCTTGTTTTTTTGCTTGCACTTGTGTGGGTGTATGTTTTTAATTAATTCATTTAATACAGGGAACATTTTTCAAGAGATGTTGCCTCTGCAGCAGACAGTCTGTTCTTACCCATATGTTGGCCACAATATCATTGTACATGTAGCTCCTAAAGTCTATCAAGAAGACCTAAAGGGCTAAAAAGTCATTACAACACCATCTCAGCCTGATATAGACCCCTGCATCCATTATAGGCATTAAAACCTTACATACTTTAACGACAAAGCATTAAAATAAGATCAATTACAAAGTGAGACAGAGAATAGTCTAAATCTAGTTTCTAATCATCGAATCGTCCTGTCTCTTTAGTTTGATCTTCACTGACCAGAAAAAAAAAATCCAACCTTGTCCAGTTTATCAAAACCTGGAAGCCAGGCTACATCTGAGAGCAAGGGGAGGGGGGGTGAGACAGGTTCAAATCTCACTCCCTCCATGTACTACAGTGCCTGGAAAGGATCGATTGGGTTTGTAGCGTAGGAACAGAAGTAAAGCGTTTACCTTTCTAGTCCTGGCGACAGACCCTTCACACAGACAGCCTGCCTCCTGTTGCAAGCAAAGCGGGAGGGCGATGCAGTGCAAAGACAAAAATCTCCCGACGCGTCCATTTTTATTGCATTCACTGACGTCTGGTAATAAAACGTGCAGACTAAGGCATGCAAAACACAGCGTCTACCGTGCATCTCCTCACTTAACACGTCAAACGTGCAGGAATAACGGAGTGTAAGTCGACAAAACGAGCACATCCACGGCGTGTGGCGGAAGGGGGGATTTTGTAAAGATGTGAGAATGCATTAGAATGCAAGAAATGGTGTGATGGCGAGAGGGACTGTTGGGAGAGACAGATCTGCATATGGAAATTAGGGTTAGGGTGGATAAAAATCTGGTTAAACGGTAGACTTATTTTGTACTGATTTGGACGGGACCCTCAACAAGAAGTCACTTTGACAATATTCCGAGAAAAGATGTGAAGCAGAAGACTTTACACAGTGGATAGATGCCGCTTTAGTAGTCCCAAAGGTTTGGTCTTATGCAAATAAAATGTTCCTATTGTAACAACATTACTTTATTCTTTTGAAGAGAATACGTCGTGTGTGTTTTAAAATGCATTTACAGCTTTGGTGTAGGTTTAGCTAGGACTAGAACTCCAAATTAGACCAAAATACTCTTCTAACCTTGCTAAAATAAACAACATGAAATCCCGTGGTGTTCAAAACGGAGCACAATGGTCTCAGTGCTACAGAGGATATGATTTGCTCTTTAACGAACGTCTCGTGGGGTTAAGACGTTGAAACACGAATAAAAACAATTAAACAAAATAATTTGGGAAAGCGACAAAGTCTTCCTGACCAAAGGAAATAATACAACGCAGGAAAACATTGCAGTGACTCATCTTGATGTCTGTGGAGTGATACAATAAGACCACGCCCACTGTGAAACTTCGAACCAATCACTAACCGCGAGTCAGGGTGCGCATGCGTACTGTGGACGCGCGGGATAGAGTGAAACCCAAACAACGGAATAATGACAGCGTTGTAATCATCATACTTTTCTTTAAATATATGGATAACTGTACGACATAAGAAGCAGAAATATAAGGTTTGTGGATGTTTTAATAACAGCTATGTGTCTGCAGTCGTTAATGCACTTAGTTTCCTTCTCAGACGTCTTGCAATTTTAGTTTACAACTGTGCTAACAGCAGGAGGGCAGACAAGCTGGTCATTTAAGCTAACGTTAACTCTACTAGAGTTTACTTTGGCTAAAACTAAACAATGACGGTTTAACTTTATTGACAACACGCTAATGCAGAGCGAAGGAGTGTCATTAAAACTACCGCAGGTGGTTTTACACCATCGTGTATCATAAGTTGCATTGCAAGGTAGATTGCTATGTAAAGTTTATGAACATTACTGACTAGTTTTTTGAGACAAGGCAAGCTGTGTGCTCTCTAGTTTAACGTGATGTAAGTGAACATCATCTATGTCAGACGGACAGTTGTCTGCTGAATGACGGCAGCTTCCGATCAATAACCAATTACACAGTTCTCCTGTGTAACTCTTCTTGTGTTTTTAATTGTAATGTTTCGTTCTGCAATGTGTAACATAACTTGTGTATAATATTGCCAATTTATGTTTCTTACTATATATTACCCTCAACATATGGATATGCCTATGCTTATATTTAATCTGTTTTATATGATAACTTCTTCTCCAGACAAGTATGAATATTTGATACTTTTGTCTGCATATGTTGCGTCTGCTTTAAGTAACAATCTTGTGATGTCTCCACATTTTTTTTTCATTGTAGGTGATATTGATTCTGCAACTGCCAGCATGGCGGACGACTTCAGCCAATCCCTCACCCCACCAGTTTCTCCCTTTGCAGCGGACAGTCTGTGTGAGTTGATTGCAGCCCGACCGCCATGCTTCTGCTGCTCTGAAACAAGGGAGGACCCCACTGGAGCACTAAGCACAGAGGGCTATATTAGCAGTGGCTCCTTGAAACGGTACTGTCAGTTCACTATTATTACAAAAAAATAACTTCCCTCTTGTAGGTCAACGGTTTTCACTCTATGCATCGTGTCCCAGAGAAAAAAGACCAATGTAAACTTTTTAAAGCAACATCGGGCTTATCCCAGGTAGCTGGGCATTTTTCTGGAAACACACATTAATGTTGATTTTTCTTCCTTTTAAAGGTCAGTTTTTGATGCTTTGAGCACAACAGCTGATATCCTTGTCACTTCCATTGTAAGTGGGTGGCAGAAAAACCAATGTATATTAAGTCCTAACTGATGACAGCTATGTCCATTGTGTAGGCTGCTGTTGCGTCTCGACCCAGCTCCTGCAGAGTATGAAAGTGACACTGTGGAGATCTTTGGCTTCCCTTGGGTTACAGAGATGGCTCTGGTGGAATCTACAAAGCTACTCTTTGGTTTGTTCAGGTAAGCTAAGAAGAAAAACAGATACCATAATATTGCTTTTAAAAAAGACACAATTTTAGTGCTAATTTATGTTGCTTGCAGTCACTCTGATCTAAATGTCCTTTACAGTGGCTGCAAAAGCATAGGCTTAGAATCTCTTTTAAATAAAATATTTTCCTGAACAACTGTTTTGTTGTAAAAGACTTTTCACAATGTTTTATAAACACATAATACATGCTACTGCTCTAAACTAGTCTTTGTCTATTTCAGACAAAAGATTTACAAGCTGGAGACCTTGGTACAGTCCAGCTCACATGACTTTGGTAAGCTTGTGCAATATGTAATCCACAGTACAGCTAATAGTTAGACTTTTATTTCCCTCGACAAAAAGCAGATAGGATTTTTTCATTGGATTGTCAATTATTGCAGAAAATAACCTCTGTGGCAAACAGAAGTCTAATATTTTTACAGATTTTGCTCACAAGATGATCTTCACACATAAATGCATTGGTCAAAAATAAAAGACTAAGATTAGGCTATAAACAAATTCCAGTATGTCCACATGCTACATACCGCTTAGCTTCCTACAACACTATACTATCTACACAAATAACTTGATAAGTCTAATAGTTGTAAGTTTGAGTATAAGTTTAAGTAAAGAGGTGGTCTAGCAAGTTGATTAGTCGCCACATTCAGCACAATGATGTTCAATGTCCCTGACAACCTTTGCCAGTGAGGTACAGTATTTTCTGATGTATTTTATACTATACAACAAAATGAAAAAGTTTCTTATTTCTGGCATCGAACAAAAAACATTTTTAAAAGATAATTACAGTAACCTTAAAATCTTTTGAGAAGTTGAGTTCATATCTCAAAAAGGTGAAACCATCACAGTAGAAATGTGTGTTGATGCCAAGATCTTTGCTGCAAAGACTGCTTTGCACAAGGCTAGACAGAAAAAAAGTCCAGAAGAATAGGAAGAAATGATAAAGATATGTGTTTGACAGTGTGCTTTGCTGCTGTGTTTTCACTGATTAATCAACTGTGACTAACTGTTTCAATAAATACGTTTGCCATAAAGAGATTGTTTTGCTCTATTCCGGGGTTTGAGTCATGTTTTATATTTGATTCAGTGGGCATGTTTACATAAGATTTAGAAAACTCCATGTCCCTGATGTGTTGTAGGTCAAGCAGGCAACCTCCACTATGAAGCAGAGGATCTCAGACAGCAGTGTGTTTCTTTTCTCCAGTATGTCAAAGTCTTCTTGCACAGGTGAATATGTTTAAATTCAACACTGGAATTAACGTTTTTTTTTTCTTTATGCCACAATGTCCCGTGTTGATCTGCTTTTATAGCATTTGTTTGTTGTGTTTTTGCATGTGCTTAGGTACCTGGAACCTTCCTTCTCCCTGGATGCTGGTCACCCACACCCCTATGAGAAGCTGGAGGCTCAGCTTCCCTCAGCTCTCTTGGAGGAGCTGTTTGGCATCACTCTCCTCATAGGAAGACTGAAAGACCTGCCAGCCAACGTTCAGAGTGCCTTCACTATATCAAACCAGGGAAAGGTGAGTGTGATAAACAGGGTTAATAGATGCCTTTGAAACAGGTTTGTACAAAAGTGTGGCTGCTTCAAGTGTAATCGGGCTTTTCAGAGCAAAATAAATAATATAAACTGCCATGAGGAATGACTTGTATGACCTCAGATATTCATAACGCCCTCACACAAAACCTCTTAATAAAACTTGAGAAAAGTATAACTGGTTGATTTTTTTTTTCCTATTGACAGTGAACCCTATGCTCTTTATTCCTCCCACAGATTTTTCCTCCCTCTTGGCATCTTTTACACCTCCATCTTGACATCCACTGGTCCATCCTGGAGATCCTTCACCTTCTTGGTCAAAAAATGCAAGGTATGTGTCTGATCCTTGCAACAGAATGCTTAGACATGAAAATGAAAACTGAATATGCTAAAATCTGAGCTGTGACTTGTGTTATGTTGTTGTGTAGAGATACACTTAACTGTACTGTTGGGGTCCAATCCATTGGAAACACCGTATTGTTAGAGGAAAACTCCATAATAACATGAAAGTGTGGAATGGTACAGATTCTGCTATAGAGACGACATATTCTCTTCTCATACAAGACAGAGTAAAGAATTACATGCTGGCCAGCATGTGACATCTAACAATCATCACAGTGGGCAACAATCCTCTGACTTGCAGCTCATAGTGAGTCATTATCATGGAAACAGAATTTTCAGAAGCTGAATTTTACCGATTCTCCTCTGCAGGCCAGGTGGTGTACGCCCACCAGTTTGTGAACCTGACGGGAGAGAACTTAACTGATACCAGTCTGTTTGAAGAGCACCTGTGCAGTCTGCTGTGTGACCTGACTGGTCTAGCCATAGGCAAATACAGCAAGGTGGGTGGCTGGCCTCAGCTCATTACATCAAACTGTTGAGATGTGCCAGTGGTGTTTCTAGGTTATTTTTTAGCTGTGAAAACACGGAGTCCTCAGGTTAAATATGTTCATTCTTACATTTTGTACTCAGATGATAGAAATGATTGGAATATGAAGTAGTCATCTTAGAATATTATCTTTCTACTGGTGGCAAAGCCTCTAAATCAGACCTGCATTTGAGAGCTCTCTATGTTAAATGGAAACTGTTTCATTGTAGGTGAGGCCTACAGAGGCACTGAGCAGCCAACACTACCTTTGCTCCTGCACCAAAGAGCTGTGGGTCCTGCTCATGCACCTTCTGGAATATAGGAACAAAGTGTTGCACACACAGGTAACACAAATACACACAGAATCACACCCAAACAGTGAGCTATGACCGTCCATGTTAAATTAACCAAAGTGTGTTTCTTTCTAGTCTTTCTGGAGCTACATGAACTTGTTGTTGAGGCCTCTAGTTTCAGGAAAGCCAGCGGCCGAGCAGTTCAGTGGTCTCCCCACACACTGTAAGGACCCTCTGGGATTCACATGGTGGCTGGTCACTCATTTGGCAATGTTAGGCCAATACAGTCGTAACGGCACATTGCAGAACGAGGTAAGAGACTGAGAAACACAACAGCCTGAGCAAATGATTCACAGGGTTTCAACAGGGTAATTCTATAATATTGATGAATTTGAATGTTTTAAATGGCTTTTTTTAACTAAAATTAATGTATGTGATATCAAATTTACTTAAAATGCATGTAGACCAGTCTAAATCATCCAGGTAGTGCAATGTAGAGACATAAGCTGAAGATTTTAAGACCCTTTGCCTCTCATCCAAGATGGTTCTGTAGTTCTCATGTAAGTCTTGAGAATAATTCATCTTGGCAGCTATTAAAAACTGCTGCCAAAACTAGACGTGTCAGTGGAAAGGAGAATAATTAAATAGGGATTTTTATTAAAACACAGCTGAGACTGTTGACAGAGTCTTTGCATTGTCTAGAGAAGGTTTTCTCATTGCACACCTTGTCTACTTTAGTGTTAAATACGTATTCAAATGAGTAAGTAAATTGTCTAAATATTATTCAAGTGACACACTGACTTTTCACTGAATACTCACATTTTTTCAGTAATATTTTATATATATTAATTTTCTTTTAAGTTTTCTTTTAAAACGTATCATCCTTTTTCGTCTGACAGAAACATCTGGGGGATGATTGGACTTTCGTAGAGGAGCTGCTCAAGTTAACCTGTAACCCCAAGGTCAGCACTGCTTTTAGTTTGTAGTCACACAATGATACATAAGATTTTTTAAAATTAAACAGTGTGTGTCTGTGGTGTGTGTATGTGTCATAATAGGGATGTCTGGCCGAGGAGCAGGTCAGGATGCATGTGCACTGCTGTCTCAGTCTCTGTCTGCTGTGGGAGCCCAGCACCAGTGTCGTCTCCATCCTCTGGGAGTATTACAGCAAGAATCTGGTGAATACAAACCTTCAGAGGAAACAAAGAAGGAATGACATGCTTTGGTCACTGACGCTTTAATACGGATTATAAAAGTCGCTCAGACTTGATACATTGCCTCATTTAAAGCATATCTATTACAATTAGACCACCTCGCTCTCAAAATGAACATAAATACACCTTACTGCAGCTTCTTGAGGTATTTTCATATTATTATTTCATATTTTTAAATTTGTTTTGCCTTAGTTTTAATGCTGTCATGTGAGAAATTAACAGGTTATTGCAAATCCGTTCTTTTAGATATGTGTTGCATCTTATTTTCAGCATCTAATTTTTTCATGTTAAAACTCTTTCTACAACTGGTCATACAGCAATAGAGATAAATCAGTCATCATTTACATCATTGTCTCTCATCTCAGTTACATTATCTTCTGTCTCTCCCTCTCAGGGTGCTTCATTCGCCGTGCCCTGGCTCGGGATGGCTGGCGTGGGCACTTTGTACAAGACGCCCCTGGCTCTGTTGGAGCAGGCCCGCAGCTGCTGCTCTCCCTCTCACCTCCACTCTCCAGGACACACCCAGCTTTACCGCTCAGCCAACTCTTTCCACATCTTTCTTCGAGTGCTGGCCCTGTGCCTCAGCCAGGACAGGGCTGGTGGAGTCCCACAGAGACAGATCAAAGGAAGGTAGGGATGGATAAAAGGCTGGGAGGCTTTTTCGCTTCTCGCTCCTTCACATTCACTTCCACCATGAAAAGCAGGTCTCACGGCTAGGCGGTTGACTCAACACCATATAATATATAGGTTTTTGGAGGACGGGAAGATAAAAGGGAAAACATGGAGAGAAAGCTGTGAGAAATGATTACTAATCAGGACTAGGCTTTGTAGGATTCCTTTTTCCCCTTGATCTTTTAATGTGTGATGTGTTTAGCCTGCTGTTTGGATTTGTGTGTGTGTATGTGTAGGTGCATACTTGCATGAATACACAAACAACATGTGTGTTTGCACACTAACATGCATTTCAGTCTTGTTTGTGTGTGTGCCAGGTGCACCACAGTCTCCCAGTGCGTCTTTGATATTTACTCAGGCCCCCCAGTGGAGCAGGTGTCTCAGGAGTCAACCACCTGCTCTTCAGCACAGACCAGAGCCAAGGAGCCTCCTACGGATGCACACACACACACACACACACAAACGCACACACACTGCACCTGCTCCCTAGAGCAGTGACATGGTTTCAGAGTGTGTGAGGCCTTTTGGATAGAGTGAGAGTGTGTCTTTGTGAAGAAAAATAAGAAAGAAGAGAGGAAAGATCACAAGCTAATGTGAACATCACAACCGAGCGCTGGACCATCCGATATCCCAGGCCGGCCGGGCGCCAGAGACAGGCAGCCGTAGATAAATCCGCCTAATGACTTCCCTCTGTCTGGAATGTGCTCAGTAGCACTGCAGACATGGGGGCTAATTAGCTAACGAGCGTGGCGGTTAATTCGCCTTAACGAAGCTGTGTTGGTTTCCAACACGGATAGAGAAGGGAGCCTGGGTGCTCGGGAGTGGGGAGATGTGGGTGGTAGGCAGTCTGGCAACAGCCAGGCTGGGCTGGGACAGGTCCAGAAACCCCCCCACCCCCCCCCCACCCCCTCCACCTCCCTCACCGCTGCCTCCTCCCCCTCAGGAGGCGTGAGGCGTGCCGACTGTATCGCTGCAACATTTCGGCAGCGTTCCTACTCCTGGCCGGGCTCTGCGGGACACCGGCGACAAGCATGTTGGTTTCCAATGCCGGGAGTTAGGAGCATCTGCTCGCCTCCGGAAAAAAAAAGAAAGCTGTCCGGAATAAACAAACAGACAGACAGGTTGGAGAACACAGAAAATCCCCACTGCTGCCTCCCAGCATGCCGCTTACTGTATATCCCTGTTACATATTACCCATTCATCTATTTAAATCTCCCTCCCCTCACACTTTTAACTGCAAGCTTGGCCACCTTCTCCTTCTCTGGTCTCCTGTGGGTGAAACTAAGCTGATTTCAGTGTTAACCTGTTTTTTTTTCTCACTTCCTCTGTCTTTGTTTTTGCACTCTTTTATATCAGTTATACTTCTGTACACAGAGTTTGTCTTGGGGTGCTCGCTGTTTGTGTTTTGACCCAAACAGCAGCTCTACTCACCTGTGTGGGCTGCATATGTGTTTGGGAGGTGGGGTATAAAGGGGGGGGGGGGCTGGCTCCAGCCTTCTGTTATTTTTTTTTTTTTTTTTAATGCCAGGCGAGCAAACACCAAGCAAGATGTGTGGCAAGGCATGTGTGTGTGTTGTTTTTATTGATCTCTCTCTGGTGTTGCAGTAAATTGGTTTGGCTGTAGAGAGAGGGACCAAGCGCCTACTGCTGTGTGTCTGAGTGTCTCTGACATTTAACATGATCTTTAAAGGCATTTCTCCACAGTGCCCGCAGGATCTAACAGCGTGCTGGGTGAGAGAACCACCCGGCACGCTGTTAGATCCTGCTTACTCCCTCTCTTGCTTTTTCTTTCTCACCCACATACACACACATGCACACTCTCACACACACACACACACACACACACACACACACACAGGCCAGGCAGCCCAGCCTCTCCCCTGGAGCTGAGATGGTGATGGAGGCAGGTGGT
>JAQNCA010000030.1:22915758-22929102 GCA_029783725.1 Acanthurus tractus
GTGTGTGTGTGTGTGCATGCGTGTGTGTGTGTGCACCATAATTTCAGACCAGAGTCTGAGGATGAGGATGGAATAGAGGGATGGGGGGGTTACCAGTTCCTCTGTCCTTTCCTCCTTCCTCAGCACACCTCAACCCCACTTCCCCACCACCCCCCCATCCCCCCACCCGGGCGTGAGAGGGGGACAGGAGGATCATCTCCAGTCTAAATGAGATTACAGCTCCTTCAGCTGCTTATCTGGGCTAATGCCAGCCACTGTGGGGCTGCCGTAGCGACTGGGGCCAGGGCCAGGGATGAGCCAAAGTATAGTCTGTGTACAGGGGATCAGCATTAGGCTCCACTCTATGCCTATAATATCCTCCTCTCCTTCCCCACCTCTACCTCCACCCTGCTCTGCTCCACACTGCAGCGCACCGCCGCACCCAGTAATCCCCCAGGAGAGAAGAGAGGAAAAACACATGAAGGAGGAGTGAAAGACAGAAACGGGGGAGCAAAAGGATTTGAGAAAGTCGAGGGCGGAGTAGGAGGCTGAGGATGTTGTACACAAGAGGAAGCGCTGTGTCTGGAGTTTTGCATCAAATAGATTTGTTTATCTGTTTTCTTTGTGCATGCATGTCTGTGTCCTTCCAGACGGGTCCATCAGCGCGGTGTCCAGTCAGCACCTACCTTGGCTTGGGCTCCTGCTACCACCAGTGTGGGGAAGGAGCGCCACCTAGCGGTAGCAACAGCACTCTGGGCGCATTTCTTTCCCTTCTTGCGTAGCCTGCGCCTCTCTCAGACCCCTCCGGCACAGCTGGCAGATGCTGCTGCAGGTCAGTTACATCCACCGGGAGGAAAAGACACTGAGCAGAGAGAAGAAGAAGGGGCTGGAGGGAAGACAGGGTTAGAGGCAGCAGCAAAGAGATCTGGCCAGAAGTTCAGCCCAAATGGATTTGTGATGGTCAACAGTGATCATTTTGAGTTAATGAAAATAATATGTCAGAATAAATATGAATGTCAGTTTGGGAGAGAGCATTAGTAGTTTGGGCAGGTGATAAGGTGGTTTAGGGGTGTAAAAATCGAGAGAGCACTTCAGAAACAAAAGCTTCTAGATGAATAAGTCAGGACATGTAGTTGCATTTCTTCTGCTACACTTACAGGATCTACGTTACTGTAATTCAAACAAAATGAAACAGATTCTGTCTTCTTCAGGCTTCACCCTGTTGGCTTTCGATCTGCCCAGCTCTGCCCCCCAGGACCTTCAGCCCAACCCAGTCCAATCCATCATGCAGTGCTTCGGCTGGGACGACATGGTTCACCCACTTCTGGTGACTCGCTACCTTCCCCATCTGCTCCAAAACAGGTACGGTTAAGCTGAGAGGTACCCCTCATCACATGACTCCTGATGGGAAGGCAGGGCAGTCAGACAGGGATGGTGTACTCTTCCATACATGTCATCTATCAAGGTTTATAATTGTTTCTCAACAAATCCTACAGGTATACATGGAATAAATAAATTAGACTGTGAGCATCCTTGGCATTATCAAAATAGATTTTAATGAGGACATATCCCCCATGCCTCTAAACAGAATACAAAATGTAATGCATCTGCAAAATTACACTCAAGGGTAGAAAACAACGAAACTGTCTCACCCTCAGAGGTCCTCTTCAGACGATGCCCAGTGATATTAAGGTGCTATAAAGCCAAAACAAGGTCACTCCTCTAACTTCCCACTCAGAAGTGCCAGCCTACCAAGCCTCTATTCACTGCTGTTTGAGCTGTTAGCAACGTGCATTTTAAAAATTGATTGTTTGATTCCTATTCAATTTTATTAAACTAGCCCACCAAAACAGCAATGTCTGACAGGAAGAAATGGTTTTGCATGTTGTTTTCAATATTAATAAATTTTTTCAGGACTGTAATTTATTATTCTATTTAATTTGTTTGGATAAAAAAGACTTAGTATAAACATTCTTTTGTTGTGAGAGAAAAAATATGAACACTTAAGATGGCACATAACACTTAATATAAGTTTTAACTGAGACATTTATGTCAAGTGTGTTTTTTAGATAAACTTACAACAAAGTTGCCACTCACATGTTGGATGTTTTACAATTCTTTATGTCTTCATCAACAGTAAAGACCAGTTAATCCCATATTGTTTTTTTTACTACAAACTTAACATTTCTGTTTCTCTGTTTCTGTGTTTCCCAGTGAGCTGATATCGTCACTTAGCGGCAACTCTGCTGTCATTGCATCCAGTTCAGCTCAGAGTCTTTCAGTGAGGGCCTGGTTCCGCTGCATTCTACAGCAGCACCTTCACAAGAACCCAGATGGATCTGACAGCAGAGCAGGTAACACCACTGAGTCTATAATGTGATGTAGAAATAAAAACCAAGCAAAATTTACTAAAATATGTGTTTGTATTTCTGGCATAACATGGAGTTCAGAGAGGTTGGAGAATTTGATCAACCACATCTGCTGTATCAGGAAACTTTGCAAATTACATGAACTCATCAATCAATGTAATCAACACATCAAGATAATTTACTACCGGTTTTACACATTCAATGTGGTTTTTTTATAATTGAAGGAGATGCTAGCCCAGGTATTCATTATTCAGTTCCTACCACCTTGATACCATTTGTTGGTCTCCTTTAAACAAAAACAGAATGCACGTGCCGATCATGTACATATGATGAGTCCATTTTTGCACCAAAAGCAATTTTAGAAATACTTCACACAGATCTTGAAACTCCATGACTCTGCTATAAATTGAACATATCTGTCTTAAATTTGGAAAATATGGTACATTCTTATTTAAAAACCCTACATTTGTTCCTGCTCCGCTTCCAGGCCGAGCCGTGGAGGAGCAGCTGTGTGAGCTGACCCGGCTTGTGCTGAGGCTTCCTGAGGTGGACAGTCTTTTGCAGAGAGCTGGACTCCACCTCACAGCCACCAGGATAGAGCCCACTTCAGTCCTGGAGATGTTTGTCAAGGTACTATGTCAACAAGAAAAATACATGTTCCTTGCAGTGTCTGTAGAGTGTCTGTAGTTTAGATTTAAACCTTCCTGAGGTAAACACCTTCATTCATGCATAGAAGACCTACAGTACTAAGGATATCTGGGTAAAATTCCCCAAACCTCTACTAAAGTCTGTACGTTATGTGATGCATGTTCAGCATATCCCAGTCATATCTGTTCTTCACTACAGCAGCCTGTATTTACATGCAGGTATTTCCATAAATTTCTTTTCTTATCCTCTTGCTGTTATCCGCTGTCAGGCTGTGGGCAATGTGTACAGTGGACTGCAGGTTTTGTCAGAGCGCTCAGCCATGGTGACCAGAGCCCTCGACTACATCGGTGACATCATGAAGCACATTAAACCCTCTCTGGTCAGCAAGAGCCAGGAGGGGCTGCAGCTGGTCTACTGGGCTGTTGGTGGGTACTGAGCCCATACACGTCGCAGACATTATATACAGATGATGCTGCAGGAGTATTTGTTGCTTTATTTTTCCTGTGTGGTTAAGGTCACAGCTGTGTGTCTGACTCAGTGATTGTCTCTGTTTGATCCAGGTTGCATAGTGAAGCACTGGAGCCCCCTGCTGGCCACATCTAAAGCCCAGCAGCTGCTGTTTCGTATTGTGGATGTGCTGCTGCTTCCTCGCAACCTGACACAGCATGACAGAGCGCTCAGGGACAGCCTGCCTCTGTATCTCCAGGTCAGGCCAAAAATATGGAACACATTGAATCACAGATAAGACACACAGAGCACCTGAAGGTGTTATGAAAGAGAGCTGAAACCTTAATCACAACCCTTTACATCATTCATGTCTGTAATTTGTTCACACTTCTTTTGTGACACTTGAGTGTTTTCTCCTGCAGGGTCTGTCAGTGGCCTCCAGCGTGTCTCAGTCTCAGGGCATCTACCTGAAGCAGCAGCTCCGCTCTGTCACCCGCAGATACCTGGACCATTTCCTTCCCGCTTCACCCTCCATGGGCATCATCGCCAACCACCCGGTGCTCTTGAGTGCCTGCGAGGCCAACCCCACCGCCCGAGGAGCAGCGCTGAGGAAGACCATCCTGGAGGTGCTCTGGTAGGTCTCTGGAACTGGCATGTTGTTTGCCTGTTCTCTCTTGCTTTGCCATTGATTTTATATCCAGATTGTATTTTCAATATGTGCAACCTGTTTTATTGTGTAAGGATGACTATGGCGGAAAAATTCCAAAGCCAAACAGAATGAGAATGAATCAAACAGAATGACTGGCAGCTTAGATTCCATATTTATTTACCTGACTCATTTTTAATCTTCCTAAACACATTCTTGTTGATACGATGTCTTGTCTTCCATTATGTTTATCCAGAAATGTATCTCCTAAACTGTGCAGTTCATCACTTAAGTTATCTGAAAACCCCTCCCCCCAATGTTACAGTGAGAGCTTCCTGCAGTTCAAAGGTCATGCCCCTCCACCCCGCCTGGCGTCGGTCCTGATGTTCCTCTCAGAGCTTCTGAGACGAAACAGTGACTCAGACCCCTCCCTCCTCACTCTGCCCCTGCCTTCCCTGCTGCGCTGCGTCATGCTGGTCAACGAACCGCAGGGTAAGATCACACTTGTGCTTATGCACACAGAAAGATCAGAAGCCTCACATTAGCTACACATCAGAAGTGTGTTTTTTTCTGCTTGGTGTGTCTACCAGATTCTGATGGAGAGGGCATCCTTTGGCTTAACTGAGGTGACCCAGACTGGTTTTAAGTATATCCTTGTTTTAACAGTCTGGGAGTTAGCATTTCCCAGTGAAGGAACTAAATCAAATGCAATGAAAAAGAACATTCAGTCATCTTCATAACCTCGGCTGTCTGAGTAATATCAGACTATCCTGTTGCTCAAGCATAGACGGCTGTGTTGTCAGCCTGGTTTTTAGAAGCGAGGTCTCCATGTTCCCTCACACTCACAACACCGGTTCCAGCCAGTCCTGACTGTTGTAATGTGCTTCTGAGTTCTTCAAACTAAATTGAAACAGGTCTGCGTTTGTTTCTACTTCACTTCAATACTGGCTCAATAAATGCTGTGATCATAGTGCTTACTATCAGCGAGATGGGTGGAAACACATCCTCAGTGCTTACAATTTTCATCAATCCTCACTTTAAGGCAAATTATACAGAAACAAACACATTTTGACAATCAAGTATGTGTTCATAGCAATCACTGAAGGGCAGTTTTTTCTTTGTTTGTTTCTGGGCAGTGAGGAAGACGAGCACGGATGCCGTACAGCTTGTGGTGGAGCGATGTGCTGCTGCATCTACAGAAGGACCGTCTGACCACATGATCACCGTCTTAAGGTAACTGACAGCCATTCATATTAGTAAATATCTACACCTGTATAAGAACATCTTTTATCATATTTTATGGGGTCATCATACTGTGTGTATGCGGTGTAATGATGCCACACTAAACTGTCGATAAAGCCCCTTTTTTAATCTCAGTAGTTTGAAAAATAAAGTCCTCTTGCTGGTAAACGGCCTCAGTTCAGGTAGAAATTTTGTATTTCCAGGTGCTTTTTTTCCCAGAAGCTCTAATCTAACCCCGGCCCTCTTGAAAGTACAATCACCATCATCAGCAGTCTGCTGGCATCTGTCCCTCCACTCCACCCATCCTACTCGAAACCCTTACATGCTCACAGAAGCCAGTGCAATGGAATCGTAGTTTGAAATTCAAATGTCAGCGTTATAATGAAATGTTAAACTATTTGGTAAATTCCTGGGTATTAAGCACAGAGTCAAACTGTATATCACATCATAACTTAGTGAATCCTTCATCATTTTTTACTGTTTGTGTGATTCCACTTTTGTAGGTCGTTTTTGGAGGAGAATGAGGGAATGTACGACAGACAGGTTTACGGCGTCCTGGAGACGGTGGCTGTTTTGGACCCCTGTGTGGTTCAAGCTCTCATTCCCAACTTGTCTCTCAGCCTGAGAAACACCGAGCACAAGAGAGGACTGGGCAAGAACATCGCCCTGAGGTGAGCAAGCATATGAATCACATTCTGAACAACACACAGACCGTATTCATCACCTTCAACTATTTTTAAGTTGTCTAGACAATGAGCAGTTGTTACGTATTGAACTGGAAATATATTGCAGCTGTATGCTTTTTTTTTTTTTTTCAAAGTGTGTCCACTAATGTGACTGCTCCATCTCTCTGTGTAACAGGAGTGCATATAGGAAGTTGCTGTGCCTCCTCGGGGAGAGTGGGCAGGCAGAAATAACCAGCCTGGAAGTGGACTGAAGTTTTTTTTTTTTTAGTTTTTTTTTTACCATCTCCAGGACCTGTCACCGGCTCCAAGAACCACATCAACCTTTTTTTCTTCCCTCTGCTGTCCTAATGTGGTCATTAGAAAAGGGTTCAGGGACAAGGGATATGAAGGTTTGCAGTAATAATGTTAAAAAAGTGATCTACAGGTGTAGTAAGCTGGAAAAACACAGCACGGACACATGAAGCTGTGAACGTTTGAAACACCCGATCAGCTGCACTCAAAGAACCTCCATGTTCTTCTCACATGAGCCTGATAGATTCCAGTCATGGACTTTAAGCCTCATATCTCCAGGTTGTGCATAATGTACATATTGTGAAGAAAGTGCAGTTTTGCATTTTGGCAGATATATTATTAATGAAATAAAATGTGAATAAACGTGAATGTGATCCTATCCGACTCTCTACCTTTTCATTCCAGTTCTATAGTGAGGAATGTGAGCGCTGAAGTGAGCACAGACTATTTGTGCTTCAACCATCAGGTGCTGGATCCGTCTCTACTCGGTTGGCACTCTGAATTACCGATTTGATGACAGTCGTGGGCGAGCCCAAAGAGTTCAGCAGTGGAAAAAAAAAAAAGGAGAGTAAAGGAGAGGAGTACTGTTTGTTCCAATTCTCTCTCTCGCCTTTCCAACTCGCAGCAATCTCTTGCAATCCGGCCTTAGTTTGCACCTAATCACATGAAGTCTCACTCCTGTCTCTCACAATCACCAAGTCCCATTTTCTGTCATTGCTAGTCATTTTCTAGCCTCGTCAGACTGCAGTGCATCCCTTCATCTGTGCAGCTCTCTGCTGTATTGCATTCCTGTTCTCTAGCGGTATTAAAAGAGGTTGGAGAAGCAAAAGAAAAGCAGCGGAGGTGATGCTTTAAATTTGTGTTATCTAAGGCTGCTGAATAATTAACCCTCTCATTATTGCTATCAAAGAGACAGCTCACCAAGTTTGCTCATTGTCTACTCAGCTCCATGCTGATGGAGAGACAGGGGAAGTTTCTAAGACTGCACAACATTTCTGGAGCCTCACAACAGTGTAAATTCTCCTAAATAGCTGAAGAAACCAGCCGTATTTAGATGATTTGCCTGAACAGTCTGACTTCGCAGACAAGGCACGCAATGTGGCTTAAAAAAGGATGTCAGTAATGTCTAATTCAGCTTTGGGATATCTGGGCAAAGACTTGGTGAGACAGACAAGATGTTTGGAGCCATATAATGTTTTCCTTTTACTTGTTTTTTTTTTAGTTTGAAATCAAGTCCTCAGTGTTTTCAGTTGACAACTTAACTTCCCAGTGACATGAGAGGGAATAAATAATGCCTGTATATTGATTTTGGGTGAACTGTTCCTTTAACTGTCCTTGTAAAGTACACCGCACTGCTATTTATTTTTTACAGCGTCTTTATTCTGAAAATGTTCCATGTATACTTTCAGACACATGTTGTTTTGGACAGACTGGTGAAGTGCAGGAAACACGTTTTCTTTTTTTGGCTGAAGTCACTTTGTCTTAAAAATCTGCAGAGGGAGTCTCATCAACATGTACACACTTTGGGGAATATTCAACAGATTAGTCTTAGTCTGAATGATGACAATGACCAGACATTCAGCTGAATGTGAACAGTCTTTAGTCCTGAGCAGAATAAAAAAAAAAACTCACAGGTCGAAAACACACACACACATACAGTACAGTAGTGTGTCACTGTTGCAGCAGGAAAATCAAGTAATTTTGACCTTATTTCAAATAAAATGACTCGGTCATTTCTCTGCTGATGAGCTTCAGCCTCAGGCTCTTGACACTTACTGATCCAATCAATCCAATCTGTAATTTCAAGTGCAAGTCAAAGAGAAAACATGCTTGAAAAAGAAAACGCACTTGTTTTCAGGCCACCAAAGTGTTTATGAAGGTTCAATGGAGTTAATGGGTAAATAAAAAAAGACAATTGAGCAACAAGAAATGTCTGTTTACCACAAGTTACTTAATTGGTAATAGGATTGGCATTTTGTTCCCATCTTCTTCAGGAATCGTTGTCCCTCTGGAGTTTTTTTTTTTTCTTCTTGACTTGCTTATCTCGTCTTCTCTGGACATCATGAATAGCCTCAGTCTTTGGGGAAATACAGCAGATATGCTGCATTATTGAGTCAGCTGCGTGTATTTCAGTTTCCTCAAAGCTTGCAGAGCAGCATGGCTTTTGTAGATCAAGAAAAGTTTTGTTATAACAAAGAAATCCCTGTGTACTCGTGTGACAGAGATAGCAGGTTCCACAAAGATTAATATGATCAGGTCCATATTCGCCGGTCACGTCTGCAAATACAGACACTCCTCCATTTTTCCGGTTTTGTGTTCACGGTTTCTGTTCATGTTTTGTTCACCAGTGGTTTAAACAGCACCTATCCTGTGATGGGGTACTTGCAGAGTCTGTAGGTTTGGGCAGGTGAAGTAAGGAGCAGGAAGGAAACTAGTTGCTATCCCATTTGAGGCAAAAGGCAGAGTTGGCCCGTAGAAAACCTCCTCTTTCCCCTCTGTGCTCAGGTCCAGCACCTGGAAGGAGAAATTGTAAGATAATAACAGGTTTTGGCTTGTGTCAAAGTAAAAAAAGAAAGGAAAAAAAAAATTAGCCATGCTAACAATATGGCTCCCTGTACGTTAATGCGAGTCTCTGTGCTGATCGCTCAGAAAGAGAGGGACAAGAAGATACTAAAAAGTGTGTTTTGACACTGCTGTGTCTACATCAGAGGCAAAACTTTCAAATTTTCAATTTCAATTGGACAGTTGATTGAACAAGATCTCAAATCTAATACATTATAGGACCAAGTGTGGAAGTAGCTATAGTTTTTGTCTAAATGCCACAGTCTGTGCACTGTCAACACATCAGAGCAAAGAAAACACTAACTAGCACCAATCATGAGGGCTGCGTTACTTTTTGGGTGAAATGTCTCAACAAATAGTCATTAAACTCTCCTGCCAGCCTCTGGTTATTAATTTCATGATACTCTGAACCAATGCCATCACCAGGCTGAAATTTTAGTTTAGCAAGTATTTTGGTAAATGACCAAGCACCTGCATTCCCATTAGCCTCCATTCTACATTGATTTTCTAAGTTGTAATCAGTGTTAGCAGGTCATCATGTCTGACTAAGATAGTGGAAAATGGTCAACATTTCTACTCAACATTAGCATGTTGGGATGATGAGGCTAACATGCTGCGTCACAGAGCTGCTAACATGGCTGTAGACTCTGGATTTTGTTTTAAGTCACCAGTGGCAACACAGAAGTTCATGCATGTTATAGATGGGCTGTTTGCATGTCATAAAGCCTCAGCCACCTAATACAAAAACAGGAGCCTTGTTTTTTTTCATCGATTTGCATATTATGCATTATATTTCTTGCCCTCTTTTGCTCTGCTCTAAAATTAGTCAAAAAGAAAGAGAAAATTTAAAAATGTGTTAAAAATTTGAAAAGGACACATTATTGCTACTAGAGCTTCCTTATACTTGTAGCTGGAACTTACATTCACAACACCTTTACATGCCCATTTGGAAAACAGTTCCTACATTTACACAATGCAGAGGGAGGAAGTAGATGGTACATGGACAGCACCTAAACCCAGCTCTACACAGTTTGCCTCCCATTCATCCATTCATGTGCTCACCCGCACAAGATCCTACTCCTACCATCAGGAAAATCCTAAAATCTGAGCTTAAGTGTCTTGCTCAAGGTCACCTGAGTTACAAGTTGTTGTTGCACTTGTTACAAGTCCAATGTTTATAGAAAATGTTCATCATGAGCTTTGAGTTTTGTTGGTAATCAACCATGTATATGAATGGCGATGAAACAATCATCAATCATAAAACCCATGATTTCTTTCAGTTTCAGTTTCTAGCCAGTATGGTTGGATTATAACTGACCGGACATTAAATGATCACATTGTCTCCAACAACATACTAGACTTTTTAATATTTAAAATAGTAAAAAAATATTCCACTGACACTGAGCTGAGGGTGGTAAATGTGTAGTATAGGAAGTGTATTTTATATTATTTAAATCTGTTCCTTCTACTTAACTTTGAAGGAATTGCGTTTCATCACCAACCAAATTTGACAAGTGATGTTGAGAGATTCAGGGATGACTGCATGCTTTAGCTAAATGAGCATGTTTTGGCAGGGCAAAGGACTCTGAGGGGCAGGAAAAACACTACAGACAAAGAACAAAGAATACAACTAATTTCAACCATGCTAATTGCCATGCGACATTTTGATAAGTCTCTTCAAGGCAGCTTGCAAGAACATCTTTTTTAACACCCTAGACACCTTTTATGGACATCTTTAATGCTGATACTTGAACATTTAGGAAATTTACTGCTGTAAAGGTGCAGACTGATCTAAGACCAAACCAGCATTGCTGCCTCAGGGTTTGCAGGCCTCAGAGAACCAGTAAAGATGAAGTTTATATTCATGTCTGCACAGACTCCTGGCTTATTTAACTGCAAAAACTGTGTGGTCTCATTCAGGTTAAGGCCGTTTTATAATAAGAGTTCTGCTTTTTTACTTTAAAACTGTATGAACAACATACATCTTTGTCAGAAAAGCTGAATTTATATCACTTTATCTGATCATTTTGACACGCTACAACTGTAATGAGGCCAAATCTTAACAGCCACATCTCTCACCTGAATGCATGCCAGAGGCTCATTGGTCCAAATGGAGTATCCTCCGACCACATAGATCCTGTCATCGTGGACGGCAACTCCCGACTCATTCTGACCTGAGGAGGACAGAGTCGGCACAATGTTTCACTGAGTCAAGCAGAGGGCATTCTAACAATATGACTCCCGCGTCCCCCGAGAGACACAGAGGGAGCTGAGGAGAGAAAGATGGGGCAAGGGCAGGAGAGTACGGAGAGCCAAGACTGAGCTCCTGTTCTCTTTCCTGTGACTTTGTCTTCAACTTTTACAGGTTTACAGTAAGAGGAGGAGAAACAAAAGAGGAAAGTCATGCAGGAGCGGAGAAGGAGGCAGGAATAGTAAAGTCACCTCCACCCTAAATGTTGTGAATCTTTTTTTAAGACCACAACATGACATGAGAGAAAACGATGACACCTCACAGTGCAGTGCGTGCATCACAGAGTGTGTTTTTAGTGCCTCTATAGGTCAGTGATGTTCAACTTACAGCCTGCAGGACAAGTCTGGTCCATGATAGGATACTGTGTGGCTGACTGACCACTTTCTAATTCACAAGGATAATAAACAAACCTACACTGGAGACTCTGTTGTTTTGAATGAATCAGGGTATGTGAGATATTGGAGTTGGTATGATGGGATAAATGAGGCTGTTAGTAACCGAGAAGGCTGATCTTTGTGTGACGGATCAGACTGTGAGCTGTGTCAGTGAAAAGAGCTATTAACTGAAAAACAGCAATAATTATTAAGAAATGAGGATAATTTTGATCTCATACTAAATGCGTGTTTAACATTAAAAAAAGCTTTAATATGCTTTTCAATCTGTCAGTGGTAGAAGTTTATGTTTGCGGTTTCTGACACAGAAGCCATTGCACGATGAAAGAGGATCCGTCTGATTTAATGTTGTAAAACCTTTTCAGATGAAACAAAGCATTTACAAATTAAGTTACAATTGCAGCAATAACTGTAGCGAAACATCTGACTTTGTCATGTAGGCAAAGTGTGAGTTAATGTAGACAGTGAATCTACTTCATGAGTTGAGTCAGTCAGTTGAGTAAATTGAGTCAGTTTGTGTGAATGCTGAGGGAGGCAGTGCTCCACCAGCATGAAGGCAGGAGATGCCAACAGATCCAAAGTTAGGGATGTATGTGTTTTTAATGTATACCATCCTACTGCCCACTCACATTCAGCAGGCATTACTGCGTGTCCTGTTTTTCTTATCTAATGAGAGGAGGATAAAGCAGTGAGCTTTACTCAGCCTGTGTTTCCAAGCACAACACACACCGCATCATTAAAACATGCTGTGCTGGAGGTAAATTATCTAAAGCCCCTGACGTAGTTCTCCATGCCATTTAATATTTATGGCTAAATAAGCAACAGTTGGAGGTAAAGTAAAAAAAAGCAAAGGTGTTCTGTATTGAGACTTTGTAACAGAAAACCTCAGCTATTCTTCTTTATTAAGCTGTGTGTGTTTGGTTTGGTCAGATTTCACTGAGAGCAACTGTCCTCAAACTTTGTTTCAGTGTTACAAAATCCTGATCTTTTTTATGTGAAATGTCTTAAACAGCTTCAACTTTTCTTGGTGCTGAAGAAAAGTTGGTGCTCCCCGCCTCTTGGCTATAGATTCATATTGAGCCTACAGATGAAAGAGTAGCATCAATATTCTCTCTCGGTAAGAAAGTGAAAAAGTGTATGTTACATAAAATACACAGTCTTATACTTGATTAATCATCCAGAGTATAAATTTGTCAGTGTATGCATGGTCATATGTGTGGTTTCTTCGCTTTGCCCACCCGTGAGGAGGCTGAAGGAGCAGCGCGTCCACTGGTCCAGGTCCATGTTGTAGGAGTCGATGTGGCGGACCAGGATGCGGTCGTTGTTGTAGTCCAAGTCGTTCCCACCCAGCACGTAGAGCTGCCTCCTCACGGCCGCCATGACGTGGTAAACTCGCCTCTGCAACATGGGACTGCGGGCCAACCACTGGTCCTGAAAAGGAGGTGGAGGTGGTGGGGAAACGGATTAGAGAAGGGGGGGAAAAAAAGCAGATGGAGGGGAAGAAAGAAGGAAGAAAAAGATACGACGCAGATGAGAAGGAGGTGAGATGTGGTAGGAAGAGGGAGGGAGAGAGAAACAGAGAGGGTGGGAAGGGATGGAGGATGAATAAGAAGATTAATATTTAAGCATATTCATGCATGGGTAATTGATGTATGCTCAGTGCTGGATAAATAACATGACACTGGAGCTCTGGTTTGTACTAATGACTTCCCTCCCTATTTCTAATCATATGTTTCAGCCACTCTATTTTACACCGAGGATCCCTGCTCATTTCACTAAGTGTGTCGAAGCTTATTTTGTGTCTGTGTGTGTGTGTGTGTGTGTGTGTGTG
>JAQNCA010000030.1:22948307-22971957 GCA_029783725.1 Acanthurus tractus
TACTACTACAGCTTGTGCTAACACTGATGCACTTACTATTCGTACTACTTTTGCTTATCACTCTGCCTAGGACTATGACTAGTGCTAACTACAACAAGCCTACTACCCTTTAACCCAAAAACACACTATTGAAGAAAGAATTCTGAGTCCAGACAAATGGCCCATTTTGCTAATTCTACTCATGCATGGAATTTGTTAAAAAAAAGTTTTTAAGAATTCTTTTACATTTCTGAACAGTTAAACGTATTTGACAGTAGAGCGGGAGGTTGCTACATTGTTAGCTTTGCTAGCAGTGTGGCTATAGGGAAAGCTATGTTAATCAGTTAGTCCATCATAGACTGAATGATCTCAGCAATTACTGAGGGAATTGCTTTCGAGTTTGGTTCAAATAGTCATGGTGGCTTAAGGATGAACGTTATTAGTGTATCTGTTAAATCTTTAGCTTGGGCTGAGTGCTAATTAACATGTTAGCCTGCTGAAACAATAATCGCAGAGAAATATGAAACTATGATACTATCTGCCAAACCTCAGTGTTAGCATTGCCATTGTAAGCATTTTGAAAAGAATTACCTTGTATCTTTTTTGTTGCCACGCTAGCGTTTGAATTTAGCTCTAAGCTCAACAGAAAGCTGCTAACTGTGTACTTCTGTGTCCCAGATTTCAGTGGTAGCCTTGTCTTCCATCCATCCAGAGAGGTCTTTTAGAAAATTACAACAGTGACCAAGAACATAGGAGTTTAATCTACAGATACATTTAGGTTTATATTTATGTTATCATAGTTCCAGCAGTCTGCGAAAGTTGTAGGCAATATTGTTGGCATCTTGCAGGGAGAATAGACAGTAAGACATCTTCTTTTTCTACATACAAGATGAAATAAATACATTTATTTTTTGGTTATTTAAAATCCGGAATCAAATCACATTAAATAGTACCATTAAACTAAAATTCAGTGTAGAATAGTGACAATTTACAAATTACACAAACTTCTCTGCTGTGAATGACATTTCCATGATGTTCCCACACAAAGAACACTTTCTGCCCATCAGCACTCTCACACTTCTCAAGTCAGACAAATACACTGACTACACAACACAAATGTCTGAGAGATTGTGGCTGGCTGACTGACTTACTGACTGACTGCCTGACTGACTGACTGATGGATTGCTGTGGATCCGTGTAGCCCCAAATATATCCTGTTTTCCAACCCATCCTCAGTCCCTCTCCTTGTACCCATCCATCAGCAGTGCGCAACCCTGTCCATCCAAATCCATCTCTGTCCACTTACACTTGCAGCAGTCACTCTAAATGCTGCTGTCTGCCAGGAGGCTTGCTCTGTCACCTTCATGGTGATGGCGTGTAAAACAGAGGAAATAATGGGTGTGTGTGGGTGCGTGTGCACACTACAGGCCAGAGGTAGGATGAATGATGAGTCAGGCTGTTTGTTTGGTAGTTGGACTCTGCCGGAGGGAAGAGCCAGGGGAGAAAAGGACAAAACTGGCGTGCCGAATGAGAGGGAAGGGAAATTATAGGATTTTGCAATTCAGACAGGGAGAAGTAGTACAGAGGATTTGGGGAGAGATGGAAGCCTTTGATGCCCTTGATGATGTGAAAATCTAAGGTGAAAATATCATCACATGACTTGAAGCTGTAGACTATGACATATACTATTTTGCACTTTTAAATGTCTGCTCCCTTGATTAGAATTTGCACTTTCATGATGTGGTTGATTCACAATTAACAGATTTTGTAATGAGGAGAGTCAAAATTAAGGAAGCACAGATTGAGGTAGTGGTCTCCTAGCTCAAATCAAGCTGACACTGTCACAGAGGACATTATGCAGCCGTTTTCACAGACTGACTGTTACTCCTTTTACTGGAAAACACACTTTAATCAGTATAATTAATGCAGTTTTGTTCCAAAATTTGATTACAGCAACTTTTCAGCAACTAAAAAACTCGTTCTTTGCCACAGTGTCTTTTTGATCGTAGCTCTGAGGGGAACCAAAAAAACTATTTCACTGATGATAAGGCTGGCAGAATGATTATGTGTCAAAAAAGTCTGGCAATATTTGTTATCAACAAATCCCATAAAAAGACCAAAACCACAGTTGATCCTACAAACAAGTGTTGTCTATGTCCCCGAAGCACGATAAACCATATTCCTCTGTGTCATAGAGCTTGTTTGTTTAAAAAAAAAAAAAAAAGAATAACGCATCAGTAAGCCACCATGATGCCCATGGGTACAGTCTCTGTACACTACACACAATCCTACTGCTGTAAGGACTCACTTGTACACCATATTCACAGCTGAAAATAATCCCAGCAAACACACAATTCACTACTGCTTCACTCAAAAACTAAAATATCTAGCTGTTTAAATGAGATTGTTGACCTCTTAGTAAAATAAAATTCAATATCAGTGACCATTTTTGAAGATTCATATCAGTAGGAACTATGTTCAGTAGGAAAAAATGGGCTTGAGGTTGAGAACCACAGTCAGGCTGTTTTGACTGTATTACGAAAAGGATTCACATGTTGATTTTGCTTTATTCACTGGATTTGCTGACAATAACAAAAATACAGAATATACAGCCTTCTCCTCTAAGTGGGATTACCTCTGTCTGACCTCCACTACATCCAAACAATAGGCTGGATGAGGACAGAGAGCCAGTGTAGTCTGCACACTGGCAACACCTTTATTGAACAATGTATTGATTGTCTATGGATCTTCCTCAAGTTGAAAAACAGAATAGTGCTCTCAGCCTCATAAGCCAGTGGTTCTTTGTCTACTTTCGCTGACACAGTCAGTATTTTAATGCACATACAGTAACTGCCACTTGAGTATTCTATCTGTTTTGTCATAAATATATGAAGCATATGCATCGTATATGTTTGGTCACTTACCTGAGGCTGGGTTCAGAAGGCATGCCCCAAGACAAAGGAAGAGGAGACGGTGTTGAAGGTGGAGAGGAGGTGCTATATGGCTCCTGAGGACTGTAGTCTCCCCACTGAGAACATACATCAGCCTGATAGGACAGAGCAGCACGTCAGCTTTACTCAGTCCATCCACTTGACCCAGCAGCACTGTGACAACCTCCTGTGTGATGTGTGAAGGGATGCAACCGCGTGTCACCTCTAATGCTGATTTCTCCCTTCTCTCGGCCACAATGGTTTTGACTTTGACACTTCTTATGCCTGTATTTTCAATGCATTTTCATGCAGAGCAGAGCGGCTGCGACAGCCACAGACAGCTAGACTTCAGAGAGGAGAATAAACAAGCTCAGCACCTCTCTAAACAAGCCTGGAGTCCAAATTACACCAAGTCCCTCTGGTGTAGCTACAACCTTGACATAATGTGCTACACACCTTAATCTGATATCCCTCCCTGTCTCCTGCAAGATACAGAAGCACAAGAGGGAAACAGAGGTCAGCTCTGATGGACATGGAAATCCGAGCTGCTGTTGATACTCTTATTGAAATACTACTCACTCACAGTACAGTGGGTCATTCCAGGTCCTCTCACATGGCTATTTTATGGAAGTAATCCTGCCTATGTATGTATGTGGTTTAACTTAAGTGCAGGCAGGGCTGAATGAACCAATGGCTGCTCTTGAGTGTTGTACGCAGCGAGATCTAGTTATCGATCTGTGTACGAGTGACCTTCAGACCCATGGCCATAGGCAACTGCTACTGACTGATGATGGGAGAAGGAGCTTATTCTGGGGAAGTGAATCCAGTGCCAGTGCGGGGTTACTTACTGTATGCTCATCTCATAGCTTTACTTGTAAGCTTTTAACTGTTTTTGTTCTATTTTGTTTTTCTGTATAGAGAATAAAAATCAATGAAATGTACTGTAGAATACATCAGGAATGCAAATTAGGACTTATATACCCCCCTCCCTCTCCCTCTCTCTCTCTCTCTCTCTACTCGGCGTATCTCTATTTGACTCCATTGATGTCTTTCAAATGGGCAGTGTATCAAGTTCTGATTGCAACTGCCGGTAAATTCAACAACATACTCTATACAATCTAAATGAGACATAACGAGTTCCCATCATTTCAGCCTCAAAAAAAGATTAAACATATCCGGAAGGTGGATATATTTAGGATCTGATAATCACAACAAGCAGGCCATTGTTTCCCGCAAAACACTGTAATCTCCTGACAGACACAACCACAATGGTAAATGCTGTCTTTTACGCAGAGGAGGCACTTAGGATTTACCCACGAAGAGCGCGCAACTGAAACGGAACTGGGAATTGGGAGGAAGGTTTGGGTTGCCAGATACGCAGACACCATTAGTGCATTAACTGTCACTTTCTAAAAGCCCCCAGCTGTCAAAAGGTCTCCTAGCAACAGGCCAGCGCCTCGGTCCACAAACTATGGGGACGGAGGACGAGCCTCCTCCGTACGAGTCTAATAATCCTGTTGCATCCCTCACAGGGCGCACTCTGACAATCCATGCTAGAATTTGTTGTTTCGAGCACATCTTTGCAGAAATGTACTGTATTCAGTTTCCTCCTGCCTTAGTATGTCACAAGCTTACGCACCTCATATGATTGTGTTATGATTCAGTCCAGTCCCCGCTGGCGGCGTCTCCGTTACAAATGTCATTTGATGTCCGAGGTCGGTCTCTTGTACATCCGCGGCGGGAGGAAAGGAGGACGCGGCGGCGAACAGATGCGCTCAGTTATCACGGACACTTTGTTGGTTACACTGTAGCACCTAAATTGTTAGATTATAGCCCCGCCTCTCCTAGGCGGTCACATGAATGTGGCCACAGAGCGGATACAGCGCCTCCAGGTGGATAATTGGGATATGGACAACTGTGTGAATGTCTGTATGTTTATTTCATACAGTGTGACAGACGCCTGAAACGACACCAGGGGTCCTCGTAGGTTCTCTCTAGGGGATGCACCGAGAGAAAAGAAATGATGTGCTTAATGTTGTTGTAGATCAGTTAACAACGTCCTAAACACTAAAGACTAAATAGCAGAAGAAAAAAAGCATATACTTATTGACAGTACCACTGTTATCCCCAACTGGGAGGTTATTATTAACCACATGCACAGTCAGTTTTTTTCTAGATAATTCAGGAGATACATTGGAATTGTAGTGGTCTGTTGTGACTAAAAGTTCTTTTTTAAATATATATGTATACTTTTTTTTTAATTGTTAAGTATCTCCTGGAGCCATTTGTGAGTCCTCTTCAAGCTAAATTGATAAATCTGTGACTTCCATCTAGCGGTTTTTTAGAAAAACTACACCAGCATCCTTACGCACTATTCCCATCTTGCTAAAAAAGAGGAGGAAAATCGACAGCACCTCCTGTTGATATGAATGAATCAAATCATCCAGCGAGGTTACTTAAAGGCAAATGCCATCGGGATCAATATACCAGCTGATAAGTTTTCAGACAAAGCCTTAAATCAAAGTGTTGTGACACATTGTTGAATCAGAATCCCTGCAGGTGCTCTGACATCTGTAGTCTGAAATTATGCCATCCTACTTTTGCTTACATGCTGCGTTCATGCACTCCCCGTCATTCCCCTGCTCCACTGCTTTTGAAACATTCGTGCGTACAGGGTTAAAGAAGCACTCGGTTTTCTTTTCAGACAGGGAATAATTTTGCCCTCCATTTGTGCGTGGGTACTAGCGATCTTAACACACTCTCAAAAAACAAACATATTTGATATTTTTCTTTGTATAAATAATTTATCTATGTATAAGAATACACGAATTTCACGTTCATATCAGTTTTTTATCAAAATCACAACATTTCCGACAGTACCTGAAGGCAGCACCACTTTACTGCAGTCAGACAAGAAAAGACAGGGGGAGACTTTGCCGGAGCCTGTCGCAGGAAACAAGCTGTGAAATTCCCAAAAGAATTGCTCAAACCAGGCTCAATGTAGTCAGCTGCTACATGAACTCTTGGGCAGCTGGGGTAAGTGTTTGTGTTCCTTCTTTTGTCCTTAGAGTTTATTAGACTTTGTCGTACCGAAGTTGTTTCGGGCCCCGTCCCATGGCAGCGACCGAGGCAGGGATGTTTACTGTATTCCTTCCCCGCATGTGGCGTCTAATCTACGGAAAAGGCTCCCTGTCGTCAGACTGACATAGCTACCCTTTAAAAAACTCTCGGAAACATGTCAAGTCCTGAAGATGTGACAAGAGCTTTATGTGTTTTCACAGACTGTACGCATCTGCTTTTACGTTCAAGTTATATTGTTGGTGCTAAGTTACGTCTTTGCTCTGCGCTGCTAACTTGTATCATGTCTATTATTATTGCTAATATTGCTAACCGACAAGTGTATGCTAGAATAACCAAAGTGCTCTACTCTGTTACCATTTAGGCCTAAAATCTTCAATATTTTATACATGAACAACAGTGTGTTAAAACTGGGTAACCTCTAACCACCATCGTTTTATCATCATCATCTTATGATAAGCATCAAGTGCTTAGCACCAATATAAACAGACCGGTCTCTCATTCTTAAAATACCAAAGCTTTATGTACACATTTCAAACACAACCCATAATAGTACACAAGTTAATGTGTTATTATACAGAATGTAACTAGAAGTCATTTCCAAAACGGGTGCACCATGCTGCTCCATGCAGACTTAAACTTTGCCTTTACATTCATAGAAGAAAGTATTACATCCTGTCAGGCTTTCAGGATTTTTAGTTGCTTATGCAAGTATGTGATACTTAGACAGTTTAATGTAGGGCTCAATGTGCATTAACAAGCTGAGACTCATTCTACTGTATCGGGCTGAATCTTCAGCATTCCCCAACCTGTGTCAGTGCAGCCCCTTCAAGTCTACACAGGGATTGACAAGATTTTGGTCCCTTAATTCCATTTTGCTACAGAATGCTACTCAAAGAGGAGCCTGAGGACCTCAAAGGAACTGTATGGCTGCCCAGACAAATGCGTCATATGCTTCAAATTGCTTAACTTGATTTGTCTGTCTAGGTGGTAGCACAGTGCGAGGTTGTAGTCTGCTTTGATGAGAGGGCTACAACATGTTCCTGCTCTGCAGTTCTGTAGTAAATGCGATAATGACTACCAAAACAAAAATCTACTCTGCTGGGTTTCCTGAACTCAAGTCCTCACGAGATATGGGTTGTTGTTCTTTTAAAACAGTCTTTTATAATAGGTTTTAGTGTTTGTGTAGGTAAAAGTATCGACCTATTTTCAGTCTAAATTCTTAATTTTCAGGCATGTGGGATTCCCATCTTTGACCCAGAGCTGCATGCTGACCAATGATGGGAAAGTTTTCCCCTCTGCAGTGCCCGTTGGCTCCCCTGAGATGACCCCAGAAGAAGTGAAATGTGGATGACGGTGTGAGCCAGGGGAATTCAAGATTTGGGCCAAGATATTTTCACACTGAGCCAATAACAAATCTTTTGTAGTTGACACAAAAACAACCATACACTGACTCAGTTCCAATCAGCTGTCACAATGACGATGCCAGGACCTCTGTATGTGTGTCTGGCTCTGATATGGGTGGGAAGCTGCAGCGCCCACAGCCTCTTTACCTGCGAGCCCATCGAAGTACATCGGTGCTTGGGGATGTCCTACAATATGACCTTCTTTCCCAACATGATGGAGCACTACGACCAGGATATTGCAGCCAGTTACATGGAGGTGTGAAATCATTACATTATTTATATATAAGTTTGTTGACATTTGAATTGTGCCAAAATTGATCTTGTGAGGCTTCGATCTTATCATCTATCGTTGCAATTGGTGTGTGTAATTTTAATTTTAATCATTTTAGTTTGGCTTGATATTTAATTCAATCTTACATAACTGTATTTTAAAATTAATCAGGTGCCATTATTTACAGAGAACTATCAACATGTCAAGTGAAATTTGGGGAAAATATATCAGAAGTACACTGATCTGTCTATTGTGCTTTCAGACAGACTGGTATGGGGTAATTTTTAGGACCTTTTAGTTCTGCAAGGCCAAAAACTTCATGGTTGGAGGGTTTACAGCTGCGGACCAACCTTAAAGATCTCTTTGGTCTTGGTTTTAGAAAAAATATCTAATCATATTGTCCTGTAATAGGAAAAAAGCTTCCTCCGCTTTTAAATAAAAGTTATAATTTAAGTTACTTTTGAAGATAATGAATATTATCTGAAAATAATTGCTGGGATTAGTGCTATTATTTGTTCTGTTAGTGGCTCGAGTCTGTAAATGTCAGTGTTTGCCATCCTTCAGAAGCACTTATTGAGTGAACCATAATTACAGTTTTGTAGTATTCAGCAACAGGTGCACGCTCAGCCACAGTTTGTCCACAAATCATCCCTCATGGCTAAAAAGTACCTTCTCATAAATAACACACTGAAAAATTATAAATCTGTGCACTCTTTGAATTTTTAACTGTCAAAAATAATATTTTTACAAGACAAGTAAATTAACAGGAAAGGAAACATTTAAATTGCTTCAACAAGCCATGTGAAGGGTCTTGTTTTTGTTGTGTCGAGCCTCAGCAGTGTATCAGTGTGTCTCAGTGAAGAAGTCTGTTTCTGTAGTTGCTGCGTCCTGTGTCCAGGCATTCCTGAAGGCCAGGGTTTGGGTTACACACATTTGGTGTCTGAGCGTCGAGCATTAACAGTGATCTGTTGAAGGAGTCTTTTGTGTGGCATTCTGGCAAAGGTAGCAGGTACAGGCTTTCTGTTTCACAGCAAACTTGGCCACAGGCAACTTCATCGACTTTGCTGTGAGGGGCCTTTGATTTCTGGAGGAAGGGGAGGGACACACCCAATGTCACACAAAGCCTACCCGGCCTGCATACCACAATGAGTATTCTCTCTCTCTCTCTCTCTCTCTCTCTCTCTCTCTCTCTCCCTCTGTCCGTCTCTGTTAATCACTCACTCATTTCCCTCCTGTACAGTTTTACCTCCACTGCCCTGTCTCCCAGGTGACAGGCTAACACTGTGTGGCCTACATTCAGCATCACATACTATACATAGTTTTCTTTGAAAGACTGCAGTGATTTATTACAAACCCCAACGCTGTAATCAAGCTGACTTCTGCTGTGTACGGATCCAATCCGGCCTATCAGTGGGGTTTTCCGGAGGAGGGCTAACCTTTTTCCGCCCTTGGTCCACCCATTCCACCCATATCTGCCAGTTTCTGAAATAGAAGAGTCTGAAGTTTTAGAATACAGAGAGCATAAAAAGACTAATTGACGAACTGTAACGGACAGAGAGCACTGGAGGGTCTTAAAAGTTCGAGCCTGAAGTTTTTGAAAAGTGATTTTCCTGACTATTTCGAGTCATTTAATCCTCGAAGTACTTTGCTCTGAAAATCCTCCACAGAGGATTTTGCCTGTAAGAGCAAATCAGCTCAACTTGTACCGCTGATCCTGGTTGAAAGTTTATGAAATGAGGGCAGTTTTTACAGAAACTCTGCTGTAAAGCAAATAAAGGTCAGATTGTTGAGCAATGGGCAGCCCATTGAGACGAGGTCCAGGACCTCCACAGGAGAGAAACAAGGACGCGTTCAGTCAGAGGGGGCAAGCCCAGGCCCCAGAGAGGTGGGACTACTGCCAGACTGGATGTCAGGAAAAAAACTAGGCGAGGAAACGTTGAATAGTAAATTGTGTGGAAGTGTGTGTTGGTGTGTGATAGTGTTTTGAAAACAAATATTAGCAGTATCGACTGACGGAAGTCTTTCCATGCATGTTATCTGATAATGGTTGATGGGTTTCAAACAAAACTCTAAAAGATCTACACGGTTTTAAGTGTCGTTGTGGGTGAGCAAAGTCTGCTGGGTAATTAAAGTGGTTTAGATGCAAAAATAAGGAACCTCTGTGAATCAAAAGCGTACACTTACTCAAATTCCAAGGATTTAAAAAGATCAGCATAGACATGACCTGGACTTGTTTAACTGGCATGAAGTTGTCATCAGCGTAAAGTGTGTTTGCCTTTGATAAATCCATGTATATTGTACTGTAGACACACTAATACTGGGGCTCATCTGCAGCCTAAACTGTCAACATTTCTGCACATTCCAGCCTTCCTGGCCTGTCGTTGTGTGTTTGCAAATGTCCGTGCACTCATTTCCTGCCACCTATAGCACACCCCCACCTCTCAGTCCTCCAGCTCTTGACCAGTGTTGAAATGAAAGAATATGGTTCTCAGACGGTGAATGGGCTCCTTTGTGTTGGGCCAACGATCACTGCAGATCCACGAAATAAGTTAATGCCTTGTGTAGAACATTAGTCCCAACCATTTTTTGAATTGTGACCCCATAAAACAAGAAAAGTTATTGACGCATGGCCCATCATTACCACTTATATGTAAGACTGGTAAAATTTAATCAGGATAACAGAAGTCTGTATTTTTTCCTTCAGTTCTTTTCAGTTTTTTACAAAGGTGGGGTTTCAAAGAAAGTATATTTCTTTATATTTTTTCAGCTTTGCTACATGTTTACCTTGCAATACAGTTTATTCCAGTTTATGACCTCAGCATTTATTTTGTCACATCCGGTCCCTGTGAAAATCGATAGAGGAAAGTCAGCTGTGGGTGAGATTTGTGATCTTACAGACTGCTGCTGTCTGCCAGACATGATCAGATGTGTTCAAAGTGAAACCGGTGCTTCAGTCACAAGCATTTTCACAGACTGTCGGACCACCTTTAAAAACACCAACAAAGTTCATCTTTTTCAGTTAAACTTCAAGCATGCATCACGTCCTCTCATAACCATGTCAATACAACTTATCTTTTTTCTTCATCCCCAGCCATTCATGCCCCTGGTAAACCTGCGCTGCTCTCCATATGTTCACCACTTCCTGTGCCAAGCCTTTATTCCAGCATGCACAGAGGAGAACAAGGTGATCCGTCCGTGCAGAGAGGAGTGTCAGACCGTTTTTTCAGACTGCCAGGAGAACATAAGAATCTTTGGTATCACCTGGCCTCTTGAGTTACAGTGTGACAAGTAAGAAAATCACAACTGCAGCAAGTTAACAAGAGCCAAAACAGTGTTTCTTGATCAATTAACTCAAGGATTTGATTTTTTTTCTCCCATTAGATTGGAACCATGTGGTTTTCTTGCTGGTTCTGCTCCTCCTGTAACCACACCAATTAGTTCGTCACCAGCCAAGAGGGACCTTGGTTTCTGGTGCCCACTGCAGCTGAAGACCAAGCCAGGCCTCGGATCAGCGTTCCTGGGTGCTCAGGACTGCGCTCCTCCCTGCTCCAACATGTACTTCAAACCCCACGACATTGAATTTGCCAAGAACTTCATCGGCGTGTGCTCAATCATCTGCTTGGGCGCAACGCTTTTCACCTTCCTCACTTTCCTCATCGATGTCAAACGTTTCCGCTACCCAGAGCGCCCCATAATCTTCTATGCCGTCTGCTACAGCTTCGTCTCGCTTATATACTTTATTGGTTTCCTGCTGGGGAACAATGCCGCCTGTACCAAAGCATCTCATCCTTCCAGTGTGGATACAGTGGTGCTGGGCTCTCAGAGCAAAGGCTGCACTCTGCTTTTTATGCTTCTCTACTTCTTCTCCATTGCCGGTCTGGTGTGGTGGGTCATACTCACCATCACCTGGTTCCTGGCTGCTGGACCCAAGTGGAGCTGTGAGGCCATAGAGAAGAAAGCGGTAAAGTTTTCAACTATAACTCAGCAAAGACATGCTGGGTGTAGATCCAAAATGAGCAAATTCAAACCTCTAGAAGCAGAAAAATGGTGGGCACTGTTAAAAATGATAATCCATGTGTCTTCTGTGTTCAGGTGTGGTTTCACTCTGCTGCCTGGGGGATCCCCGGGTCGCTCACTGTCATGCTGTTGGCTCTCAACAAGGTTGAAGGCGACAACATCAGCGGCGTTTGCTTTGTGGGGCTCTACGATCTGGACGCCCTGCGCTACTTTGTTCTGGCTCCGCTCTGTGTGGGTGTGGTAATCGGCCTCTTCCTCATCTTGGCAGGCATCGTTTCTCTCAACAACGTCCGGCAGGTCATCCAGCACGACGAGCGAAACCAAGAGAAGCTGAAAAAGTTCATGATCCGCATCGGCGTGTTCAGCTGCCTCTACCTGGTCCCGCTGGTCACGCTGTTAGCCTGCTACACCTACGAACAGAGTCACCGCAGCACCTGGGAGAACACCTGGATCAACGACCGCTGTCAAGAGTACAGCATCCCCTGCTCATACAAGGTACCTGAGGCTCTTTCACTTGCTGAAGTTGTTGGGCGAGTTAAGGTCAAAGGGCACACATAAGGAAGGGTTTCCATCTCTCTGCGTTCTTTGTTTTGTCCATTTGATTAAATGTCTGCGATCGTTATTGTTGGTTTAAGGGATATACAGATTATGTCGCAGTGTGTTTTTGTGTATACGAGACCAGAGTTAATGCATGCTCACAACTTAACTTTACTAATTAACTCTCAAAAGCCTTTAAAAATTTCGCAGTTGGATCACATTGTTTAATAAATATGGGGAATTCATCTTTTACCTGAACTTAAAATGTCTTTTCAAGAAGCTTTTCAGGCACGTAACTGAGGTGGCAGCTTTAAGATGAAAGTAATACTGCAAACACCACATTAAAAAGTCTCTGAGAGCGTTTTCTGACCCTGAATGACTTTTTGCCATAAATATCTATTAGGAAAAAATGTTTCCAAAGCTCGAAGTACAATTGCCTGAATAACACACACACCTCATTATTTTAAAAATAACATAAGTATCCAGTCCAGCCTAAATGGGCCACTGTGTGTATGAAAGTGGAGTGTAATGTCCAGTGTGAAATTTGAAGCAACTAAATATAACTATTCAGACAGATGTTTTGAAAAGTTCCCTGACAGTCAGTGTTACTTTGTGTGTGCATTAGTTTCATTAAAGGCAACTCACAGACCAAACAGGACAACAGGCCATGTACAGAGGATTCAATATAAAGGAATAATATTCAATAAAATGCCAGTAAATTTAAACTAACTGTTTCTTTATAAACACTTTTACTCAAAGAATGTAATCGATATTACATAAGCTAATGTGTGGTGTCACACTGTGTGAAAACGATCAGGTAACATTAAAGACATGTAAAAAGAAAAAACTGTCTCTCTTTGTCGCTATCTTAGACTAAAAGTACTAACACTTGATTTTTTGTCTGAGGTCAAACATCGGTTTCAGAGAGTTTACACACAGTAAATCTCAAGGATTCTATTTTGGTGTGTGTTTGTCTCTTTGTTCCAGACAACAGAGCTGGACCGCCCTGACCTCTCCCTCTTTCTGGTGAAGTACTTAATGACACTTGTGGTTGGAATATCTGCAGTGTTTTGGGTCAGCAGCAAAAAGACGTGCGCAGAGTGGGCTTACTTCTTCAACAGGACCCGCAAGAGAGAGTGAGCCCATGTTTCTTGTTCTGTTATGTGTTCAAATCAGTTTTCCTAAAAAATTTTGATATATTGTCACTTCACTCTCCTGTTCTCTGACATACAGTCCCATCAGTGAGAGCCGCCGGGTGCTGCAGGAGTCCTGTGAGTTCTTCCTCAAGCACAACAGCCGCGTCCAGCACAAGAAGAAGCACTACAAGCCGAGCTCCCACAAGCTGAAGGTCATCTCCAAGTCCATGGGCACGAGCACCGGTGCTGCACCCTCCAATGTCTCAGCAGCCTCCATAACCAACCAAGGAACTTCTGCGCTGGGCAATCACGAGCCCCATTTGCAAGGTTCTATGTCTGAGGCATCAGTGAGGGGGCACCTGGAGAGGGGCACCTCCAGTCGAGGTTCCAGGAGGGGGGAGAGAGAGAGGGACAGGGAGAGGGAGGTTGGAGAGAGACGAAGCAAAGCCGGGAGCTCCAGTAAGATCAGCAGCCGCTCGGGGAGCATGCACAGAGTCCCAGATGGGAGGTAGGTCAGACAGATGGAAAATGACTTCAAACTGTTATTGCTAGAATTGTAAAATGTTTTATTGTTGACGTTTGTGAAAAGCACAGACGTAACACTTTGACCACATGGAGCGTTTTACATGTTGTTATATGGACAATTCAGCTCCATTTAAGTAGCTTTCTCCTCTGCTGTCTCAGTCACACAGAACTGCACATCTGCACAAGTAATAACCACCAATAATGTGTCCTGACTTAGGATGACTCCGAGGAGCGAGCTGTCAGAGGTCAAGCAGGTCGCCAGCGGACAGCAGTATCCAGCTTTAAACCTATCACACACACACATCCAGGACTCAAGCCACCAGCTGGTGCACCAGGTGCCTGATGAGAGCAAGGACGCGAAGGGCAGCAGCTGCTGAGGCATCCGAACCGGCCGAATTCATCATCCATCCATGTTCACGGATCTGTTTCAAACCACAGCACCCATTTGTGTCATACATCACATACACTGCACACGTCAGATTATGATTGTATTTGTAACATTGTAGTCAGTGAATGTTCATCGCCAGCTGAATGCAACATACCTTGAGTAAGTATTCCAAATGTGGTTTGTTCAGTTTGTATCTGTGGGTTTCTACAGAGAGCCTGAAGGTATCTTTGAGCTTTACCGAGCTTCTTGCCTCACACCTGAATGTTGCAGCAACACAGCTGCATTCAACCTACACATCTACCAATAGTCATTTATTTTTATAGTATGCATTTAAAAACGTTAGATCTGCTGTTTTGTAGAGTGATAGCTGAATGCCATAGAATGCCTTCTAGTTAAAAAGAAATGCAATATTTATGTAAATATGTTTCAGAAATGAAGTCTTTCACTGGACTAGTCACTACACTGTGTGTTCTGTCAAGAAAGGTCATGATATCACCAAACATTCAACTCTCAAGAGAGTCTCCTGTGGTTAACTGATTCCTGAATGTCTTTGTTCTTCCTTGAATTATGGCTCGTCTTCCGGCCTCATCTTTTACTACACATCGTGCTCCCTTGATAAAAGGCATGCTCTTACACTTGATGTAGTTGATTTTTAGTCAATGTTGAATTTATGATCTTCTTTGGATTTTTTTTAAAAATGTACCTTCACTTGATTTTGTCATACAAACACTTACTGTGCTGAGGTGTCTTCAAAATAAGCGTCCTGTGAATTTGGATAAAAGTATAGCTTTATAGTTTTCTACAAGAATGTGCCTTCCTTTGAGCGATTCCTCGTCTGCAGTGAACATCAAAGAACTTCCAGATGTTTTGCATGTGTGATGTCTACCTGTGTTCCCGGTGTAGGTGTAACTTCATATAATTTAGAGTCCACTAGAGGAAACAAATCAAACAGGCTTTGCACTATTTGTCAGTAGAAGCACAAACCACTGATTTTTATGTATGAATAGTCCAAAACAAATATAGAAGAAGATTTTAAGCTTTTTTTTTCAGGGCTTATTTAAAACATGAGTTATGAACCTGTTGTTTTTTTAAATAGCTTCCTCCAGAACAAGTTTATGCTGGTTTGTTTTGTTTGATTCTTCCCTTTATTTCCTTTACCTTTTTATATTTGGGAGTCACAGGAGGATTTGGATAACACTAATTAAAAGGGAATTCTCGTCATTTGCTGTCGTACCTGTACATTCTTGCTCTTTCATGTGGGCAGGGGTCTTTTCTGTGATGTACTTAGACTTAGTGTAGTCTATGAAATGTTCTCTACAGCTGTTCTGAACCGTTTTTATACTGTTTTTTTTATGTAGACTTTTCCCGTCAGTTCAATTTTGTATCAATTCAGTATATTTTAATAAAATATAATTGAATAAAAAATGAATCCGCGTGACTGTGTGATTATGCGGATTTGTAATAGAGTTTTGTGTAAAGACCACACACGAACATGGCTGGAAAGAATGAAAAATGTTAAAATTCACTCGGTACTTCGCACGCTGGAGGGATTACGACTGTTTATGCGAACATCGCGGGGATGATCGACTTAAGTTTTCTGCCCCCTCCTTCTCGTCCTGCCCTCCTCTCCGGACTAAAACTGGCTGGAGTCGGAGTCAAACTGTCGCCTCACATCTGTCTGACAGGGAGCACGGTCGCGTCCTGTATGATGTCTCCTCTCGTGGCCCGCCTGCTGCTTCTGGTCTGCTTGGCTTTGCCTCTTTATGGCGTGGAAAAGGTGAGAAGTAGAGGATACCGAAAGGATCCTGACGCCGAAAAGGTAAGAGAGAGTTCGCGACGATGGTGACCACGCAGCCGCTGAGATTATTCACAGAAAGTACATATGTGGCATTTGTGCGTCCAGGGCAGATTTTGTGACTTCTCATAACGGAAAAAAAAAACTTGCTCTTATGAGAATATAAATTTCAAATGACTTTGTGTCAGTTAACGCTCTTTATTGAGTTTAAAATACCTGTAAGATAATATTTCCCCGTTATTTTTCCCCCCCTCTTATCATTTCTTGTGAATTCATTGCTATTTATCATCTTAAATAACGACATTTGTCCCAAAAGTCCAAAGTAATACATGATCCACATGTAGGCTTACTGTGCAGGGAGTGTGCTTACCACTTTGGCAAAATGGGCTCTAAAATTACCTGATTCCAGCAGCGGCTGAGAAAATGCTCTTTTATTGCTTTTGTGTAGTCAGCTGGTTCTCTGTTATCCCACGTTTGGTTACTCTGCAGCAGCCTGAGAGGACTCAGAGAAAGAAATCCCCCACCAGGAAGCTGGGGTCTGACTCACACTGTCTGGGGCTCTCTTTGTTATCTGTCTGACTGCCTTGCCAGTGTATATTTTAAGGCTGATAAATGTGTATATCTGATAAAATTCTCAAAATACCTAAAGCAGGGTTCAGCAAAGTCCACTGCAATCAGTTCACACCAGCTCTACTATTTTTGTATGAAATTGCATAACCCTGCTCATGGTAGGTTGGGAGCGTGTGGACAAAGTGGCACACATTTCTCTCTGTAATCTCTTGGGAGTCAAATGAAAGTGAAACTAGTGTTTATTTTGCCGGGACTCAGTGGACCTCCCTCAGGGACTCCTTCAAGTCTGCATACCTTACTTTGAGAACCACAGAGCCGGAGCAGTTTGCTCAGTATTACTTGAAAAAGTCGTATATTTTACAACTGAAGAGACAGCAGAAGGATATAATGAATAGCATTTTATGTTACCATCTGTATTTAGTGCACTGGAAATGATGCAGAAAAGCCCAACTGCACTAGACACTCTGGAGGAGGAAGATCTGCTTATTTGCACAACATGGTAATCATGAAATCATATTATGCATCCTCTGGAGATCCTCTGAATTGAAAAAAAAAAAAAAACCCTCAAAGCCAAGCATAACTTCCACGCTCTGCATGCTCCACAAGAGCTTCAGCCTTTGCTGCGGTGTTGACTAATGCATGAAATAGTACTGATCCCTCAGCACTTTGGGGCAAATGCAGTCTTTATGCGTCAGTTACAGTAAAGACTGTGTGCTGCTAATATTCTGCAGGCAGGCAAGAACCACCATAGAAACAGCAGACAGTAGACAGAGGTTCCATTCATTAGTCTGCTTTGAAAGGTCTCCAAAAAATCCAACCCATAATAAAACACTGGCATATTTCCTCGCTGAATATCAACCAATAGACTCATGCTGTACTTGCATCATTTCCACTTTTTTCAGTGCCTATTAGCTGAAGTGCCCGGACATTTTGTCCCTTTCCCTTGGGGGAGAAGTTTCAGGTCTATTACAGCACAAACATACCAACTCGCCATCTTCTGGCTATATCAGAGATTTCCCAGTTTCCTATAGCGATGATGTCAGACCTCACAGCTCCTGATAGCTCTAGCATAACCACTTAATGGCTAACACAGACTCTTTAACAGCTGGCACTGGAATATTGCAATTCTACTTCAATTCACTCTTTTCCAGATTTACATCATCTGAAATAAATTCTTCTACTGTACCCTGGAGACTCAAGTCCAGACAAGTTGTTGAAACTGAAGTAAAAACTCTTTGTTCTCCTCTTATGGCTGCAATTTTTTTTTCTCCCCTTTTGCCTTTTGGCCATTTGCCCCTCTGACAACCTCACAGCTGCATAAAGAGCAAACCAGCAGAAAATGACCCTGACAAAAGCCCAGAACTTAATCCTTTCGGCATCAGTGTTCCTTTAAGGACACGGACGCTCTTTTATGTGTCCTTTTATGCCTGACCTGGATGAAGGAAGGGATATATGACACCTATACATCACAAAACCAAAATGAAAATCCAACTTTAGCTAAAAAAAGCTTCTAAAGTTAACCTTTACACTGTAATCTGCTGGTCAAAATGTCTCTTTAAAGAAAATGTCAAACAAAGCTATCTTGGACCTTAATTGTGTGTATCTCTGTCTGTGGTATGGCACTTTTGGCAAGCTTCCCTGTCCCTGTGTATGTGTGTCTGTGTGTGCTTGAGTCAGCATGAGTAAGATGCGGCATCTGTTTAAACATAGCAGGAGATTCAGCTGGACAATGAATCACACCGAGAGAAGAATGTGCAGACACCTAATTTAGCCCCTAGTTCCTCATTAACACACAACGCTAAACGGCTCGCTAAATGGCTCCATGGTGTGCTGGTGCTGTTGCTGTTGCTTTGCCTTGGTTTGGATCACATGTTTTTGCATTTATTTTAGCACTACGGCAGCAGTTTTGTTTATATAACTGCTTAATGACGTATAATCTGGCTCCTTGTGTGTGATGGTTGGATGATTTATAGCATTTAGGTGTTTGCATTGCATGCAGCCCAAACAAGGACTTTTCCCCACGGGAGGACAAAGAAAAATTTGAAGCAGGAAGTTAGATAACAATGGACTCCGCAACAGATGTTGTGGTGTTCCTTCTCTTCACTGTCAACATCTTCTCTTGTTTTTCAGTATGGCAGTTGCCTACAGGGGCCGTCAGGCACCCCCGGCAGGGATGGTAACCCTGGAGCCAATGGCATCCCTGGCACGCCCGGCATCCCTGGCCGTGATGGACTCAAAGGTGAAAAAGGAGAATGCGTTAATGAGATCTTTGAGGAACCTTGGAGGCCCAACTATAAGCAGTGTGCCTGGAACTCTCTGAATTATGGGATTGACCTGGGTAAAGTAGCTGTGAGTATCTTAACCACTTTCCAAATCCACAGAAATGTTAACAAGCGCCACAATGAATAGCAGAAGCAGAAGCTCTCACTGTTTTGTTGCAGGACTGTACGTTCACTAAGCTGCGTTCAGACAGCGCCCTCAGAGTCCTCTTCAGTGGCTCCCTCAGACTCAAGTGTAAGAACGCATGCTGCCAGAGGTGGTACTTCACCTTCAATGGAGCAGAGTGCACAGGACCCCTGCCCATAGAGTCCATCATCTACTTAGACCAAGGAAGTCCTGAGCTCAACTCAACCATCAACATCCACAGGACATCCTCAGGTACAACTAAAGTCATAGGTTTTATTGTGCAAAAACCAAAAACCAAAAACAAATTGAACCACCAGTATTTCCTCTGACAATTTCTGCTGATATAGTTTGAAAGAGTTAAAATTTTTTGGGGGGGTACCTTTATTCTCTTTCTTGCCAAGACCTGGATATTCGGTAGATAAACTGTGCTACAACAAGCAGTAAATTAGCTTAGTCTACGATGCTAAATTGTAGTTTACAAGGGATTATGTGCCAGACTGTTTGTTAGTCAGAAGCAGTAGCTTCCTGAGGTTTACACAGGTCACCTTCAGGAAGTCACTGCTCCCAGCTTTCATTATGTTTGTTAGCTTTGAGCACAAAAGGTGAGTTGTTTCCCCCCTTTTCCTTCCTTATTTCTTTGTTTTGTCACCTTCAAATAGAGCCAAGCTAGCTCTTCCCCATTTTCCAGTCTCTGCACCAAGCTAGGCTGCCAACTGTAGTTTTAACGTTATATTTACAAGACAGTTTCAAGAGTGGCATCGATTGCCTGATCTGACTTTTGACAAGCATGAATAGTCATATTCCTGCTCAGTCAAGTGGTTATTTAAGACCTGTGATTAAGTTCAGTTGAAAGTTGAAAAGTGTGTCTCTGGTTTATGAAACAAAACCGTAAAGATTTTCTGCTTTTGATGAGGATTTGTGTGTTTCCTGAGAAATTCCTGAAATTTTTTTGTGCTGTCCTCTTCTCCTCTCCTCAGTTGAAGGGCTGTGTGAGGGTGTGAAAGCAGGGTTGGTGGATGTGGCCGTGTGGGTGGGGACCTGTGCCGACTACCCCAGAGGAGACGCATCTACAGGGTGGAACTCAGTATCCAGAATAATCATCGAGGAACTGCCCAAATGAGAAAGTTGTTTCATGTACAGGAGGGATCAGTTCTGCTTGTATAACAGTATGTTATCATTGCCCTTCAAAATGATCAGGTACAGTTTGCTGAGAGCTCACAGCATCACTGATGGTAACTTGAATGTTTTATTTTTTTGTTTAAATATTATACAAGTCGACAGGCCCAAGACATGAATACTGAGTCAATCTGCTCACCGGAATAAAACTTTGTACTGTAGCTTCTCTGTTTATGGCTGCTCTCAGTAACCATTTAACAGATACTGTGGCAAGACCATTGACCATATTTAAACTATGTACTCATATGACCTGTTGTGGTACTTTATTACTCTTAATAAAGTAATCTTTTTTAAAGAACTGAGCTTTAAGTATATGACCTCTTGTTTAGCGGCTTTGAAATACCATGCACTTAATTCAGTGTGGCTATAAAAGCCAAACATTTAATGAAACCCTGATTCCCAAAAAGTTTGGAATGCTATATGAAATGAAAATTAAAAATGAAGGCAAACAAACTGTTTTTACTGACAGTGGTTATGCAAAGTGTTCCTGAGCCAGTGTAGTAATACATATATAATCATGTTTTCACAAACCTGTCTCACCTGTTAGTGGTGAATGTGTTTACCTGCGAAATGTTCAAAACAAGTGTTTTTTTAGTTAGTTAGAAAATGGGAGTTTTGGAGAAACATCAAGATGCTGCTGGTCTCTCTCGAACCATGGATGACTCAAAACCTCAAAAGCCTTAAACCTCATCAGGTGAGTGAGGTGATTTACGAGCCTATCATCTCATTGCTGTAAATAAACAACAAAAACACATCTTCAATGTGAGTCCAGCATTCTCACCTTTTCCAGTCTGTTGTTGCTCCTGTTGCGATTCATTTTCAGTGTTGCTTCCATCAAATTGATAATAAGCATATATATACTAAAAAACAACAAAGTCAATGAGGTAAATCATTAAATAAATTGTTTGTATTGTTTTCGGCCGGGTATATGTCACAAAGAATGAGCAAAATATCACCTTCTGAGACATTTATGTTTAACATGGCATCCCAGCATTTTTTAAATCAGGGTTATACGTAAAATACTGACGACGCTGAAAACAAAGATATCCTGAACAAAAGTAGGAATTGTGGGATAAATGTATTGGTGTGTCGGGAACAAAAATTCTCTCCATTGTTGCTGTCTGTAAACAAATAATTTAAAAGAGACAAACTAATTTCACACGTACATGCAACTGAAACCTGAGACGACTAGCTGATTGTAAACAGCTTTTCATATTTGAGTCTCCATCTTTATCTGCCACCAGGAGGCATAAAACTTAAACAGAACTACCATGAAAAATGTCTCGACCATCTCTGTCATCATGAGACGCTGACATACCCATCATTTTTCGAAATGACTCATAAAGCAGCAGCATGTCCTTTGGCGAGTAAAGCAACATACTTGTCCTTAAGTCCATGTGTTTGTCTCGCATCTGTGTCAGTTAGAGATGCCTTCACAAAAATCAAAACAAAACCAAAAAAGAAAGAATAAGGGATTGTGTTCTTAAAAAAATAAACAGTGCCACTGCTCTTTTTGGCACATTTTTCATTCCTTTTCAGTGCAAATGAATACTCCTCACATCAGCACATTCACTCACTGCACTGAAAATTCAGTCTCATCTCTGAACGACACTGAGTGTCAGTGTGAGTCTTTCCAGCTGCCCGTTCCAGGCTTTCAAGCCTCATTTATTCTGTCCCAGAAGGAAGTGAGACACATTCTCATAAACTACAAAGGTGATGCAGCAGGCAGGAGTGACCCGAATTAGGTTTGGGATGATGCCTTTGTAGAAACCAATAGCGCCTTCATTCCTGTCAAGAAAGGGGAAAAAAGAGACCATGTTTCAAAATGGACGATACTTGATTTATTTTAACAGCTGAACCTAGAAACCGTGACTAGGATGGCCCGTTTAGCTCTTTTTTCTGAACTTATCGGGATCATACCTCCATGTCCGTCTGATGACATCAATAACTCCATTGTATCTATTGTGCTGGTCTTGCAGGCGAGCTCGCACCACCTGATATGGATACGTTGTGGCCACCGCAAATATTTTGGATAATGCTGCCATTGTGATATATTCCAAAGCATTCTGTTAACACAGATAAACAGATGGAGAGAGGGAGAGAGAGGTGAACGGAGCAGAAGCAGAGCACGAAAACTCATGAGTCACCTCTTCAACTTCTAGTTATCAACTGTGGACTCAGTCTCATGAAAGTGAAAAGCTACAAGCTTTAAGCCTGCGTTTTATTCAACAGCGAGCACGGTTTCAGACTGCTTATGGCTCATGGGGGTGATGACTCACCAACTTCGCTTCTGAAGGCACTTTCTTGTATTTGTTGTAGTCTCTCTTGAGCTCTTCGTAGGCCATGAACTGTAGCGCTCCATGAGATGTGCCAAACAGACCCGGAACATAACCCTTTGATAAACACATGCTATCAAAAGTAAATTTTTTATGACACAATAAACTATCTTTTACATGCATTATATATAAATGACAAAAGTCACTACACTGGCTCTATTGCTAACTTTGTACACTTACTCATCAATTTCTTACAAGCGTTTGGTAGAAATCATCCTGCCTCATCAATTTCTGTTGAGAGTTTGGTAGAAATGATCCTGCCAGATAACACTCTTCACATTATGTCAGTGAAAGTCAAATGTGGCTTACAATTCTGAATGTTATCACCATTCTTCATTTACTTAAGTTCTCTGCTATAGCTGAGCCAGCCATTGTTGGCTGGTGATGCCCTCTAGTGGTTACTCATGCACCATAAGAAAAATTCCATTTCCGTTGGTCAGGTTTAAGACTACCTTCTGTTGAAGTCATTCTTCTAATTCCTCTCAGAAGTTTATGAGATGCTTATTTAACACAACCTTTTATTGAGTAAAATGAGCACCTCATAAACTTATACAAAGTGCAATGATTATATCTAACCTTGTATAGTCCGGACACTCCCTCATGGCGGTAGATCTTGACCAATGCATCTATCATCCCTTTGTACTGTTTACTGGTTGGGTCAGCATTGTACTGCAGCACCAGCCGGGTCTTGGTCACCCAGATTGGGTTGGTTAGGGTGAGTGTTAGGATGCCTAATGAGGACAGACAGGCACTTTACAACAAGTCCGGCAACACTGTTATTTATGACTGTTAATACACACGGCCAACTCTTTCAAACAGCATATTTTTAAGTGTGTTTAAACATTTACAGTGCAATTTATTATGCATCAGGCAGTGAGAGGACACTCACGTCTTTGCATCAACTTCATGAATCCATTAAACCATTATGCCTCTTTTTAAAAAAAAGACATGTTGGTTAAGTGTCATTTACTGATTCACATTAGATGTCAAAAATACAATTTGAGCACAAACTGCATCAGACATAAGTCTGATCCCTTCATATCTGAAGCACAAAGCACTTCTTGCCTTAACTCTTAGGATACACTAGTAGCGTCTGTCAA
>JAQNCA010000030.1:22990989-23002573 GCA_029783725.1 Acanthurus tractus
GACAGCCCTGATTGAAGGCCACAGAACACACTTCTCCATTCAGCTGACTGGAAGTGTAAGGCTGATGTAGTGTCCTTTTAATTACAGCTCTAGTTAAGTTCTCCTTGTTGCTATGTACACTGTTACACTGTAATTATTTACTGTACAGTGCTGCATAATCTCTCTTTACACTTTTACAGTACAGTGTGCACTTGGGTAATATTGGAAAATATTTAGAAGACATTCATTATATAATTTAGAGATTTCACCACCCTGGTTAACATACAACACAGCAAGGGTGAAAAGGTATAGGGGGTTGGTATATGTGTGTGTGTTCAGCATGAAGAGCATTGACCTAGAATTAGCTTTGATTGATTGAATCCCATTTCCTTTTTCTGTTACTCCCCCCTCCCTTCCCCCACCACACATGCACACTCATACACACCTCATCCCCTGTCCTGGTCATTTATCTGATGGTGCTAGAGAGCTCGGTGTACCAGCTGGGGTTAGAGCTACAGAGAGGCCCTGTATCCATGGAGGCTACACTGTATGATCTCAGCCCCTCAGAGAGAGGAGCAGTTTTACAGTGAACACCCACATGTTATACAGGCCTACGCATCCAAACTCCAAAGTTTTCAATGTGTTAATTAATGTGAAGCTTTTTCTGAGCACTGTGGCCCACCAGAAGATCAGGAAGACCTTAACTGAAAACAGATGAAATGACCGCAGCTTGGTGGACGGAGTTAAACCTGGCAACCCAAAGAAAACACACTGTGTCAGCTCTGCAAACAAAAGCCAGAGGAAGCAGCACTTCCTGGTCCACTGCAGCCTGCGTGAAGACAGGAGAAGCAAATCCTTCACCCAAATCAAATGAAAAAATTAGTCATTGAGGCAGCAAAATATAAGAGAACCAGTGAAACAACACTTACTGAACTATTTAAAATGGGACCGCATCTGTGCAATAAATAATGTACAGTGTGTTGTCTCGTGTATAGTGTTGGATAGAGTGCAGTGTCATAACAATGTAGTTATCTTGCAGTCTTAAAGGCTTTAGCATTACTGTACTTTGTCAGCTATATGCCAATAAAGCAAATTTAGAAAATAACAGAGAGAGAGAGAGAGAGAGAGAGAGAGACCTATGGTTGTGAAATGAAGCAAGGCAATGCTCAGAAGCTTCCCACTGGACAATATACAGTATACACACTCTCTCTCTGCCTTCCTCTTGTTCCCTTAGCTCACTCACCCATGCTCATTCGCCTTTCCATGCAAAGAGCAGATTCTGTCATGAGCGTTCCAGAGACTCCCATCCCCCATCACTTTCCCCACGGGGATAGAGGGAGGGAGATGGAGAGAGAGAGAGAGAGAGAAAGTGGAAGAGTGGATGCTGTCTTGACTCTATAAAGCAGAACGCACGCCAAACGAATACATCATCATGCCAATTAGAGTAACAATGTGTTTTGGTTATGGAAGGTTGGCATGTTATCAAGTAGTTTGGCTCAGCTGGACAGGAAATCTGGTTTGAGCACAATTGCCATCATAAAAATGATATGTAATATAGGAAATTAGATATTTACAGGTCACTCATAAGCTGTGCTATTATGGGAGGGAGGTATTGTTATTCTAGTGTTGAGCTCCTTCGGTGCTCTCCTATCTTTTTATACATTTCAGCCATTAACCTTTTGTATCTGTTAGATCGCCTCTGGCCCTGTACTTGCATGTGTTCTTTTTCACTCTTTACTGCCTTTTCTGTTTGTCCTGTGCTGTATACTTCATAGGATAAAGCTAGTGTCATTTTTCTTGCATATTTTCCTATCGGGAGGAAGTTTTTAAAACCAATGGTTTGCAAAAAAAATCTTGTTGACTCATCCAGCAGACATGGAGCAACACTAGCGTTCACCTGAATTTGTGTTTCTGGTGACTTTGAGTTTAGTTTCCACTCTCTTACTGAGAAATATATTGTTTTCCTAAGCTTGTTAAATGCACGACTGTGTTCACTAGCTAGCTGCTAATGTTGTCAGTGTGTACAGTGGATTTATTAGAGATTTTTTGTGGGAATCAAGGGGACAGGAGGTTGATGAGGGCGGTGAGACTTAAAACAGTAAATAATAGGCTATAAAGCAGAAACAAAGACCTGAAAGATGCTTAAGTACTGCATAAGTCACTGTGGGGTGGTCTGATAATTCACTGCAGGTGTGATTTTACACAACCCCTTTCACAATATTTAGAGCCATTAGACCCATTGTTCATATAAAAATATTGATTTTAAAAGGCTTGATTATTTCAGCTGGGAGTGATAATTTTAGCAAATGTCACTCAAACAGGAGTAAATATGCACTTGTTGGGAACTATTTTTATCAGACCGTGCACTGGAGAATATTTATGGCAGCAGAGCGAGCATGTGTGACTGACTCAAAATAAACCACAGTGCTTATGTTCAGGTTAATAAAAGAACATGTCACCAAGTACAATGGTGTGGCTCATTGATGTATTTTTAATAGTTTTGGACGACAAGACAGCTCTGCGTCACAGAGGAGGTTCAATCAGATTGTGGCTACACAAGCAAAATTTATTAGCAGGAGCAATCCATGGTTGGTTTTGGTTGTTTCACGGGATTAGATGAGGAACAGAGAGGATGCATGAGGATGAGTGGAGCTGGAACAGGAAAGGAGAGCAGAGGGCAGGACAAGAGAAAAGTGTAGGACAGGTTAGCATGGGAGAGAGAGGGGAGGAAATGAGAAGGGATGAGAGGAGAAGAGAGAGGACAGGAAAGGAGAAGAGAACATCAGAGAGAAATGAGAGGAGAGACATTGACGTCTAAGATGCTATCAGGTCTCGTTGCTGATATGACAGCCTCAGTCCCCATTGACAGAGCAATCAGCCTGCCATCTCCCATAGCCTGCTATTCTCTCGCGTGGCACAGCACAGCATCAGGCTCTATTGTCTCACAGGGCTTTGTTCTAAATAACATCTGCATTTGTCAGCATAGGTTTTTATTCTCTTCTGGGCTTTTATCCCTCAGGCAAAGTTTAAAGGGATTTTCCTGCCCCAGGCTGTGCAATTTTAAATGCCCTTGGTGAAACATGACAGTAGGAAAACATTTTAGAATGAGAAGTAGGTTGGGTTGACTAGTGCAAGTGATGTTGTATATTTATAGCTATGCATGGCAAAGTGCTCATTACATTGCTGGGAAATCTCATTTTACTGTATGTGTTAAAAAACAGATAAAAAATGCCTGAAGCGACTGTAATGTTTTGATAATTAACCAAGCAGTCAGTGTTGAATTGGTAAAATCTTAAGCAGATGTCTTGTATATTAAGGTCATCAGTTCAAATCCCCAGTTAGAGAAAGCACTGTTTGTATTCCAGCTTGCGTGTGAACATGTGTTTAAAAAAATGTGATGCAATGTCTCTCTTTTTCTCAGGAGTTAAAAAAGAGATAAATAATTGCAACATTAGCGACTAGTGATCCTGAACTGAGTCAGAACAGAACCAAGCCACAGCTCCTATGCTAGAACATCTGGCCTGCTGTTACGTAAGAGACCCAGCATGCTTTGCAAGGGTGGCATGAATAAGGCCGACACAGTGGGATAGAAATTTAGATTGGTGCTAAATATGTTAGGGGAAAAAAACAGACAAATGGACATAAATATAAAGACGTAGCCTCAGACAGCGAGGGCATCAGGAGTAGGAACGTGAGAGCGAAAGGCACGGTGAAGGGGCCACTTTATCACTTTTACTGCCCATCCCCCGTCTCCATCCACCCTGAGTGGAGTCGATGTAGAGGAAGATATACAGCATCTGACCCTCTGAGGGAAGACTAGTGCCTCTGAGGAACATATGTGCCTGCAATAGAGTTGCTGGCAGCACTGATGTTAAATCTATCTCTTAAAATTGTGTGTTAGTGTGATGATACAGCTGAGACAAATCCAACACAGCACACTAATGTGCTGTACACTATACACAAACTACTAAATGAACAACAGGAGACATTTTTGTTTCTGATTTTCAGACTGTAAAGTGAAGGCCGTGGGACGGGTGCTGTGTCAGCGCAGATGCTATAGATAGTAAGGTGTAGTGGCTCTTCACTTCTCCCAGACTTTTCCTCAGGGTTCGTTTTATGATTGTCAGACCCCGAGAGGTCAGAGCAAAGAGACATTTTGTGCACCAGAGGTCCCAAACCATGTTTTTTCAGACCAAAATTTTCAGTCTGACTGGGCTCTGTATGTATGTCTATGATGCAGTACGTGTATGTGCATCCAAAGAAGAATTAATGTTTTAGTCTGTATACATGTACTGCAAGCAAGTGGCACAGATGCTAAAAGCAGGAGAGAGAAACAGAGAAACCTAGATAAAGTGAGAGACTGTTATACGGCTGCTGATTGGCCAGTTAATGAAGGTGAAATGTGGCACCAGGTCAACTCAAGCTGATTGCACTCAAAGCGTGGGAAACCTCATGCTGTTAGTTGGACTATTAATAGGGCAGACATTCAGTTTTCTGCAGTGACCAGCAAGCAGCCAGGCATTTTACAGGCCTGCAACTGTTTAAGCATCCAGGAGAGCAGAGTAGCATCAAGAACAAGCTCCAACCACTGATATGACAGAGCATCATCTCGAGAAGACAGAAGAAGTTTAATAAATGAACAAACTTGATATAGGAACAACAAAATTGTTCCTTTTTTTTTTTTTTGCTTGATAAAGATGACACTCGTTATATCTCTTTTTTCAGTTTTTGACAGTTTTTGGGGTGACATGCCATCCCACTTTCCTGATATCAATTTACACACTTGTTGTAAAGTAGCTTATGTTGTTTTCATGCTCATTTCTTAGTTTGTTATAAATTTCTAATGGAAGCGGAAGAAACACATTTGCCTACAAAAACAGCAGAAATGTTGTTACTTGTTTGTTCACTTATGAACAGTTTCTAGTGATACGTCACAACTAGGCAGGCTTGTTGCATCTGAATAGAGCCAAGTGCAAGTGTTGTTTGTAAATCCAGCTTTAAGACCAGCTTCAAAAGGCGAATTTAAAAGGTTGCTGCTACATATTAACTGACAAGAAAGGAGTAATGTTCACTTTTTTGGCTAAACTCAAAAGATGAGTTTTGACATTCACATGTCCATATGCTTAATATGAAGTTGGAGTCAGCAGGTTTTAGCCAAGTCTTTAACATACAGGCAGGAGGAAGGGGGCACAGCTAATCTGGCTCTGTCCAACGTTTAAAACACCACCTATTAGGACTCCTAAAGCTCATTAATTAATTGGACATATCTTTTTTGCTTATTCTGTGCACAAACAGAAATATATGCTTTCAACTTAATCATTTTTACCTTTGAAAGAACAAGGCTAATTGCTTGTTATCTCTGTCTTTATAAGTTGCAAACAGATATTATAGTCTGAGTGGTTTCTATCTTCTCGTGTAACTCTGCAGGAAAGCCCTAAAGTTGCCAAAAACAAACTAATAAAAAAGCATTGCTCACTCTTTTAAAGTTTTGCACTCTTCCTCCTGTCCTTTTACTTTTATTTGAGTTCAGGACACAGTGGATTAGGCAAAGCAAAGCTGCCCAGTTCCTCTTCTTCCTAGTGCTTTTACTTAGTTTCTGCCAGGGACTCCAAAGCATTATTTAAGTCTGTTCAATAGGTAATTTGTTTAAAAAGTCTAAAATCTCTCAGTTCAATAAAACTGTCTCAGGTAAAGCAGTCTAACAGAAGGGGTTTCAGTCAGGAAAGTACAGTGCACACCTAGCTGGTCTCCCAGCAAGCTAACAGCTAACATTGTCATTACTGCTAAATTAACAGCATAGGAATTAGCACATTAGCTCCAATTAATGTTTCTGCTACCGAGGAAGGGCTTTTTGAAGTTTTCTTTTTTAGATCAGGACACAGCCTAAGTAAAGTTAGACTCAACCAAGAATGCAAGCTCATTAATTTCCATTCCAAGTTCTATTTTTAGGATGCAAAGACCTGAAATAGCCCAGCTAGTTTTCTTGTTGTAGATTCTTAGAGAGAAACATTGCTCACACATTTGTCAGGATTTTTGTCCTAGATTTAGTGAGAGGAACTAAACAGAAAAGTGTACTGGATGCTGTCAGCCACTTTTCTTATTTAGATTATGGTAATGAGATCCATGTGTGTAAGAAATGCTACTAACCCAAAATGACCCGCTGTTTTGTCCCCAACCTCCAGATGCTTTGCTGTGTGTATGTGAGCTGGTATATTTACTAGCAGTAGGCTAGTTTACACAGGGCACTAATCTGTGCTTCCCTGTGTCTGTGTGTGCTTGTGCGTCTGTCTGTGTTCTGCTCATTCAAGACTCAACTGGTCGGAGCAGGTGCAAGCTGGTGACTCAAACACATGCATGCCGGCTGGCCGCTCCTGCTAATATGCCTTTGTGTGGCCCAAAACTCAAACCGACCAGCGCTTTCTATAAACAAAAGCAGCCTCCATGTAGTCGTCTCAGCACACGCACACAGACACAGGCTATTACACTCTCAATGAAACACCCACACACTCACACACATTAGCTCCGTGGAGGCCTCACAACCAGACAGTAGAATTTATTATGTAATGATGGTGCAGTGATTCTGTTGGAAAACTTTACATTTGCTTATGCAATCCCTGCTGACATCATATGATGTTTCTTAAGACAATTTGTAGTCATACATTATACTTCGATATTATTCTGAAATGGTTTGCTTGATTTTTTTTTAACAATTTATTTCCTATTTGCTGTGCTCATAATTGATATTCCAGCTTTTATCGCTCTGTTGTGCTATCATAATTCTCCTCCTGTTGCTTTGACTTGGCTAGTGTTGGTCGAGGTCTGGACAGGGATCAGGGGTTAGCTATTTAGGAGCATTACACTACTCTACACGCACAAAAGATGCTGCTGTAGGTAGATTATAGAAACAGCCGACTGACATAAATAGGGGAGGATAAAGAGCAGCCGTTATCATAACGTCACTAATGCAGCCATGGCACTTATATAAGCCCACTGTTTAAACACCACACACAGGCACTACCATGTAACCTACACTAGGACACACTGTACAGCATATAGACCACTGCTCACACTGCCTAGGGCTGAAGGTGGCTTTGTGGGAGCTTTGAATGCATTATTCTACACATTCAGTATTAGTGTGTGAGCATGCGTTGGTGTATTCACGGTTGCTCAGCTTGTGTAGTCTTGCGTGCAGTAGACTATCTACCATGAAAATAACAGTGAGGAGGCCTGTTTTTTTTTTTTTTTCTATCCCCATCATCTGACACTGATCAGGACGGAGACACAGAGAGTCGATGTTGTGATCCCGGGATCGTGCTCCTCGACTGAAGTCTGATGGAGGATCTCCCGCTAATCCCTTAATATCACTTGTCCCACTGAGATACTGCCGCCATCGCCATGGTGATGCTGAGAGGGCCCTGGGTCCGGAGTAGTGGAACGAGGAGGGAGGGGGGGTTTGGGTGAAGGGAGGAAGGGAGGTGGGGGTGGGGGTGGGTTGTCGCTGCACACAGCCAAAGAAATCCTCCTATGTGAAACATAAATACAATTATTTGAAGTTGTATCTTGAGGCAGGAAATGCAGGCATTTAAACTCATCAGGCATCAGGCCATGAGGAGGAGGAGGAGGAGGAGGGAGGGGTGGGGAGGTATGCTGGGTTGGCTGTGTTTGCTGTAGACGGCAAGTAAAAAGCTGGTTGCCTTATCCTCAAGTGGGCGGCTGCTTGGACGGTTGGTTGGCTGGTTGGCTTTAAATCTGCGGCGAGAGACGACTAATACAAGGGAATCCTTTGATTTGGGATTTTACAGCAGCCAAAGTCAACCAGATCTTTTTTCGCCATTGGACAGATGTTCAGAGACAGCAAGTTCAAGTTAATTTCAGTCCCACAGTATTGTGGCTACATCTGTTTATTTGGCTGAGTGTGCCTATCTTAAAAGCCTCTGTGGTAGGACTTAATGTAGTTGGAGGTAGCAGATACCTCAGTTCCGGCAATATATTTCAGTGAGCTGCTGGGTGCAGCCTGTGTGCAGTAAGGTGATATCAGACTGACCCCGTGCTTGTCTGCCTGCATACATGGTATGCAGTTTAGTTAAGAGAGCTAGTAGTGACGTGCTGTAGCTTTGAATTGGGACAGGAAGGAGTATAGCGGGCCAGGCCAACAATAGGCAGGGTATCTATTACCTCTCTATTGTTAGCCATGGCCAGGCTATTATTATAGCCTAAAGTGAGGCACAGACAGCTGACTGCAGTTTCAGTACAGCCCACCTACAGCTTCCAGCTAGGGAAAAACAACATCACCAAAGGGTTTTGTGTGTGTTTTAGGATAGCACTGACAGGAGATCACTCAGGGGTGAAAGCTGCAGAAAACTGGCAGTATGATCATCATGATCATCATCAATAATTCCGCACTAATTTATTTATAGTTTTTTTAGCTTATGGTCTTATTTTTTTAGATTAATCCTTAAGCTTTACAGTTATACCAAAGAGACCAGAGACCAGGAGGGAAGGCTCGAACTTGGCTTCTGCTGACTATGCGACTGGAAATAATATGGCAATAGCGAGACTGGACAGAATTGGTGCTCGAGGAGCGGTCTGATGCTTCACCGTGTGTAGTGAAGGGTTAGAGGAGGACATGGAGCTGAGATTGGGCTAACTCACAGGCCGGTGACCTAGCTGTGGTGGCGTTGGGGCTGAGTTTCTAGAGTATTCCCAGAGGAGCTGTTGAGACGTGTACTGGGGGAGTTGTGACGTTGGCATGGGACAATGTCAGCTGCCAAGGAAGTGCTGAGCGCAGCCAGAATAAAATGTATCTGTGTCAGGATGAATAAAGTGGGCTGACAGGAGAAGCAACCAAGCATTCACATACAGAGAGAGACATGTTCGTACACACACCATTACCAAAGCAAACAAGCACATATGTATAAGAACACAAACACAGTGTATCATTGCCTCTGACTAAATGTTGCTTGCATAGTTGTTATGTTTCCACTTTTCAATAAACTATCTGCATTAAAGTGAATATTGTGCATATGCTTCTAGTAAGCCTTGCATGGAAATACACTTGTGAATGTGTGGGCTGCTGGGTGATTAGCTGACTCTTTGCCACTTGGAAATGTCTCAGGAGGGGAGATATGGAGCAGCTCAATTGAATCCTGGCAGGTAATCTAAGGAAACAGATGGATTTTAGTTATATTTGGCAGCAGATTAGCCACTTTCCCGTTGCTCAGAAAATCTGCTGTTGCCAAACCTTGTTTGACAATCTGAATATTAGTCCTTGGTCAGGAGGTCTGGCGTGTGCACTGTTAGATTGCCTATTCTGATGAGTGTGCCCCGCGGATTCAATCCTATCTGTGCTTTCTAAGGCCCAGCTGTGGTAGCTGGCCAACCCCTCCACACCGAGGCGCTTGCCCTCTCGCTGTCCCCCCTGCCCTGCCTATCGCGTTGTGCCAGCGCCCCGTGCCAGAGGAAGTTATCAGCGCTCTATCCCCTGCACCTAATCCTCTCTGAGGTGGAGAGGAAGTGTTAAGTAGCACTTCTTCTGGCATTTATTGGAGAGGTTGAATTAACAGGTGTCTCAAGACCTAATCGTCTGTCTTAAAATGAGCTGCTATTTTTAGCGCTCACACTCCTTTTCTTGGAGATTTTGCGCTGACTGTACGGAAGAGATGCTATGCACAATGGGAGATTTCTGTTTTATACATTTTGCAGAGATAATGCTGACATGGCCATACACTGTGCATCTTTTTTTCTCCCAAAATGCAATATATTACATTTATATCTCCATTGTGAACTCACTAACACTGTAAATATACCACAAAACAGAAACATAGACAGTTACCCCTTCAATCCCTAAACCCAGACAACAACACTGACAGTTGCACAAATAAGTAATTGCAAACTTATACAAACCAATAACATGCTCAGTCAGTGCTCTGCAGCAAGCAAATGCAAAACCGATGCAAGACAATATAACATTTTATAGAAATACAAAGCTGGAAAAACAAAATAATGAAGGTATTCAGGTAACCTCAAAAGGATACAACATTACTGTTTAGGAGTGATGAAATAAGTTAACTCAGATTCAGACACAACCACAGAGCCAGGTGAGCAGCTACAGGGATTTATTGCTATGGAGGAAACGGGAGCAGTGAGTTGAGAGTTAGACTTTGGAGTATGAGCAGAGCAGAGTGGGGCTGAAGGATGCTGGAGGATCCATAGGAACTGAATGTAGATGAGAGATTGAATGACAGAGGCTCTGGCAAAGCAGGACTCCAGAACAAGCAAAGGAGTAGGTGCAGGGCCAGAGTGAGGGGCAGCAGGACTGATTGAAACACTGAGGAAAAGGTTTATAAGGGAAAGGAAGGAAAGGAAAAGAAAAAACAGCAAGCAAACAGACAAAAACAAGAAAACTTCATCCCAGTACACCTGCAAACCACCAGAGACAGAGAGAGACAGAGAGAGACAAAGGGAAAGGGAGGAGGAGCCGCTCCAAGGGGAACAGCAGGTAACAGAGGGGGGATAAAGCTCCAGAGAAACATGTCATATCCATGCCACAAAAATAGCAGTGTGATTTAAAAGAAAAATAGCAAATAGTCACACCTGCCAGGTATCTGTAACCACTGGTAATTCATGATTTAAGAAAAGATTTTGTATTTGATTACATTTTACTGTGGTTTGAGTTGTTTTATTTTATAGTAGTTGTGTTTTAATTCAAGTATTTCCTTCTTTAGTGTTGCTCTATATTTTAGACATTACTTTACAAACAACAGCACACAACAATATCACTGTACACACTACATTTGTTGCCTTTGGTTTGGTGCTGTTCTGCCTTAAATATCCTGTATTCAACATAGCGGTCCACGTGGTCACAAAAACGAGGACGATCAGAACAAAAGACATTTGTTCAGTTTCAAGGGACACAGACATATAGACAAACATACAGAAAAAACAGAAAAAAGATTATGACACAAGACACAGGAAAAAATTGCTAATACTTTATACAACTTATTTCCATAGTGGTTCTGCCCTTCATGAAATCATGTTAACAGCAAACACTGCTGACCCAACTCCATTACTGACTCAAGTGGAAGTTGTGACATGCAGATTTGATCAAGTATGATTTATTCATATAAAGAGTAAATTTTTATTTTCTTTGATAAAAAGCTTTTCAAAAGGTTTTATACCCATGCTGGTTTCTGTCGCACTCAGATAATTGTAAATGGTCTGGTGGCTGACCATTCGGGCTTCATACATTGATAAATGCTGACCCCTTTTAGCTATGTTGAACTATTTTAGTACATTAAAAAATTCTGAGGATATGTAGCTGCTGAGTTTGATGCTTTGCTGGAGCTTGTTTTCCTCTGCTCATGGTAATCAGTAAAAAGTCAGACTCTCCCATGAGGAGAATGCTGCCGCTGTACATCACACCAGATCCCCTCTGTTCTTAGCTGTTCCACCAACATATGGCTGACTTTTAGAGAGAAGGAAATAGAAAGGTCCCAAGCAGCAGTTTGCTTAAAGACAGGATTAGAGAAAGAGAGAGAGAGAGAGAGAGACCTCAGAGTGACTGGCTGGCATGCCTGGCACACTTTGGGCAGAGGAAATGATGTAA
>JAQNCA010000030.1:23002673-23016898 GCA_029783725.1 Acanthurus tractus
AGAGAGAGAGAGAGAGAGAGACCTCAGAGTGACTGGCTGGCATGCCTGGCACACTTTGGGCAGAGGAAATGATGTAATTGTAAAGTAATTACCCCTTGGGTGGCATGTGTGTGAGAACAGTGTGACAGAGAATACTGTGTGTGGGTCTGCCCTCAGTGCAACAAGCAGAACAAAGACTAGTTATTGTTGATCTGCAGACAAGAAACTAAAATGTTTTTAACATACAGATACAGAAACAGCAGACTGCAGGCAAAAGGTTCCGCAGCTGCAACAACAAATATCTTCTATGGTTGTAGTGTAGATAAGAATAAGCCTGTTGAGATCCACTGTTTCCCAAAAGATAAAACATATCAATGATATAAATTAAGTGACATGTTCCTTTAATTTAATGAACATGGGTGCTGTAGTTTTGAGTTGATGTCACATTGTTGATGTAAATAGTTCCTCGCACTCATGTAAGTATGAATTTGTGGCTTATAACAGTCCCCAACAAATACACTTAAAAAAGATAAAAGACATTAAGTGTATTAAGCTATTAAAATAGTTAAGCAAATTAGCAGAGATGTGTGAAAGCTACATTATCATGTCAGTAGAGCTAATAGGTGATGTAGCTTAGAATTTTCCAGCCATGACCAACATGGTCTTTTTTTAAATTTCCATTGTTTTGGCCACTTGGGGGCAGTGCAACATGTTGTAAACATGACATTTTATCACCGTAATGACTGACACCATGAAATTAGCTAACAATTGCATGTTTTGGCACACAAATAGCAACATCAGTATTAATTCTGAGTCGTGTTTTTGCTCACCTAATGTGTGTAAGAGCCATATTCAGTCTCTTTTTAGTTCAGTTTTGCTCTCCACTAACTGCTGGCGGATATATCCTTAGCTTCATAATGCCCCACCATGGTCCCCTGCTAGTTGCTAACTTGCTGTTTTGTGCTGGGCAGTAACTGTAAGTTAGATTTTTTGAGCATTTTTGTTCGGAACAGCTGACTGCTGCTGGAACAGAATTATAAAAATAAGGAAACCTATAGAGTCAGATCACAATATATTTACTTAACTTAATACTCAAGTACCCAAATATTTGACTAGAGTATCCATGAGTAATAGTGTCCTGTGTCAGGCCTGTACTTGGGCTTGGAGATGCACATGAGCTGTTGTGGACCTGCTGTGGTGCATGTGACATGTTGTGAACCTTGTTCTGAGTGTGCATAGATGAATGTGACCATTCAATGATGGTTTTTTAGGTTGAAACATGAATGTAATGTCTCGTCCTGTGTACTGTACTTATTTGAGATATCTTTAGGGGGCTCCTGCTGATCCTACTGAAATGTTTAGGTCTGCAATGTAATGGTCGTGCTGTCTTTACAGAAGAAGCTGCATCAGTGCAACTCTCCATGACAGAGTTGAATAAAGTACTCAACAAATACCCATGTACTTTGGCATACTGATTGGCCTCCCAGTCCCTTTCATAGAGGATGCATGTAAATATGCAAGGAATCAATGTGAGGAGAAAAAAGGAGAGAGTGTGTTGTTAGAGAAATCACATTCTTTCATCTTAAGTGTTACATGAGGCTCTGCTGTTACGTGAGGTTCTGATGAACACGGCAGCTGATCATGGCTGGATCAGCTGTTAGTTTTAACAGCTGGAGCAACTTTTAACGGAGTTTGTATCTGCACACATGTGCACTGTGCTAAGAATAACAAGCACACTGCCAGAGCAGCAGTGTTTTTTCTCTGTAACCTGTTACCTGTTGGACAAACACCTGCACTTGGCTCTCAGCCTGCGTTCTGAAATTGTGGTCTGTGTTCTGGTCAGAGGCACAGAAACCATCAGAGTGCATCTATTTCAGTTATTCTCTTTGCATCTGTATACATTTGCAGTCTGATCATGATTCATTAGTCATTAACCCAGAAAATGATAATAATGCCAGTGGAAGACCAGAAATCATTTCCTTGGCCAAAAAAATCAGGGAAAACTAGATTTGTTTAACTCAAGTCAGTGTTGACAGTCAGGAATCATCAGCCTCACCAAATGGTATGCAAAGTGGCAAGTTTTTAACAGCTTACACTTTCAGTTTGTTTTCATTATTTCTTCCCTCAGTTACTTTTTTCTGCTAAGTCTTTTCAAAAGTTAGCAGGACAGAAACTAAACCAAAATGGCTTTAAATCTGCTGGTCACTCATTCCCTCATAGAACTCCAGGAATTCAGAGCTTAAAAGTTTATGCTGCACATCTGTCCACTAGAGAGCAGTGTAGCATCAGTCATGGTCAGGCCTGGCTGCTTCCCTATGCAAAGCCAGTGAAGCAGAGAAGGTTGAAACCCAAATACAGAACAAAATAACAACAGAGACTAAAAATAACAGCAGCGTGTGGCCGATTAAGACCTAAAGCTGCCTGCCTCTGACACACAAAAAGGAGAATTATATAGCAACATGGAGATGCTGTGCACAAAACTTTTACTTATGCTGTACCAGTGTGTGTTTCACATTTGTTGATGTGTTTATCTGGGGGCAGCTCATTGGAGGCAGCGTGCAGGTTAAAGAGATGGAAAACAGAGACAGTATCTGCCTTACAGGCCTCCTCAGCAGCCAGGCTACCGAATACGTCACTTGTGACATTTAACACTCACTCATTTTACTTCCCCATGTCAAACACTCTGCACCCACACTCACGTATGCACACGTATGAGTACAGTACACACATGGATATGGGCACTAACACACACACACTAGATGCACAGACGGATACTCTCCCACACATTCACACACACACTCTGTCCGGCAGTCGTCCAGCCAGGCAGGCAGGCAGGCAGGAAGGCAGGCAGCAGGCAGTGGGCTCGATCAGATAAATATGAGGCTTGTAATGCGACCACAGAGACGGGGCTGATGGGATCAATAAAGAACGGCGCTGCAGGTCATCCGGAGAACACAGCGAGAGGATAAATATGGACTGGCTCATCGGAAAACAGAGCAGCGAGACTGATGGGTACATAGGAGTGTTTTTTTTTTTTTTTCTCGTATGTCCTCTCACCCATCTGACACAGATCAGACAGACAGATTTCTCACTCTGGGTTGCTCTACCTCTTGCTTAGGTAGACTGTTAGGAGACTTCAGTGCTGTATTCAGAGGCTCTGCATGAGCGTTGGCTTCATTAGTTGTTTGGGAAACACACAGAATCCATGTGTTGTACACATTTTGATCAATCTGATGTATCAGACCTTAACCTGATGGAAAATAACATCTTCGGTAGACGTTTTATCTATTTTCAAACAGATTTTGTGAATGAAATTTTTACTAATAGGCACCTTTAGTTGTTGTATGCACACCAACTCTACTGGAGCTACTATCTGTCTCTACTGAAGGTGTTAGACTCATGTGGCCTGAGAGCGGTTTCAGGGGCTTTTCAGCTTCAGTGACAACAAATTTCTGCAGTAAATTTATGTATTTTGGTTTAATTTGCTGCTTTCTGCTCCTAAAATATAAGAAAGTGATACTTTTCATGTTTTGTGTCATTGTATTGAGTTCTGCACTATTACCTGGACAGAACAAAGTCATTTGTTTGTTAAAATAAATGATAAGACTAACCAACAGTAAAAATAACTCATATAACAATCATGAATATATGAATACTATCACTGGAAAAACTTGACAAATGTAAAAATCTAAAATATCTGATTGCTTTTTGCATCCTTGATTTTTTTTGTATTTCAGTCACAAATAGAAAAATCCAATTAACACATTCCACTTCACACAGCTATATAGAGCTGACGATGTACTGTACACAAGTGGTGATGTGGTGTGTGAAGTTATAATGTGTGATTCTCGGCTGCAACTGGTCTCTTTTTCCGCTTATGGTGACACCTGCTCCTAAACAAGGAGAGAGTGGCTGAACTGGTAGCTTCACTGTTCGATGGTATGAAGATTTAAACTGGTTTGTGTGTGTGTGTCTGTCTGTGTGTGTGTGAGAGAGAGTGCTGGCTTTGCTGTTTGATTATTCCGATAACACCAATATCAGCTGCTAAAGATGAGTCTGCATGAGGAATGTGAGGTGTAAAGTCTCTGCGTGCTAAGTGGTGCTTGTATGTTGGCCTTGGTCTTACTTTTACTTGGTCTCACTTTTGTTTGTGATCCAGTGAGATCATTAGAAAAAGACAGTCAAGTTGAAGCCACAACAGTTTTCAGTTTTTTTTGGCAGAATATGCAAAATATTGAGTTTATAATTAAAAAGTGTACATTATGTACTATCACACATTGCTGCTGTACACACAGAGGTGGATTTAACAGAATTCTTGTTAAAGTGAAATGGTTTTTACTTGTGGTGCGCACAGAATTTCATATAAGCAATATCTGACAACAACAAAAAGTGTTTTCATAGCATCAATGTCTTATTTAGAAAGTATTCACTCAAAATGGTCCACAATGAGATCTGTGGATTGCCCAGAGTAAAAAGAACAGTGTTTGTGCAGAGGAAAGGGTGCTGGTGAATTTTTGAACATTTAATTTTTTCAATACTTAGTGCTCCACAATGTTCAGAGAGTGAGAAGTTATGTCCTTTTGTAATTCTGCTTCACTTGTCCTTTAAACCCTCTCTAAAACAAAAAGACAGGGTGTTTACACAGGCTTTTCTGCTGCTCACTGTTTTCAGTAGCTGATGGGTAAATGGCCATTTGTCAGTCAACCTAAATCTCTGCAATAAGTGCTACCATGGTCTGTTCCTAAAGACTATGGATATTTGCATAGTGCCAACATTTTATTCTGGCAATTGGGCTGCAGCTTTATCTTGTAACAAGGCTTTGGTTAAGGTCTGGTTAAGTTTAGGCACAAAAAACACTTGGTTCTGGTTAGGAAAACATTATGCTTTGGCTTAATAACGCCTGGTTTTGTCATCATAAACACGGCCATGTTAAATTACCTGGTTTTGTTGTTTCAACTGGAAGCGATCAGGTCTTAATCAATAGTCTGCCACTTGTCTGCTGTTCGGCTAGCTGTAACACCACCACAATCCCTGATGACAAAGTTTGCTATAAGAAATGTAGTCTGAACGACTTCCCTTTGATAAGTTTTTATAGAAATGTGGCTATGACACACATGAATCCTACAAATTTTATATACCTGAGTGTTGCGTGAACATACAATACTAACATTTTACTCTGCTGACTGGGCTGATCAGTCTTATTGGAATCTAATCAAGCATGTGTTGCCTGGCTTAGTTGAACTTTACACAGCTTCCATCCTCGCCTTCTGATGCAGCTCACTGTGCAATTCAAGGCAGTGCTTAAATGTCACTCAGCTGGACTGCTCTGCTTGCTGGTTACTCTGAACTTGTGCGCGGCTATATTTCTGGTAACTGGTGTGATGTAGGCCTTGATTAATAATGAATTTGTGTCAGAAAAACTCTAAGTACTGAAAAAGTACTAGTATTGAGGTGGACTGGCACTTCAGAATGTGCTGTTTAAAGTAATGTCAGTCCATGCTAGTCCACACAGTTTCAGGGAGGTTGTTACTCACATGAAGCAGTCGCTTTTACGTTTAAGTTGGTCCAATTACTTACTTTATGTCACTTTAAGTCCTTCTGAATGTTCATTTTTTCATGTTGTTTATCTCATTATTACCATGTTCATCAAAGTGTCATCTCCACCACCCTGAATATTATTATTTATATTATAGTCCATGAATTATTTATGTCATACACATCTTTAGCGATATCAGTTGTGTCTGTATTTTGTGTCTTTTAGATTGTTTTCCTCATCTGTTTGTGTGCTGTATGCACTGAGCTGTGCACACCTTTTTATTTTTTTATGTTTTAGGATCAAAGAAGAAGCAAAGCCTCAGCCGGCACAGTAAGTAAACTGCATTTCCCAGAGTGCTCTAGGCTTTGACACTTCTTCCCGTTAGTCGGTGCTATGTGCTTCATGTGGCTTTCTCCTCTCTGTCTGGGAGGAAAATAAAATAAATGTCACTAATGTCATGGAAAGATGGTGTAAATGCACAGTGGCATTTTATTTCAAATAAGTTTTAGATTAATTGCATTAACCAGATTGTTGAATTCTGTGCTGGATACCGAACAGCCGATTTTCCTGACATAAATGACATCAAAAACAGCAATCTTTTCCTTTCTACCAGCCTTGTTATAGCCACGCCCCCCAATCTTTCCTCTGGTCTCTGACTGGCTGCCCATTTTCATCCAATGTGTCATCTGCACCGTGATTGGCTTGTGCAGCCTCGTAATTTGATTGTAGATGTTGACTAGATGCACCTGTCCTGCTCTGTACCGTACTGTAGCTGCATTTTGACTAGATCCACCTGTAAGTTTGACCAGTCTGATAAAACTTTACCGCTATTGCACCACCAGGCTGAAATAAATTACATTCCTGTTATCCTCAGCTGAGCGGTTTGATGCAGCTCTCATTTCCATTGGCTGTAGAGCTTTCCTGCTTCCTCTCTCCTCCCCTCTTCTGTACGCCTATCATCTCTCCTTCTTCAACCTCTCTAACTGTATTTCAGACACTGTGTGTGGTTGTCAGTGTTCCACCAATCTCTGCTCTGCCCATGTCCTGGCCTTCACCTCTCTCTACGCTGGTTGTAGTGAATGTCCCTGCTATTGTTTACTTCTTACAATCTGACCTAATGCTAAAAACCACTTTCAGGACAGATTGTTTCCTCCCATGATGACTCACAGTGATGTTGCAGTCACACTTTGCTTATTTGAACAGGTGGTTTAGTGGGATCACTGAGCTGGTAAATAACGTCCTTCAGCCTCAGCTAAAGTCCCAAAATGACAAGGAGCCAGAACCAGACGCGTAAGTAATAGTAAAGATCCCTTTTGATATCCTCTCAGCAGGCAAAAACATACAGAGGTGACCCCAGCAGCTGGACGCACAGTGTGATTGACCTCAGTGCATATGAGACTTCGTTACACAATTTCTCAGTGTGTTTGTTGAGGCATACGAGGAGAGGATGGTGTCATATGCCACAAGGATTCAACTTTCATAAGTGACATAATGGTTGTGCCTTCTGAGGGGCCACCAGTACCAATTTAGTAAACTCAAGAAAGACACTTAAAAAAATTCCTTTTTTTGTTTGTGTATTTCTAAGTTATGATCAGGACCATCATACTAAAGTATAACACATAATACGACAGGCCATCAGTGCTATTGGTTTTATGCAATGAGGAAATGGAAGAATATAGAGTTCATTATGTGTTGCTGTGTATAAGATATCCCCTCTTTATGTTCATTTCTTTGATTTGTGATTAAAATAACCCTAATTATGGCTTTTTGACTATGTTAAATAACACCTTATCAGTGGTAAAATGTATGTTTTTCACATCAGTTCATTATATGTCAACCCAATAACTTAAAACTTAATTTAAATTAATTTAAATGGGGACTGTCTTCTATTTGGTCTTGTAGCTGCTTATGCCAGCAAAAATGCTTAGCTACCATCAAAGCTATTAGCATTAACTAATGAAATATAATTAGAGTTATTAGCTTTCAGGTAAAGGAGAACCAATTGCACTGTGGATCTCAGTTGATGCTGATTCGAACAAAGATGCCACATATTGATCTTAATTGATCTGAATAGCTAAACCAGACTAATGTGTGTAATGTGTTAAAAAAAAAGTTAAAAAATGGCTAAATTTTAATCTTAAATAGTTAACAACCCTGTCCCAGCCTGCCTCAGGACTAACACCTGTCTATGGTAGCGTTCAGTGGTACTTGCTGACATATGATTTATGGACAGAAAAAACCTGGCTTGAATTTGTGATTTGCTAAAAATATGGTGCAGAGAACAGGCAAAGAATTTTTTGGAAACAGCATGTAATGCTTTTAAGTACACCCATTTAAAATGTTATTAATTACACCTGACCATTTTCAGCTTTTTCCATTTAACAGGAAAAATGCCTAAAGGGCTATATTTCATTTAGTTTGGCTTTTTCCAGAGCCATGCTGTTGTGCATGATAGTTAATTGGTGTGGTACTTACAAGCCATCGTTAATGTTATTAGCTGCACCTGTTCTTCCCCTGCTTTAACAAGTCATGATGTGTATTATATGAAAGTTCACAAAGGAAAGTAAGAGGTTGTGTTAGGCCACAGTTGAAGACACACTGGAGTGAACTTAATTCAGCAACTTCAAGTAAGTTTTAAAAAACCCAATATACATTTCAAAATTTATCCCACTCCTATATTTTTTTTTACATTTCTGTGTGTATTTTGAATGTATAAAGGTTTACTAACAGAAAATAATGACTCAGTACAGCAGTACTACGGAACGTTCAGCATTAGCTTGTTTCAGCTTCATTTTGACGGTTTGGTTGTCCACTACATGTTTAGTGACAATACTGATCAACCTGATTCTTAGTTACAGCAGAAAAAAAAATTAGAAAACAAAGCAAAACAATAAAAACTCTGATAAATCCACAGTATGCTACATACTTTACAGCAAATGGCAGCTAATCAAGGCTAGCAACTAGCTTGGAATAGTAGAGCAGCTAACCAGCAAAAGATATTTTACCAAAAGTTTGTAGAGACTAAGCTAATATTAAGCCTGAGCAGAGTGGTGAAAAAATATTTTAGTTAAACTCTAATTTTTTAATTAGCCTATATTTATGTTTTATAACTAATGTTAGCTTGTCAAGAGCTTTAAAATATTTGTTAGTCTTTATTTTTGTTAGACTTGAACCCCCACAGAAACACAACCTGAATTTCACTATTATAAACTGTTTCAGATTTAGAAGAATTTACAAAAGGTTGCCAGTGTCCCTTTTAAACTATGTAATTAATGTATATGGTATAATGGTTAGTATTATGTCAATATTTGTGGAAATTAATGCTGTAAGGCTGATTGGAGAGTTGGAATTCACCTCAAAAAGTTTCGGGCAAAAGTAGAAGTGCTTGTAGTTCACCCTTGCTCTGGATATGCTGGGTCTGTCATATGTCCAAGAGAGAGGCTCAGGTTACGGGCTGTGTGTAGCTGCTCTGGTGCGGCCCAGAGGTAAGAAAGCTCCGATACGCTAGCATGGAATGGGACAATGAGCAGCATATGATTACTCGTCAGCAGTGTCACCTACATTTGACCGTGTTTGACCGAATAAATAAACCCTTTTGGAATGGACACAGTGTACCAGCTGCTAACTAACAACTTAATCTATTCTTACTCCATGTTAATTCTTTGTTGTTTTTTTTTTGGTAATTCACTTGTTACTTGGTATCTCCTTCATTGTGTTTGAATCTTCTCTTTTTTCATACCTGTTTAAAATTCGTATTCCTGTACAGCTCAGAATTTACCTATTTACTGAAGGCTGCAGACAAACTTTAACCTGTGAAAATAGCTTTTAGAAACTGTTTTATTATCTTTATAATCATCCATTTAGCCCCTAAGAGGTGAGTGGGCATTAGAAGAAGGGATCTTATTCAGAGGACAGAAAAGGTAATCACTGGTTATCTTTGACAGCTCTTCTCAGTGACCTTGTCTGTTACCAAACCTATGACCCTTAGTCTTTTTGGTGGCTCAGAACTGAGCGCATGCACCTTTAAATGTCTGAATGTAAAGGGAGATTAAGTAAGAATAAATCATGATTGTTTGTAGTCCTATTTTCTTTATCCTTAGAGACAGTGGCTTTACCTCCTGTATCACATGCTTTATCACTCTGTTATCAGGCCTGTCAGTAAATGAGATTTGGTGTTAAGCAAGGCTACATACTAATCTCTGCCTGGTAAACACACAAAGGCTGTGACACAATTAGCCCTTTAATCCCTCAGTGGGTACAATGAGGGGCACACCAATGGCACTTTGTCTAATGTTTAGATGACACAAAGACTTGCTCACACAACCACACACACAGATGGTCTTCAGGTGCTGTCTGGCCATTACATTTGGGTTCGAAAGGTCCTGTTGTGGGCAAAGGAAGCGCGTTTATCTCAAACACAGAGCTGTATGTGGTAAAAGGATAGTGCTGCTCAATAATTCACAAGTGCTAATGAATGTTGCAGGGGATATGTGGGGCGAAACCAATTCTAATCGCCATATTATGAAGTCAGCCCAGTGTTTAGTTTCCAAGGAGACGCTCAATTGACATGTGTCATACAAAATGCATGTGAAGTGTCCATGTAGGTATTTTTTTAGAGGCCTCTCAGGGTCTGTTAAGAGTTAAGGATCTACTGTGTAAGATCAGGTGCCATCTATAGGACACAAACAGAAACACAGTAGACACCGCATTTACAACTGCTTAATGGAAGGTGGGCTTTACAGTATCTGACAACACGTGACTACCTAGAAGTAACACAACAGATAGCAGATAATAACTTGTGTAATAGTTGTATAATTATCCAACTGTATAGCTCTAGGTCATCTCACTTTACAATTGTCCTAATATAGAAACACAAGTGCAAATGATTCATTTAACGCAGGGGAACCTGAGAAAGTGGAATTAAGTGGTGTTCTTAAACTTGCAAAGCAAATCTGATACCCACACCCCCCGTTTTGGGAGACTTGCGGTATCAAAGGAACAGTTCAGCTTTGAAGCTCCTGAGGTCATGGTATCTGCTTTTCCTTTCAGAACCCCACACACAGCCCACATCTGAGGTTGTATCAGTTAGTCAGTTTATTGTAGGAGCTTTTTGGATATGATTTTGAGACCAGGGCTGAGCACATATCGGACTGGCAGCAATTAGGAGTACAATGCTAGTATATAAAGATTGCTTTCCAATAGAAGAGAAAATGTTTTATATTTTATGTTGAGACTAATTTACAAAAAGATCACACAATATATGAATTTGTGCATAATTTTGCATTAGAACAGCTCAGGTGAAACCATAATTTTTGCTAAAATAAGGTTACATGTTGTGTCCTTCCTTTAGACAATTCTGATAAGTTTATTTAAAGGCCCATATAGTGACAGACAAATCACATTCGTGTAGGCTATACATGCTGTGGTATGTGGCTTTGGCACATGCTCTTTATTTGTCCTTATTTAACTAATTATTAAGTGAATCAGCAAATCAAACACAAACCTTTATTTATAGGTCACCAAACCTTTTTTTCTAACCTCTGTCCTTCCCATTCCCTTACAGGAAGTTGCACCAGCAGTTTGAGTCGTATAAGGACCAGGTCAAGAAAATGGGGGAGGAGACCAAGCCGGCTCAGGACCAGAAGAGCGAAGCCCCGACCTGCGGGATATGCCACAAAACCAAGTTTGCCGATGGCTGTGGCCACCTCTGTTCATATTGCCAAACGAAATTCTGTGCTCGGTGCGGAGGACGAGTGTCTCTGCGGTCAAATAAGGTAACACTGGTGTGCATGCTTAGTGCTCTTGATTCATAAGGACACACTACAACATACATGCACATGCAGATGTTCCATCCTCTGGAAATTTTTCCCAATGCTACTATTTCAAATCCAAGGTTATGAAACATTGCAGTGAAATCATAATCTGGGAGTTGAGCCAACAGTGTCTGTAATGACGACTAATGTTTTTCAGATTATCAACATCTATTCCAGTGGGAGACTGTCTTTATGCCTGTATTCAAATTCTTTTTACTTTGATGTTTCACACAGGTGACTCACAGCTGAAGAGCTCCTTTTCATGTTTACAGTAACTTACAATTATTCTACATCACCACTGGAGGGAACTGCTCCCCCATTTTCTTTTCCCATAAAGGAACATGATCGCTGCCTCTGTATAATATGGCACTCCAGTGTCTAACTAACCTCTGTAAAATCCTCCCCACAGACTAAGCCAAAGCTTTTAGTATAAGACTGCTTAAATTTGAATCATGAGCTTGAGTGTTTTTTTGCACTGCCATCCAATCCTTTGCTGTTAGAGTGTGTGACAGTACTCCAGGACCTACTAATGCCACTCACATTCTCTCTCTCCCTATCTTTTCTGCTCTCTGCTCCCCCCCCCCACTCCTCTTACTTTCTTTCTGCTGCATTCCTGCTCTCATGGAATTGCAACAGGAGGACAAAGTGGTTAGCAAATCCTTTTCTGCGTTTCTTGAAATTGTGTCTGAACACAAGCATTGTTCTTGAAATGCTGTGATATGTATTTATGCACATACAGCAGCCACCATTCACACAAAACAGCCCTGATGTCTGTGAGTCTACCATGTCGCGCTATAATAAGCAGTAAAGAGGCAATAACAAAAAAATAACTAAAAAAAAAAATTGAAAATGTTTTAAATATAATATGTATAGAAACACAAAGATTGTTAACAGACAGACAGCTAGTATTAGAATTAAAAGGGATAATGCTTAAACAAGACTATAGGTAATAAAATAGCTCATTATGGGAGTATCCATAAGTTTTACAGAAGAAGCATATCGTAAATATCATGAATGCTACTCAAATTGTAAAAAAAAAGTTATATAATAATAATATCTTCTGGGGCTCTGGAGGAACATTTCTAAAGCTTGGAAATTATCCCTAACGATGTCCTTTGAACATGTTTGGCCCTGACATTTTTTAAGTACAGCCGGCATGTTTTACTGCATTGAGTGACAAAGGTATTTTCCTGGCAGAAAGTGTATAACAAGTACACCATTGTATTGAATATGGGAATTGTAGAATTCAATAATTAACAAAGTCCTCGAGTGCTAACATAGTGTTGAAATTAAAGTTGAACTTTACTAAAGGCATTTTGATAATTTAACCATAAACCCTATTTGGATTATTTTCCCATTGCTGATAAATTTTATTTCACAGTAACACTTTCCATATTGAGCAGTATAGTAAAGCTTCTTTTCTAGCTAGATCATGGGTTTTGATCGATATGATATTCTACACATGATTCAAACTATCCCAATTCAATACTAATGTAAGTCTGAAATGAAATGAAGCGTGGAACAACATAGATCAGAAAGGAAAAGCGATAATGATTGATCGCAGCATTGAATACCCTTTAGGCTGTTGTATATATCTGTGTAGCTAACCAAACATACAGTATACGGTCTGCCAGATGAACACATCAAGAGGTCACACTGTATCCTTTTCTCCTCCATGTATAACATGTATTGCCCATTGCTGTTTTGTCTCAAATCTGCTGACTGCAATACAGTAACTAAACAGCAACTAAATAGTTAATGAGCCACACTGGAGGAAAGTACGTGGCAGCAGGTTCAAACAACAGAGCAGAAGAACCATGAGGGGAGACCTCTGCCCTGCTGCTCCCTCCACTGCCAAGACCCCAGTTGTTTAGGCTGCCATTGTTCGCTGGTGGATAATAGCTGAGAGATCGGTTACCTTGCCCTACAGATGGTATTGAGTAATAACAGTAGCAGCAGGCTGGCGATGGACAGTTAGGGTATTGGCAAAGGGGCCCGGGGATATGCCACTGAGGCAATGCCCTCTCTTTACCTGGTGCTGCCCCGGCCTCCTGGCACTGAAGGTCAATTTTCTATGTAGACGCTGATGTTACTATTGTTTTGCCTAAAAAAACAAAATTCAAGTAAGAACATTTTATACAAGTGCATACTGAGATGCACTTAAAAACTTTGCAGTAAGATGCGAGGGAAACATTTGATTCTAGTCCTGAAGGAGTTTATGAAGCTCATTAATCAGAACTGTGTCTCTCTGTGCTTAACTTTATTTTCATATTCATATTTTCATAGTATTTTCATACGTCATTTCAAAATGTGTTGAAATGAAAATTAGCTTACATATAGACTTGTCTTCAGTAGGGGAGCAGAGCTAGCATTAATAGTGGGATGCAGGGGTTCTGATGACAACGTCAGTCAGAGGCATAAACTTGAACAGAGGCGGGGGTATGAGGACGCTGAGAAGGCTAGCTCACTTGTCATCCTGTCTTAATCGCAGTTTGCTCTCCATTCATCTGGTAATAGAGTCCAGTGTCTCATGGCTGACTAGAGCTAGTAGGAGCCACCAGGGTCAGCAGGGGCCATTGTTGGCAGGGCTTGGCCTTTTGCTGAGACAAGTTGAAAGAATTCTCCTTCACTTCTGTGAGGAGGAGACATGATTGAGCTGCAGGTGCAAGTCAACCAGGTAAAAATATAAGAGTAGTTCATGATTGCCCTGACATCAACATAGACGACTTAGGTTCGTTTGACATTTATTTACAATCACTTGTTTTAAAAATCCAATATCTTTTCATTGACATTTTAAAGTAACACTTTGTTGAAATGTTGATCTGGGCAGTCTGGCAAAAAGTAGACCTTACAAGCTGTAAATAGTAAAGTTGCAGAAGAAAAAGGCCTATCTTGCT
>JAQNCA010000030.1:23023940-23034921 GCA_029783725.1 Acanthurus tractus
ACTTAATATGCTTCTTGTTTGGGTTGTGCTACATGTGTAAAAAGAAAGGCTCAGATGGGACCCATCCATGACAGAACATGGCTGTTAATGACAGCTCTGAATCATAGTTTTCTGTGTGCTTCCCCTGTAAATGTTGGCACACTTGATTACTGCTCAATCAAAATGTCCATTTTATCTTCTGTCCGACACATGCACAAATACACACAGACACACTGAGATACCCCTGCTGGTCTGTGGAAGATGTAGGCAACCACCAGCTTGAATCTCCACAAGTAGGATGTGATTGTGTGGAGGTTTATTAAATCCCTCTCAGATTTAGTACGAGCCCCCTGCCCTGACCAAACAGTCAGCAGCTCAGTGACAAGGATGTCATCTCTCACTGACTTCCTGCCCATGAACACTGACATGTTTGACTCAGACATTCACACTACATGCTGGGGACTAAATGTTGAGCTGTGGACCCCATGTTTTTTTGCCCCACTAGTTCAATCTGTGGTTCAGGTCCAGCTAGCCACTAAGATGACTATGTGTTGTTTAGGCTGTGCCTCCAAATGTGTCCTTTACACTGCTGCAGCAAGTAACTGTACCAATAAGAATAGTTAAAGCAAGTTCAACATGTCAGTCAATTGGGATTTTAGTCAGCGCTCACTGAAAAAGTGAGTAGCTACAGACCAGCTGATGGTGGGTGAGGCAGCACTCAGATCCTGCTCACACTAATAACAGTAATTCATTGACTCAGCACGAGGACTGTAAAAGCAGAGACTGTGGCGGGGGCTGGAGGGGAGGGCAGCAGCTCTTGGCCACCCTACTGGCCGTCTGGCCTGCCAATCATTTGGCAAGCTCATAGTCTTTGCAGACACACTTTGATATCACTTTGCAGGGCTTGACATTAACTTTATGAGGCACTTGTCCTTTGGACAAGTTAAATCACCCTTCACTTGTTCAAGCTTAAGAATCCCTTGTTCGGGTAAAAGTGAAAAGAATTCAAACTATTTGTTTTGTTTTGTGATGGCAAAATTCAAAAGAACAAACAGTTGAAAGCACCAGAACAGTGTCATTATAAGTAGGATTCAATTTGGAATATTAAAGTGTCTGTATATAATGTTTTTTTCTCAAAAAAAGATATTTTCATATTAATGTAGATGTGAATAAAATAGACAGAGCAGAATGAGACCAATGAAGACTTGTTGGTTGTCTTAATTTTACAAATTGTATATTGTAATTTTTTTAGCGGTCTACACAGCATTTTGTAAAATGTTACTGAGTAGCTCAATGATAAACTTAATTTTACATTATTTATGAATGATAAACATAGTCTTTATAAAGCTATTATATCCCTGTTCATGATCTTTTATTTGATCCTGAATTGTGAAGCATTTTGAGAGTCTTGTGCAATATAAACTCTATAGATTAATCACAGGTCATCTGTCTGACATTTAATAATAACAGTTCAGATATCAGCACAGTGATAATGTATAGGCACATGTCATGAATTAGTGGTAAGGCTGTAAACAGTTATAGTAACAAACAGTTGTTCTTAATGACAGCTGGTCTGCTGCTGTTGGAGAGCCTCTCTGATGCAGCATGGTAAATTTTCCTTTTTATTTTTAATTTGTGCTGTTTTAAAGATCGTGCCCTGACTTTAACTTTCTTAGTGAGAAATAGGTGGCTACCTTGAGTAGGCCTTGGAGTTGTACTGTTGTGCTGTAATCATACTATAACTGTCATTTGAAACTTTTTTTAAAAAAAAACCATACAATTTCTCTTCATGAGATGACTTGAGATAGAATGCAAATGTGTACCAAGAAGTGCGCACATTTGTCTGTGTGTGTGTATGTCTGGGTGTGCATGTGTGTGTGAGCATGTGTGTATGGTGATCGGGGCTCCTGTCTGCTCATGGATTTATGAGGCTAATGTGGTGAGCTGGCTGCTGGGGATGCAGTGTAGAGCAGATAAAGGCAGGACATCACAGAGTAGTAAAAAAACTCCATTCCCTGTAGAGCATAACGGAGTCAAAATGTGGCCATTGTTTTGTTTTTATTTTTATCTTAGCAAAGCACATTACTCATAATAGCGCTATTTCTACTTACTGTATCTTTCTTTTAATTTGAGTAATCTCTGCAGTTATTAGTCATGAAGGCACAACACTCCTGCAGCTTGCTAACTAAAAACAAGATTTTAATAGCCAGATAATGTATCACAATGAATAACATATTTTTGTTTACGTGCAGTATGAAAACTTTAGCACATTTGATCTGTAGTGGGAGATCTACAGGGATTACTTGGACTCACAGACTCAAAATATGATAATAATAAACTTAACCAGCCCATAAGATTTTATCTTATGATAATATAATGCTGCTGCATGTGTAAAACATTCCATCATTCACCTCATCAACATGACATGCCGGTATGTTTAGAAATACTGTCGCTGTGGGATGAAAACACAAAATTCAAAATGTGATTTCTTTTAGAGTGAAAATACATTTTTATATCTGACTATTGATAGCTAGTTTCTGAAAAGTTGAAATTTTGGAGTTGAAAAGATTTCGTTCACAGCGATATCCTTCACAGTAATGTTAAAGCATTACATAACACCCAAGTCACTCCATTACAGCTCATCCTAGGAATATAAGACATCTTCTGGCTGTCAATCACCATTACAACTCTCTAAACCCTCTCTTTTCTTTCACACAGGTTATGTGGGTATGCAACTTGTGCCGAAAACAACAAGAAATCCTCACCAAATCGGGGGCGTGGTTCTACGGTTCAGGGCCTGGTCAGGTGCGGGGTGTGTTTGAGGGCGGGCCACAAGGGAAGAAGGCCAAACTGCAGGACCCGTCCCTGTACCCCTACCCAGGAGCCTCAGGGGACTTGACACCAGCGCCAGACAGAAGCAGACCTCACGGCGGGCTCCTGCCCAGACAGGCGTCCCTTGACAACGGTTCGGGGTTGAGGTACTCAGCACCCGGTGACTCATCCATAGACAGGTCAGTTCTGTGTGTTGAAAAAGCATATCGCTACACATATGTGCTCTTATTGATTTTTTCAGTTATTTCTATTATTTGTCAGAGTCAAATAGATAGTTTGATCAGACTTGTTCATCATAAAAGTAAAGAACCTGCACATGATGCCACTTAATGAAGGCGCATGGACATAGCTGCCTTTTAGCATTAATGCCATATGTGGCTATTGTAAATGCAGTGCAGAATAATAATTCAAACATAACATAAAGATATGTCTCCAACAAAACAGGCAAGGTCCCATATAAAACGGCTTCTACATGTAGCCCATGAGGCCTATGAAGGAGATAGAGACACAGTACCACTAACTCAGCACTTCTACAACAGTCATCCACCCACCCACTCTCCTTCCCTTCAGACACACACACACACATGCACCCACACACACACAAACACACAAACACGCACACACATTTACAGCACACAGCACATATCAACACAGAGGTTTGAACAAATCTCATGGATGGGATCACGGAAGGTAAAAAGAAGTGTTTGTATGAACTTATATTATCTCCATCTTTGAGAGAAGCTGCACTTATAACTTAAATAACAGTTTTATTTTCAGGAGTGCTGTAGGCCACTTTAGGCACTGCAAGGCAAGAAAATTAAAATTATTGAGATGCTTTTGGAGTAGAAAAGCAAGAGCAGGCCTAATTGCTATGCAGAACATTGTGTTTCATTTGTCATATGCACTAAAAGTCCTTTCTGAGTAGGACAGTCTTGGATGCTGGCAACACGGACATGCTGTGCTTGTGGATCTTGTATCCAGGTGCCTATTTCTTGATACATGTGTCAAATGCAGTATATACTTTGATGTCCACATGGGGGCTCCTTCTGTCTCCTTTCAAAGGGAGGAAGAGAAGCTTATAGTCAGTATCTATACACTCTCCAGAAGTATAAGGCAGATAGCCTATAAAACCTCATTTGTCTAAATGTTTGCTCCCTCTCAGATGCTGGGTAACTTGACATTTGCTCAATGTGATTTGAAACTTTACAGGATAATTTGAACTCATTATTAGGACTGCACGCCAGACAGTCTAAAATTGTTGTCAGTTTGGGGCAACAAACCTGTGATCTGTAAAGTGAAATGCCTAAGGTCATAAAGCAAGTGGTGAAACTCTGTAAGGAGAACACGCCCCTGTATCTCTCTTGTGTTACAGTAAGGCTGTGATATCAGGTTTTGTTTTCTGTACCCTTGGTCCATCACAGCAAGCAGAGCCCACAGACTAACAGATGTCTTTGTCACTGTGCTGGTCCTCTCTACCCACGACATCAGACTTCCCGATGGGATGATGAGAAATGTGGGCTGTGTTGTGCCATCCGGTAAAGAGCAAAGCCAGCAGGTGGCCCGAATCCAATGGGAGGGTGGCTCTGAGTTCCCCACAAGTCACTTACATACATTCTATACATTCAAATACAAGTAAACAGGAGACATTCTTTGGAAAAGGAGCTGAATTTAACTATTCCAGTTCTGCCCATGTCCCCGGTTCTATACTCTGACCTCTCCTACCTTGTTAATGTATACCTGTAAGCATGGTGAATGTTTAGAACAGCAGCAAACCAGAGTGCACAGGTGTATACCCACACTAGTGTGTGTATATCTATGAAAACAAGTTATTAGTTATGTGTCATCTCTGTGTCCTGCCATGTGGAGTAATTACTTCTTACTACACCCTTAAAACAGTGTTTGATGTAATTAGCTGATATTTTGTTCCAGATACGTTTCTTGATGAGTTTTGATGAGAAAAAGTGTGCATACTTAAAATGCACAACACATCGTTTCTGCTGCTGGGGGTTTCTCTATCAAAACAATGTACACAACAATTGGGTTTGATTCAGTTGTAAAATGGCACGGGGTCATGGGATTTGTCAATTTATGGTAAAACAGCTACCATTGCAGATTACCATTGCAAAATCTTTTTACTTGACTGAAACGGGAATATAACAGACTAGATTATGTATTAAAGTTTTATTCATGTTAACCTTAGTGAAAATTTGCTGACCTCCTTCCTCACTTACTGAGTGGCAGAAAATAAATGAAAAGCACCTGTATCTTACATGAAGCTAAAGATATCTCTGAGTATAACCATTGTTGTTAACGTTTTGGATTATGTTAATTCACAACTCAACACAAAATATATCAACAGTATTGTTGTTTTTAGACATTTTAATGTGAAATATTTAATGCAAATTTTTAAGTATTATAAGTTTGAGTGTTTTCACAGTATACTGAAACTGCTGTACAGCTGTGGAACATACTCTGAAGCATAACTCCACAACAGACACATTTTTCTCCCCTGTCATGGTAAAATTAGGTTCATGCGCTATCTTTGATAAATCTCTCATCCATTATGTTTCTAAACTCTGAATCCACACTGTGCAGCAGCACAATAAAGAGCAGAGTAACATTTGTAACTGCAAAATATAATCAAAGGTACACTACTAATAACCTTAAAGGGTGATGTGGGATACAATTATTTTGTGTCTCAGTGGAACTGGAGTACATTATCTTTCTTCATCTGAAATGGTCGTGTTGCTTTAAGGTGGTTTTAATGGAGGATCAAACTGACTATAGATCAGACTGCTGCAAGCATTCAGTCATCCAGTCACTTTCTGTTACAGTCCAAGCCCTCAACACTGTATATTAATTGATTGCATGGCTAGAGAAGTGGAGATGGTAGATTCTCGCTTTGGCACTGCCTCCATTCGCAGTGACACAACAGGAAACTGGCTGTCTGAAAATTCAAGGGGTAATGCTGATGATGGATAGCAGAGAGTCCATAAATAGAACTCCCACTGCATAAGCACCAAAACCCACTTTCATTAATCTTAAAGAATGTTTAAATTAACTCCTGGATCTGTTCTGCTGAAGAAAGGAGGGGAAAAAGCTGACAGTCTATTTATAAGGAGAAATAACTTGGGAAGACTTCTAATTTATCTTGGTCTCAGAGGTGTCATTTGAATGAACACACAGATATGCTGGGACAGCTGCAGTGTTGGGTGAGGCTGAAACAACAGTGATTGCATTGGGATTGGCACATATTCACTGGTGGAATTTCTTCAGATTCCGTCTCTTTTGAAGACATTCGGCTAAGCAGCTGAGCCATTCAGCCTGCAAAAAGTGATAGAGGAGAGGGAGCAACACACTTAACCTGAACTGGCCCCTACACATCCAGTCCAGTTTAGCACTGGTCAGTCAACCACTGTCCAGTCTAACCTAGTCTGTCACAGGTTAGGCCTTTGAGCCAAAACAGGCCTCATCTTTTGCATTTATAAAGTTGTTTTTGACTGAATAACTTACATTCATGAGGAGTAAAGTTTTTTTTTGGTTTGTTTGTTTTTGCAGTTTTGAAAGTGAAAATATCTGAAATGTCCATTATAATTGTCCTTTGCATTGTAGAACTGCATATGTGTACATTAAGTGCACTGGGTCATAGCTAAACTAGGAATTAAATCTCACACATGAAAGATCTACAGTAAAAAAAGGCCTATTCATGCATCTTATTACAATATTTCACTGCCTGCTTATGTGCTGTAACTGTTTACTGTCCAACTGATGCTGCGTTTCACGCTGAGATTTTTATGTGTAGTTGCTCAAACATTTTTAAACTACAGTGGTCTAATTTTGAATTTTGGACTGGGTGCAATTTTTCGAATGGACAATAGACTATATTTTGTATAAGATAATATACCAAACTGATATTTCAAGAAAGGCATTTCATGGAATTATGAAATGATAGAGATGTGTCAGCCATCACCATCACAATAACACTTTTACAATCCTATCATTGGTCTGTACAACATATGCCATTGCTATGTAACCTCTTTATGCAGGGCTGCATGCAGTATTGTAAAAAGTAACTACTGAATAGCTGCTTAGTTTACCTGAAGAGTAACATGCACATCATGTTCCTGCTTGACCTTTTATTCTTTCTTATAGCTGAACTCATCTACAGGAAACCATCGTAGCTTAGCGTTGGAGTGGTACCACAAGGACTTTTTATTCTCATGTAAAGAATTAACCATATCAAATGCTTTGTATCCAAAGCTTTAAGGTACCTCATGATAGTAACTGAATTCTTTTCAGCTAATTTGATGTCTTAACAGTTCCATGCAGAACCACCAACTGAATAAAATGAAAAACATGACACGGATATATAAGTAAACGCTAGGGAAACCCCCCCCCCTTTTTATGAGTGCCCCTTTTTAACACGTAGACACCCTTCCTTTCCGTGGTATTAGGGCTGTCCTTTGTCATTTGTGATTAGATTCCGATGCTCTAATGCCAGATATAGAATATGAGGAAAATCTGACGACAGCACCGCCTCTCTCACCTGTATTGTATTGTGATCTATATGCTGCTTTGCGCGTCCTAAGGAGTGCGTGTGAGAGGATGAGAGAGATAATCGAGTGCGCACGATTGCATATCAGTCCCATAGCGTTTGTGTGTGTGTGTGTCTGTGTGTGAGATTGCGCGCACTCGCGTGAGTTTGCGTGCGTGTGTCTGCTTCTTTTTGTGCGTGTGTTAGCGTGAGTTTGTGCTCCTCATAGGCGACGGGAAATATGAGTTGGATGTGAGACAGCAGCTGATGCGCCGGTAAGGGATGCTGCTGCTGCTGGCTGCCGTGTAGGATGCTTCTCCGCTTCTTCTCTCCTCCGGGCGCTCCTTCGCCTCTATCCGCACACCGAGTAGAGATTTTTGCCACAGCAAGAGGAAGAAACGGCTCGTTACAGGCACCGGCACTACCTCATTTTTCTCGCTTCAAGTCCGAAGCATTATGACCGAAGGATCCCATCCGGAATGCGTCTTGTTTAAGGACACTTTTCACCAGGAGCGGCTGAAGAAATATGGAACTTGATCGGCGTCTTTTCAGCATTTAATGCGCCCCTGGAGAAAATAATAATAAAATACTGAGGAGGTATATGTGTGAAGCTGGGCGTCCGGAGAGAGCGCAGGCTTTGGGATGTATTGTTGGTGAAAGGGAAAAGGGTGATCATTCACTGAGGATAAAAGAAAACGGAGGGGGAAAATGCAGTTTGAGACATTGCGTCAGTTCTGTAGCTCGGTTTTATCACATTTCAACGGGGCTTTCTCGGCGCCTCAGAACATCTTGCAGACGGAGCTGTTCGAGCAGGCGTTGAGCAACATCGGGTGAGTGATTCCTTTCTAAAGAAATGCCCTCATTTATGAGGAAGGGCTTCCCCGTTGGTATGTCAAACGAGTAATGGGGGTGGGGGTTGTTACGTTTATCGATCGGCAGCCAGCCTGCGTAATAACAGCCCACTGTATAGTACTGTTGCTGCTGCTGCTGCTGCTGCTGCTGCTGCAGATATTTCCTGGTTTGATGATGGGGACGATCGGTGATGTTGCCATGGTTTGCCTTATGCGCGTGCGTGCGCGCACATGTGCAACGGTGGGGTGGGGGGGTGTACTGCTCAGCTAGACTATGACCATGCCGAGGTGTGACTCTGCTGTGCGCGGAGCCGTATATGTATGTGTGCGCGTGCGCATATAGGCCAGCGCACCGCTGCTGCAGCATGTGTGCCACACTACCTCTGCCGTGGTGGAGAAGAGAGCATAAGGGTTGAGAAAGGTAGATGTACTTTTTAAAAGAGAGTCCAGAGGTGAAAATAGTGGACGTAACATCCCCAACACACCCACAACATACACGTAATCGCACACCTACCCACCTCCTACAGAGTAAGATAAGGTATGACTTGCTTGACAGAATAGTGCCTATATTGAAAAAAAAACCCTACAAGCAGAAATAAATATAGTAATATAATTGTCATAAATGGAAAATCATAGCAATGTACCTTTTAGTATTGCCAAAACACATTTTACACTGATGCATTTCTGTCTTTCTGATATTATTTTTACTCATGTATCTTTACATTTCCTGGAAAATAAATGCTTGTGTGGTGTGTTGAGAGAGGGAGAGAGAGAGAGAGAAGTTGGATCTTACTTAGATGCAGTGGAGCATATTATGATTAGTCTGCTAAATGCTCTGTTCCCCCATGGAGAGGCCCTGTTCATCTGGCCAAGCATGGCTGTTAGACACATTATGCAGACTGCAGAAGGCTTTAAACTTGCAAACAGTCTCACGTTCCTGTAGCCGCAGGACCAAGAGAACATGCAAGCCTCCTTTATTTCTCGCCAAAGGCGCAGGCCCCATATCTCCACACCATGCACTGTCTGTCTCTGGGGACTGCAAGTCTTTCCCTCTTGTCCCCCACCCTACCGTCAGAAATAATTTACAGCATTGCCGGGCTCTCTGCCACCTCACATTACATGGCCAGAACACTCAGCCACTGGAAGGGCTGAACAGGGGGCTCTGTGCCTGGAAACTGTGATCCAGCAGTCATCACATCTGACTGATTAAACTGAACTTATTTTCCATTACTTTTTTTTTGTTTCTTGGCAAATTCCTCCGGTAGAAACAGTCACTGAATAGTTGTTGATGGCAGGATTATTCCTCTTAATTCCTTGCTAAATTATCATACCGTCAATACAATCCACTAATTGTTAAATCCAGGTAAAGAGAGAATCTTCATTTTTGATACAGTTTTAGGACCTCTAAGCCAGTGTCAGCCTCTTCATACAGCTCACTGATACAAAATAACAACACAACTCTCTGCAAACCAGCAGTGTGTGCTGTTATCTGTGACTAGCTCGCTTGGCCATCCATTCGATCAGGGCTGTTTGTGTGTGAGCCTGTTTCTTTCTCTGTTTCTCTTCTTGCCCAGGCCAGGCTTGCTAATGGGCTGTATGCTTTTAGATTTTTAGATCCAGCTTCCATGTATTATGCATGTGTGCGTCAGCAGAGGTTCTAATGGGGTGTGGGGATCTGTTCTTAGAAGGCCTGAATGGTTTTGAATTGAGTGATCACTACATTTAAACTGCAACCACAGCTCAGCTGCCTGGCTTCATCTCTTCCTCTAGTACACACACACACACACATACACACATCTATCCCTTACTCCCCCTTGCTATGGCAACTCTTTGTGTTTTTTTGCCGGAAATCAAGCTTTGTTGTTAGCGAACCAAGTGATAAAAGGGGACGTTATTGTGTTTGTGGTACACATCAACTGTCATTTCCCACACCAGCCTACTGCAAAGTATGTGATGGTGTAAGTGGTTTATGAATAGCTGCATCAGATTTTCTGCATAGCTGCAATAGATTGATGCATAGATGCAAGTAATACTGTGTTTCAAATCCAGGATATTAAGTACAGCCCATATTGCTGCTGTATAACGATTCTAAATGGGCTGCACAGTATTGAGTGTAATTTTAGTGAGTCATCCTAAAACTCACAGATGTCTTATTTATCCCACATCCCATACATTGTTCTCCTGTAGTGAGAGCACATCTGCAGCTGTGTGCTTCTGCATTTTAGAACTTCTATGTGCTATACAGGGTGTACCGTTAGATAGGAGGAAAGCAAACTCGTTTCCACTTCTGTCCCTTCTACACTAAAGGTTCTTTGGAGTGTAAACCCCTGACCCCGCACCAACCCGCACACCCACTCACACACTTATACCCATCTCCTCACTTGTCCCCTCTAACAGTTGGGTTGCCATAGCAGCAAGGTTTAATGTTTGATCAATACATATGATGATGCACACTCCCTGTCTGTTAATCCAGGTGGTAGCAGGATGAGATTTAAAAGACAGACGAGGGCATAGGATGAGAAATTATATTTCTGAAAAATCTACAAAATGTGTAAGAAAAAGAAAGGAGGGTGGAGCAAGTAACTTACGATTTAATGTGTAATATATTTCCTTCTCAAAATCCTACTTTAATCTCTCAGGAGAAAATTTTGCCTGTCTTCTCTCTGTGCAATAGTCTGCCTTGACATGTTAGCAAATTTCAAATGACTGCTTATGGAGGATTTCAAAATGGTAACATGCTTTTTACAATTGCTTACGATTATAATTATAATTATAATTATAATTA
>JAQNCA010000030.1:23037234-23048445 GCA_029783725.1 Acanthurus tractus
CCCCCCCCCCCCCCCCCCCCCCCCCCCCCCCCCCCCCCCCCCCCCCCAATAGTGCAAGAGAAACAGCGGTGGAGGTTTAATCGATATGCTCAACTCCTCTATGGTCCTCTCTGCTCACACCAAATCATATCTTAGCATCAGACAAAGAGTGAGAGAGAAAGAGAAAAAAAACAAGAGGGAGACAGAGAAGTGGTAGCTAGAGGTGGGCTGTGTAGCCGGATAAGCATCGGGCTAATGTCCCCAGCCCCAGGCCAGCTGCCACTGCTGCTAATGCTGCTGCCCAGAGAGGAAGGTGAGATTGCCTTTGCCTAGGTTTAGTTACAGGTACTACAGTGTGGTCCCATGGCGAGAAGCACATGTGATGTGTAGGTCCAACCTGCTGGCCTGTTCTCCGCAGTGAAAGAGGATGAGGAAGGTAGCGGAAGGGTCATGGAACAACAAAAGGGAGCATGGAGTACTTCTTCAACAGAAATGCCAGCCTCTGCAGAGCGCTGACATCTGGGCTCTTTTCATGCTCATGCAGCGTCACTGATTCCCTCAAAGGCTGAATAGGCACATGTGCACGTGCATTTGTGTGTTTGTATGTGTGTGACCCTCACCCTAAACATGTCATTAATGGCTGAGTACAGTAGGCACAGTGTTTTCATGGTAAAACAGCATTTCAGTTCAGCATTCGGGGCCACTTCCAACTCTGCCCCAGGTCTGTAACTCTGCCCCTCTCTTCACTCACTGATGGACTAAAGAGCAGGCTGCTGAGTGGTTTAAATGTGAAACTCTGTGAGACTCTGTGTGTGTGTGTCCTTGTGTTTCTTTGTGACAGTGTATGTAGCAGTGCTTGCATGTTTATGCATTTGAAACATGGTCCCTAGGAGATATTTTTTTCCTTTAAAAAGCGTCTTTTCTTCTGCTCCCAAACAGATGTCTGATGTCGCCTTGTTTTAAATAGCCAAGAGAGGGCAGAAACTGCATACGCCACATGGATAGTGCTTTGCTTTCAACCATATGCCTTGATGCGTGATGCTATTTGTCAATGTCAGTAACCATTTAGCAGTTTGTAGAGGGGTTAAATTTGACTGCTGTTGCTGCAGTAGCTTACCGTCAGTGAAGTATCTTTGTTGCAGTGTGTATACATTCATTATTTCACAAATCCTCTCGTGGCCTTGATGGTCAGTGGAGTTGCTAATTGAAAGCTAAGACTCTTTCCTCCTAATGCTGCCTCACAGCATCATCATTCTTGTCTTACATTTGATTTATTGATTAAAAAAGCTTATAAGGTCAGACCTTTGGAAGGTCAAAAGATGGACTTTCTTAGCTGAACCCCTGTATTCAGTGCAGTGAAGTGAATACTTCAAGCTATATTGTCACAGAGTCAGCATACTGGATATGAAATCATCATTATTTAGTAGTAAACTAGTTTAGGGATTAGATGTACAGGTATTATGCTTTAGTCTGTTTTAGTAATTTAAAATAATATTTTTATACCAAAATTAGTGCATGCAGCTATTTTCACACTGCTAGGTGATTGATGATTGGTGATTGATTGATTTTGCCTTTCTTTTTTTTGTTGTATTTATTTAATTGTGTAGTGCAGTAGAAAGTAGCATTGAGGCCAGGGACAACACTGGAGAGGTCAAGAGATGGATCATGGCTGTTTGAGCTATGTTGAAATTAAGATGGACTGAATATGTTATTGTGTCTCCTGCTTGTCAGGAGCCATAACCATTCACACACATAAACATACATGAGCAATTCGGGCTTTAGTATCTTGTACAGTCTGACACACAGACTGTGCAAGCTGGGGATTGCACCACCAACTGTCTGATTAGCTGCGCCTCAGCTTCCCCTTTGTAGACAGTAACCTGTCTTCTTATTTCCTTCTCCCCTTTAATAAGGAGCTCCCTCACCGCGGTGTCTGTCAGTGTCTTACATTATATAAAGAACAAAAGCAGTGCACTCTTCCCAGACTGTGCTAGGAAATAAATAATGTCTAAATTAAATGTGGATCATAGCACTATGTTGGAAAAGGAATAAAAATAAGTGTGTCCACTCTGGTGTCATGTTTTGATCCCTGCTGATTGGAGCTACAGCTGATACTTGAGAGTGCTACATCGTCATTTGACCCAGGAATGAATGCTAAGCTTTTGTCTTCAGTGTCTTCCACTGACAAAAAAAGGCAGATATTAATGGGTAGCAGTGTTATTTTTGTCCCATGTTTAAAAGGGGTATATTTAAACATACTCATGTGACCCGATCGTGTAATATTTACTTACATTGTTTCATGAATGAGCAAGAGACTGCTTTACATGTAATCCTGTAGCTGTGCTCCAAATCCAAATCTCTTCATGCTCCAATTTATTCAATTACCAAAAATACACTTTAAGAAGCTGTGTGATAAAGCCATAATGAAAAAGCTTAATCTAAACATCTGCGTCTATCCAGCCCATTGCTATCGTCATCCCATCCCCAGCCCGTGCTCAAATCCTCTTTTGCAACACTGATGGTATTTCAGTAGCTCAGTAAGATTAATTATTTCCATATTTTTGCAAACATTGCACCGTGCGCGCAGCTCCCCCGTCTCCCTGCACGTGTACAGTTAGCTCAGTTCATTTGTGTTGCAAATGAGCCGGCCCTGGTGGTGCTCAGTGGCCTCCCTGGGCTTCTCCTGCCATGCAGAGGAGAGGAGAACCCAGCTGAGGAGTGATCAAAAGCTTCCATCTCTGGCAGGCAGATGCTGAGTAAACACAGAGAAGAAACTCCAGTAGCTGTCTCCTCTCACCTCCGCTTCTTGCCTTCATTATTTTTGGAGTCTGCTGGCTGGCATTAATGAAAACCCATGTAATATTCATTTAATTCCCAGTGTTTACTAGTTCATTAGGTTTTAGGATAGTAGTTGATCGGATCTCAAGGGGTGACTAGGAAGAGGGAAGATGCTGACTTTGAAGATTTTTCTTTTTTTTACAAGCTGGGCTTCCTTCCATTTATTCATATGTCTCTCTCTTGGTCCTGTTAGAAGACCATTCACAGTCCCATCTTTGCTCTCTGAATCATACAGCATTTCTGTTGCCTCATCTGCTTCAACACATTTTTGCTCCATTTTTTTTTATAACTATAACTTGAGTTTGAAGCTTGTTGGTGGATTTCGGTGCAGAAGTACATCAAAATGTAAACTAAGAATCTGGTAACTGTCAACATCTGTTTTAGACAAAATGTAAAGACCATAATACAGATGAGTATGGGGTCAAAATTTCTCTCAATCAGGTGGAAAAAAATAAGGGTTGCAGTCTCCTCACATCACTGCTGTAAGCTGAACACTGCCGCAGATTAAACGTTTTCCCTGACCAGAGCCCCTCTGGCCAGTTCAGCTCCTTGGCTCAGGGCATGTGTTACAGACACTGTCCTATGCAATTACAATTAACCCACACAGCCCTTTGGTCTGGGGCTTGCTCTGCAAAGGTCTGACTGTGGATTCATCGATTGAGACGTTGGCTTGTCAATGCCATCGAGCGCAGGAGAAAAGGTCTTTCTGCTAAGCACACAGGGACACAGCGAATGACTTTTTCATCAGAAAAAGAAGAAAGGCCAAACTTTGTCACAAAACTCGCATTTTCAAAAATGTGGAAAAAAATCCAATTGCTAGTGTTGCTTTTGTGTTTAAGAGGGAGAAAATAGAACATGTAAGCAATGTTCTTGCATTTGAGTGGATGTTGTATTTGTCCAGTGCCCTTTGATTGCTCTCATACTTTCTTTTCTACCTGGCAGTCGAATTCCTACTAACTGCATCTATCCTGTATGATTAATATGTTTTGGTTTTTCCAGCCAGTATTTTTAGGATGTGAAGCAACAGCGAAGCACTAAGGAGTGAGAATTTAAAAAATAGATATATATTTATGAGATCTAATTTTTTGTTAAAACTTATGTGACACCGGAGTCTTTTCCATATCTATTTCATTGTTTGCTTTCCCAAACTCTTCAACCCTTGCAAAGCTGCACCTTGTTGCTTTGATATCGATGTGTGTATGTGTGTTTGTTTGTGTGTGTGTATAGGGACATATCTCAGACATGGAAAGTGTTTCAGCAAAGAGCTCAGGAGGCACCGTTTTCCCATTATGCACAGCTTCCTGTCTGCCTCTAGGCATGCCTTCTAGCAGCAGATCTGTTTGAATTTAACTTAAGAGAGACTTAAGGGGAAAGGCAATAAAACTGGAATTGAGAAGATGAGGGCAAAATAAGTTTATTATTTTGAAAAAAACATTTAAATGAATTGCGTTTTCATATTATAGGTTTAATTTTTAATGGGGAACCTTTGTGGCTGTGTAGCTCAGTAAGTCTAAAACAAACCCTTTGTTCATTTTCTTGCCATTGTCTCAAAATATTTCAAAATTTTTTTTTATCCACCTTGCATACAGTGAGATTTCAACAGTGGTTAGATTCAAATGCCTGATAAAGATAAAGCACAGTAAAGATTTTCAAAGTTGATGGTAAGATTGTAAGCTTGCTGTATGTTGCTGTCAGTTACTTGCAGGGAAACTGTAGGCAGCATACATCTACATTTGATTATACCCAGGGCCCAGCTGCAGAGATGCATGGAGGTAACTTGGCTACAAAGGCTTCCTTTCCCTTTGGATATAATTGGAGAGCTTATTCCTCTTTTCCCTGGTGATCGTTGCACATCCCATTTACAGTAGCCACTGTGACAAGCAACAGCTTCAGGTTTGTCTACAGAGCCAGAAGTAATGTCTAGTCGAAATAAGATGATCCCATCATTGACATATTGGTTCATTTGGTATATTCAGTGATCTCAAGTTGATGTCTGAACTCAGTAACATTAGTCAAAGGCATACGTCTATCCAGTCTCCAGTCATCAAAAACTACATGTAGGTCTGAACAGTAGTATTAGCCAGCTAACATACACCGCCAACTTGCCAACAGTATTATCTCAAACTCCAGACAGCAGCTGTCATGATATCAGATTTCCCCTACACCTGGCCTAAAGAATTCAGGATAACAATATTATCACAATATATAAAGAAAATTTAAATAAATAATGCTATCAGTAAAACATATCTTTAACTTCATTGTGTCTTTTTTTGTACACTTGCAACTGGATAAAAATGTCAAGGTGGCAAGTGCTGTTTTATAAACATAATCCAAAAAGCTAACATGCTGTTGAGCTAATTTCTTTAGGCTTGCTCTCATCTTCTCCTCTGACATGATTTTGCAGAGCAGTTGTAGCAACATACAATGATGGTGGCTAGGCTAGCTAGTTATTGCTTCTTTGTCTTTCCCTTTGTCTCACATTTAATGGTAAGTGGCAACCAATTCACTCAAACCCACACTGACAAAAAAGGAATTTAAAGAAGCAGGAATAAATTCAAGGGTCACTGAATTGTTTCCACATTATTATCATATATGTATGTTTAACATTAAGGGCCCTATCATACACTCTCCGCTGTGTGCCAGTGGCAAATTGGGACGGGGAAAGTTTTAATTTATTCAGGGGAGTTTCCAGGCCAAACTTTACCACCTTGTTCCAGGAGCAGCAGAGGAATCTGCTTTGCCCCGCCCAATGCGCCACTGGCACACAGCAGGTAGTCCAATCAGCTGTGTAGAATCATCTCATCAATTCATAGGTGTTTCATGGGTGTTTCTCTGGCCAATAATGCATGAACCAATCAGAGAATCTGCTCTCATTCCCTTTAAAGACCGGTTCTGGCGTGCGCCAGTGATGCAGGAGTATTGCTATCGTACACCCGGCACAAACGTCAATGGCTGAACATCAAAGATTCATTCATTCATTCATTCATTCGTCCGTTTATTCAGCTGGTCAGGGACAACACCTAATGAATGCATTGTGTCAAACAGCTCTCAGCTAATTCCCCTCTTAAGTCAAATTGTTTAGAAAGCAAACATTTCCATATTTTGTCACATCTATTTCTGCAATGTATTTTCACCTGCACAGGCTAACATGCACATACACAGGCACGCACGCGCACACTTAAAAATTAAATTCATTTTGTGAATAGACTACATGTGACTGACTTTTTTTCTTTCAGCCGCTTGTTGATATTGAATTTAAACAAAGAGAAGCGATTCAGCGGTGAGGAGACAGAACTCTTGGCTCAGGGTTCATGTTATAGATAATTCTTTAATCCTTGTTTTTCCGATCAAATAAATGTTGTTTTATGTCTGTGCCTCTGTTTAGACCAGGTTTTGGCTGGTCTACAGTCCTGGCGCATACGATAGGTGTACGATAGCAATTGCGCCAGGACACACCTCCATTCCGCCTTCATTCTCAGACCTCCCGCCCCTCGGCACACAGACCCAGTGCAAGTGGGTTTGCTATCGTACACTTGTGGCAAAAATGATATTTGTGCCAAATTTACGATAGCAATGACACCTGCGCCACTAGCACGCCGCATTTTGATAGGGCCCAAAGTCTTTATCTTGCTTTTCACACACAGTATCACAGTAATCAACAATAACCAGAATAGCGTATCACTCCTATGCCATTCTGAGGACAATTTAAAGTTGAGTTAATGTTATTGAACTTACCATGAGCAATTCAGTGGTGCTTGCTTTATTGGTGACAGTGAGCTAAATATTTTTTTATATGTTCCCTTCCATTGCATGTTGTTATTAGCTTGTAGCAGTTCATGGCATTGTTTGGGTGGGGTTGCTACTAATGCTTTGAAGAGGCAAACTATTAAATCTTATTTACTATATTAACTTCTTCAAACAGAGCCAGTCTGTTATGTAATTTATGTAATTGTAGAAAGGGTGGTTCTCTGCTGTCTTATTTGCTGGGGGTGACACTGATGAGGCCCAGGAATTGGGTTGCTTTTTCAGTAACTTGAAACTTTTTTAATGAGTCCATCACATTATCCCATTTCAGTGTATGAGCAAGATTACCTCACCTTGGCTGTCAGGTATTGTAACAGCAGTATGAGGTTACATTTGAACTGAATGGAAACAACAGTGTTTGTGTGAGTATGGGTTAAAAACTGCAATAAATTAAAGTAATTCCAAGGAAAGATAAATGATGGTTTAGCGTACATTAGAAAAATGCCTTAAACTGCTCAATACAATTTTTTTATCTCAAAATTTTGGGGCCAGCTTTTGTTGTGTGATTGCAATTTTTGGGGGGGCATTCTGGGATGTTTGCTCTTGTCCCTTGTTAATTTCTGATGGTGACGGTGCTGGACTGCCAGAGGCAATATTCAGTGTGTGCTGCTGTGGAACAAACTCACATTTAAATGGAAATGTTGCTGTCAAGTTTGCTCCCTCATGATTCTTTGTGTGTTTTCCTCATTGTGTGACTGCAGTACTTAAAGTTCTGTGTTTTCTCTGCGAGAACGAACCAAAATGGTATTGAGCTTGTCACAATTGTAATTTTATCAGCAACAAGTTTCACTGTTCATAATGTGGTTTTAGCAAACTGAACCACATCAATTGCAAAGCTGGGCCCAGTTGTAGTGGAGCTGAAGTACGTTTGAATATTCAGCAAAACATGATGCTATTTAAGTTTTGCCCTGCTATTTTTTCCATCTCATTCGAGTTTGTAATGAGCCCCAAAACAATTTGTGCACAAATGGACTCAGAAATCTGAAACTTTTATTTTAGCCAGTCTAGTGGTGTTGAGCGGTGGCATTTCAATGTGACCAAGCAGTGTTTCTCTACTGAATTTTAAATGTGACTTTTTCTCTTATTCCACAGTACACACTACACTGCAAAGTTACTGTTGGGCTGTTACCCCAAAGTAGTTCTCTGGTACTTCTCTGTGATTCATAATACAGCATAAGCACTGAATTTTACAATCTGGTGCGTTCCAGGGATGCCAACTCTAAATCTGGCTCCTTTTGTGTCTTTCTGGGTCTAAGGTGGCCTTTTTTGATTGTGGGTTATGAACAGACATAAGGACCATAATACAATGCACTTTAACAGCTTTACCAGCCATCCCTTTCCATTCCAAGATTTCTGCTGAAGCTCCATCCCTTGTTATCTCACACAGCTTGTCCCAGGGCACTCCTATGACTTGATGAAAGCCTCAAAAATGATCTTTGCCAGGCTCCTGATCAAGTAGCCCCTCTGTGAGGAAAAAGTTTGTGACTCAATTGCCCAGTGTTCATGGCCACCTTTTGTTCTTGACATACTGATGTGTTTAATGCTTTCATTTTTTTCAGGTCATATTATGTCTGCAGCACGAGTAAAACACTCTTTTATAGAGAGACCAGCTGAGAATTTGCTTTCCATACTGGAGCAATAAGCTGAGCTACCTTGTAGCTATTAAAGTATTCTGTTGTATTTTGTTGGATTTAAAAAACTGCTGTTTTTAAACTAACAGACTACCTTTAAGTGGTCTGACCTTCTGATTTTCCTTTGTGCAAAGTGTGAAACTGAAATTTAGTTTCACAGTGTCTTTTAACAACATTATCTTTACTGTGACCTGTACCTGGCAAAAAAAGCAAATACACTTTTCCGTCTCTTCTGTGAAAAAAGTGCCAATGTTCTTCATATTTCTGAAATCTAAATCACTCACTCGCCATTTTACATTTTTTTATTTTGGCAGTGTTTAATGTACTTGAGTTGAATGTTTTCCCTGACTGATAAGTCTTGGGTCAAAATAACAGAACAACTACTGAGTGAATTGTTATGAAAATAATTGAAATTGCCCCTGAGAATTCTGGTGATCCTGGGACTCCACAGCAGGTTAAAACATACACTTGTCCAACACTAAATACTTTTCAATATAATTAATGTCTGTACCAGCCATATACTGGAATTAATATTAATATTAAAATGCTAACATAAGGAAAGTGCTAAATTTAGCATACTGACCATGAATGGCAATGTAGAGCTGAGTTTGACAATGAGTTTGAAATGTCCTGTTTTATGTTTCTGTACAGAGGAATAATCCTTTTTATTAAGGTAACATTCTGGTTTTCTTTTGTTGATACACAGGTCTATTAAAGGCAAACTGCCACCTGTGTAGAGTAATTGTATATGACCATGCAGTTCAAATTTGGTAGGGGCAAAACCTCTTCATCTAAAACATTAAATGCTGTAAGCAGCAGTATAATTAGGTGGAATTTAAGAATGTCAAATGTGTCCGGAGGTTTTTGTGCAGAAATATTAGATAGGCAATGGTAATCCTAGACTGTTTTTCTCCTCTATTTGTTTGCACGGGACAGAACACTATGGAGACAGACACGGAAAAGTGTTGTATGGCACAATGGAGGCCCAACCTTGAACCTAACACGAAGAGCTATTCAGCCTGGACCCCATCACCATTTGTCAGTAATGATTGGACAATAACTAAAGACACATTGCTCACCTATGAATAGACCATATACTCCTTCTTCTTGCTGAATAGAGCACGCTTCCTGCAGCTTGTCTGTCCCTCATACACACACCACCCCTCCCTGCTTAGTGTTGCTGTATATTCTGTAAGGGGAGGACTGGGCTGTCTGCTGCGTCTTGCTGTGCTGCTGCAGTCTTATCTGTGACAATAATAGACTCAGAGGAGTTAGGGAAAAAAATAGATGGTAAAGTGTATATTGGGGGAAATGGAACGACTGACGTGATGAGTCCAGGTCGGCCTGGACCGCTGCTGGTTTCCCAAGAGGGTCTTCAGTCTGTCCACCCCCAAAGATGTTATTTTGGGCAGCAAGGGTTATTAAAGCCTCCTCTGACTCACCCTTCAGCTTTTTTCATTACCTCCTCACTTTGTGTGAGGCCAGACAGCCACTCGGCGTCACTGCCTTTGATTTCAAATGCAGCTTGCTCACTGGAATGAAAAATGCATACTTAGCAAAACCAAGAAGAAATTTGTTTGTGAAGAGACTGCATTTGAGTGAATGTGTGTGTGTGTGTGTGTGTGTGCGCGGGTGTGTGTGGGTGTGCGTGGGTGTGTGTGTTTGTGTGTGCTTATGTGTGTGTTCAATTACTGGTATGTCAGCGAGAGAAAGAGATTGGGAGAACGTGGTTCTTAGAGCCTTTTTTTTCCAGAACAGAAATACAGTCTGGGGTCTGGTTACAATAGAATTTGCTTGGTTATGAATAGCTCAACAATTCTCGATATGTTCTCTATACAAAGTGCTTTGTGAAAATGAACAATGACTGACATTCACTGAGCAGTCAACATGCTACAACACAAGGCAGCATAACAGCAGATAAGAATGGAGGGATATTCCTTCATGTTAAGCTGGAATGCCTTTTCGATGTGTTTATGCACATGTAATGATCGTGTGAAAATGTGAATCTGTGCATGTCATTGTTTACAAACTTTATGACACTTTAGTTCAGGCATGGAATTAAGTCATTTTAAGTGCAAGGCCAGTTTGGTCTCTCAAAAAATTCAACTTTATTGGCAAATTGTGGTCAGAATGTGGGGCACCAAGCCCAAAGCCCATGCTGCAAGGACAGAAAGAACATTCAAAATTAGTAATGTAGTATAGTAATGTTTATTAAGTATTAATGATAAATCTTAGTCAAAGAGGTTTCTATAATAAAAAAACTATTATAATTTAATTCTGAGATAGTAAATACAGATAAATATGACCTTTTATTGAAAAAAACATTAGTGGTTCAAAAAAGGGGCTAAAAACTGCAACAAGAATGCAGAGTTTTCAAGTTTCATCAGTAAAATAACAGAACACAGAAAGGGTAACCATTAACTGCATATTGCCATGAGTAGGAGTACAATTATCTGATAATTAACCATAATCAGCCACCTTCAGAGATCTGATAAACACACATTATTAGACAGTAAACCATCAATCAAACCACCAATTAACTGCACTCAATGACTGTTGGGAAACCTAATTGTACTTTAGCATGTCCCTTGCATTTTTATTATGGTGACAAAACATTAAAAATATGCCCACGGTGTTTGAATAAAATGGATGCGCCCCCCCCCGTCGGAAAATATGCCAAACTCTCTTGAAGAAACACAACATATTAGCAATTTTTTGTGCATCTGCAAAAGAAAAAGATTAGCATGAAAACAAAGGATTAAAGGCGTCTTATATAGACAGTGTTCCTGTCAATCTTACATCTATATAATCCACAAAGATCAACTGCATATCTGCATGAACTACCTAAATCTTGTCATTTGTTGCCTCAACTCCAAACTAGCCTTGTTTGAGGAACTGTTCTGTTTTTGCAGCACAAGGCAGTGGATTCTTTCTAAAATATGTACTAGCTGGTGGATCA
>JAQNCA010000030.1:23048545-23106741 GCA_029783725.1 Acanthurus tractus
CTGCATCTTTTGTTTTAAAAGGGGAAAGTAGCAAGTTTCTTGAAGGGTACAGTCACTTTTAAACAGGGCATACCAAACTGGAAGTGTAGTAGAAGGAGCATATTAGCTACACCCTGGTGCAGAACTGGACATTTGGACATGGTGAAATTCCAGCCCTGTTCATTTAACCTGGGTGTGTGAATGTGTAGCAGGATGGCACATGAGTGCTGATTTGGAGTCCGATATAAAAAACACACTTGATAGTAAGTGGGATTTTTATACTAGATTTTAATGGTTACTTTTTTGCTGACGTCTAGGGATTTAATTGACTGTTGTATTATAGCTCCGTACTCCAGGGTGTGTCAATACACCACAGCATTGCTGATTGGTGTAGTTTGCAAGTAACATTAGGGGTGGCTCAGATCATTCCAACCTACCAGTGAGTCAAAAGTGAAACCCTATATCTGAAGCAGCTAAATGCAATTTAGCCATTATTAGTTTCATTACTTACTCTTGTGCTGTTTCCGCTGCAATATGTCAAAATGTTGTGTATGGAAAAGACTCATAGACCCTTTATAAGTGAACCTTCTGTTATTCAGAGTAAGTTAAAAGCTGGGTTCTGTTTTCCACATGCTGCACACTGGGTGTTAAGAGGTTCCTTGTGGAGGGTTGACAAGGATTACGACGTCTTTAATGTGGTGATGTATCAGTAAGGTCTGGTCATGGATGAGTTCCAGTCACGTGTATATTTTCACAGGTTCAAATACTGTGTAAAAAATGTTAATTACCCACCAGTGTTGTGGTGTTGATTACTTCCACACCCTCAAGGGATCACTCATACCCTTCCCTGCAACAGTTCTCTGTATTACACTCTTCAACTCAAGCTGAAGTTAGCAAGCCTAATTACAGACAGTACTCCTGTGCTCTCCAAATTTGCCCTAGTGAACTGTCTGGCTGTTTGTCTGCTCCACAGAGGTGTTTGCTTTATTAAATTCCAGCTGTGTGCATTTTTTAATGCATCAGTGTTCATCGCAATATGACAAAAAAAAAATAATTTACACATGCTCTGCTTCTTTAACCTTTCTCTGTAGGGAGGCTAGAAGCAAGCAGCGGCGTAACAGTCCCGACTTGTAGCTAATCTTAATGGCATATTCTGTTGGGGCTTGGCCTACATAAAGTGCTAGCAGTGCCTCTTCTTAAAAAGGAGACCTAACAGGCGGTGCAGTGCGGATGATGTATTAACCATACAAAGTATAAACATGAACACAGAAGGCACTGCTCTGCTCTTAGACAGGAGGATAGAGTCTGTGTTCTTGGAGCCAATCGGTGAATACACTCACAGATCTGCAGAAACTGTCAGCTGCACTGATTGATGTGGGGCTGAACAACTTTGGGTCCACTTGCTTCACACAAAACTTTCCATTGAGCAGGGAGACGAAGTGAGGGAGTGGCTGCCATCTGTTACTGTGCTGCATCACGTTTTGTTCATGGATCATCATTTATTCATTTTTTATTAAAAACAGAAAATTTTGCAGTTGCAGGGTTAGTTTTTTTATGCAAAAAGGAATTTTAGAAAATCAGTGAATTCTGTACTGTATCATTTTTCTGTTTACAATCTATCTTGTTTTTTTCAAAGCTAAGTGCTTATCAGGTCGGGGTACTTCAGTCAAGACGGCAAGGGTAGTGCAGCTAAAGCTATTCAGTAACTATCAGACATGCGACAGGAAGAACAATTTATGCATTTGTTACTAAGCTGCTACAGCAGTTGTGAGTTCTTATGCACTTCTCTAGGATGCTGTGGCATTTTACAGTTTACCTTAGTTTCAACAACTGTGTGTAAACATAAGACTTGCAGAGGTGACAGAGGTTTTGCTTTTGTCTTATGCCTCAGTCTCACCCAGATAGACCACTTTTTCCTCTTTCACATTAATAAGTCAGTATTTTGCTTATCTGAAATCAGACACAAATGCAAATACTCCTTCTCAACATCTGGATAAAGTGGATCATGAGGGGATAGTTTGGATATTTTGATGTGGAGTTGTAGGAGACACTTACACCCAGGCTGCGTCTTACCTGCTGTGGATAATGGTCAGCTCGCCCTCTGCCTGGGGAATCAGCACGGTGCGCCTGCAAGAAAACAGAGCATAGTATTGCCGAAAACGATAACAACAGCAACACTTCTTTAAGGCCAATTCACCTGCTCCTGGTACCGTTTACAGTAATAGTATAGTCTGTTTCTTGCCAGCGCACAGCACTGCTTCTCCAGGCAGAGGGCAAGCTGGCCATTATCTACAGCAGGTAAGAAACTGCCTGGGCATAGTACAATCCCACATCAAAATATCTGAACTATCCCTTTAAACCCCTTTACTATATTAATCCAGGCCTTTCTGTCATAGCGTAGTGCTTCTTGGCAGCATTTATTGTCTCTTTTTTTTAAATTAGAAAGCTGTCAGATCTACAACAAGATGCAAGATTCTAAGTGTAAAATTATTAAAATCAACAGCATGACATATCATTCTATACATTAACCCTTTCACATCCACTGAATCACTCGTGATCTACTGAAGCTAATTTAGCACAATTTATTATGATACAAATGCTTACATTTTGACTTTTTTTTTTTTTTTAATGTGTGGCATTTTTTGTTTCTGTTCAGTTATCCACTAATGAATTCAAATATGCAATTATGCATTTTTGGCGTAATGGTTTTTGGTTAAAAGCTTTTTTTATTTAGCCATTTGAAATAGGCCCAAAAGGGTAGATGTTTAAAAGCGACTATATTTTCTATAAGCAAACAAAAAAAGATGACTAAGAGTTAATGACTTAGTGCATTTTGTGTAGTATTACAAGAGAACAGATTTTATGGTAAGGCTTTTGGAGCTTTATTGCCATATGTATAGCAGCTGCAATGAACTCTTTAGAAACCTGCTCTTCTATACCTAACTAGTCCATCTCTACTATCGAAGCCCTGTTTCAATTACATCGCTGACCTGCTTCTTATGGCAGTACAAGCAGATGTACCTGAACAGTTTCAGTGTTGAGTGTGAGCTCTTAAGTGTAGATCTGATGTACAGGAGGGAAAACAGAGAGCAAAATCTTTGCTGGACAGGATGTACTTGAGGAGTGAAGTGGGAGCAACACTCAGCAGCACCGCGAGTGATTTTATTTTAGCAGAGAACCCGGACTGTTTGACTTTTCACACTTTTTTCAATGCATATATAGATTTAGACAGACTTCAGCTTGCCTGCTCAAAGTGATGCCGGGGTGAAGGGCAAACGTTATGTTGTAGTATACGCCATTTGAAAATGGAGTTGTAATTAAAACGAAAAATGAGGCAGCACATTCAGTATTTTGGCATTCAGACTGGTTCACAGCCCACACTGTCCACTCAGAAGTTGTCTTCTTGACTCTCAGAGTGGCAGTCAGATGCACTCTCCACTCAAAGCTGCTTGGAGTTTTGCAGCCTGGCCCCATCACTGACTCTCGGATGGTAAAACACCCACAAAGGTCCTTTACCATATTCTGTTCCGCGAACTTCCATCCTGGGAAACGCTGTGTCGACAAACCCATTGCCCACCTGCCCTCCCTGTTCCATGTTCCCGTCAGTCAGCTGTCACTACTGCCATCACAAACACAACATACTCTAATGGTGTATCGTCAGTCCAACCTGGAGCCCATCTCCTGGGAGGGCTGAGGAGGGGAGGGAGGAGCAAAGGAGGGAGAGTGATTGTAGAAACTGTGACAGATGTGAAAAGGGGCAAGACAAAACAGTGAGGAGAAAGAGGCATAAGGAAAGACTTACACAACAACCACAGGAATGTGCCGATAAACCCACATACATACGTCGAGTGTACTCGTTAAACCAGGTCACTGAAAACCAGCTACGTCATCATGGTGCAGAACCAAGAGAAAGGTCTTTATCTGTCTTGTAATGCATAGAAATTATGGGGTAGAGAAATCTCTTTCTCTCACTGCCCCTCCCTCTGCTCCTCTTATTACTCTCTCTCCCCCTCCACTGTGTTTGATTTGATGCTTGAAAATCCACCATGTGGGGAAAAAAGTACATAAGCCATGTTTTTGTTCAGTTTAAGGACCATAAGACCTTGGCCTGAATGAGATTAGGTGAGACATGTTCTGTTTGCGACTGGTGATAGATGTCAGCTAGTAATCAAGCAAGGAATGTAATCCTCTCCTAGGCAGATACTGAGCGGCCCACAGGTTGAACAGGGTCGTTGCTCGACCTCCAGTCAATCATAGCGATCACATGATCATGGTATTAAATCTGAAAGTTGACTCGCTTTCAGGCCCATCAGATGCCTTTGCAGCAGGGTCATACACTCTGTCATGTATCCACATTCAGCAGTATAGTGTGGCACTGTGGGTGCAGGAGACCATCAGAAACAATGCAGGTGCTGATGCCTCAACATCATTTGAAAATCCTGCTGAAAACTGTCAGATTTTCGCCAGGATTTTAACCCAGTTTGTTTCTACCAGGAAACAAGGGGGATTGGATTTGTCTCTTTTACTCTGAGGGGCATCCCGCATACACAGCAGCCAGCTGAGTAAGTCTTGGAAGCAAGAATGACGCTGCGTCTGTAACAGGACTGTTGGAGGCATTTTTTCTCCTCTGGTCTCCTCTCTGATTGGTGCCAGTTGAGACACGCACATTCAGCTAGTTTTTCTTCTGCTCTTGCTTTCTTTCTGGTTATCTAATTTCAATAGAGACCATTCCAGGATGTATTGTTGTCATTAGTGGGCCAGATTCCTTTTAAATGGACAGATCTGCAACACGGCACCACTCATTTGTTCTCATTTGACTTCTCTCCATTATCCGCAAAGTAGAGGTGGCACAATCCCCACAGGGGCAGCGTTGCATTTTCACCTTGATTGCGTTTGGCTTTCTTATTTAACATGTTTCTCGAGCAGCAGCAGAGGCAGAGCAGACAGAGCTGGTGCCACACACTCTTTTGGAGGAGCGCTTTTTACAAGAATATATGTACTGCCGCTGCGTGAGGATCGTCTGTAGCCTTCTAGAAATAAAACGAGGACATTTTTAGTGCTGGAGGAGATAGGACTGGAAAAACAACAAGGGCCTGGTCGTAGGCTATTAGCCAACCCTGGTGCTAGGAAGTTTGGATTGAACTGCTTCCGTGAATGATTTGTAGACAGAGGACCATGTGTTTGCGTGGAGCAGCCAAGCAGAGATTTGAACTGAGCTACACCCCAGATTTCTCCAAATACTCTCAGTAAGGCTGCTTTTATTTCATAAGTTAGACTGCTATAACATGTAGGCTGTGCATGTAGGCTGTACCATAGTGTTTAATGTATGTTGTACTACTTAAGGCTCTGTAAAACAGAATGAAAGGCTCTTAGCATGTATATTATGATTGGATTGGTACAGTACAGTCAACCCTTTTTTTTCTGCCGTAACATCCATCGCAATTTCTAAATAAGAGGAGTGATCTTTGCCTTCGGGATAATTGTCAGAACAGGCTTTAGAGAGCAGAAGCTTCATCTTAGTTTTCACAAAATCACAAAAAGGTTAAGAAAAGGGAGTTAATACTTATGAAATGCTGAACAATGATTTTGCTGCGAGACTGACTAAGTGTGCATCAGTTTGTACGTGCGTAGCGCTGCATGAAAGCATGAAACCCCTAACATCTGTGAAGAGCCCAGCCCTCTTTAGTTTCTTTCAATTATTGATCTGTATGCGTGTGGCGTGTCTTTGGTTTTAAATGGAGTATCAACATAACCTCTGGGCAAATGGGTGTGGCGAAGAAGGTCCATGTTGTCTTTATTATTCATTTCCAGTTCATTAACAACATAATTTTTTTGGAAGAGGAAAAATGTATTTCTCTATATTTAATTTTTTGTTTGTTTCAATTATAGCTCTTTAAATCCTATCTGTGTCATTACAGGAGCTGTTAGGGGAGCAGACAGAATAAGACAGTGAAGAAAAAAAATTTGTCCTTAAATCACAATCACATTTTTCTGCATCCAAATTAAAATGCTTAGTCATGATCATTCGTATTAGGGAGTGTCTGCTCTGTAGCATTAAATCGCTGTAAACTGTTGAACCAATCACAGCCTTTGTTTTAAAATACTGTACAGTGATTATCTGCTCCCATCTTCCCAAATAGAGAATAGAGAGCAATGCCGTGTAAATGTATGTAAGATAACCCTCTCTTTCTCATCATAAACCCCCATCAAATATTAACGATTTTCAACCACAGGGGCTTTCTGCTTGATCTCAGGTCTTTCATCATACAGCTGAGGCAGTGTCACACACACATATAAACACACACACACACACATTTAACACACACACACGCACACACTGAGAGAATGACACAGTTAGACAATCCAGTCCATTTGCAGCCACAGAACTGGGCAGTGGCTGTGGATGTTTCTGATCGGATCTTGTCAGTAGGTCAGAGCAGGAACATGTCTTAGGCAGCTCAGGCCAGCCTCTCCACAGGCAGACCCACTTCTCATTGCACCACTGTGTAACAGGGACTTTCACCAATTTATTTTCCGTGTCGTGTAGCAAAAAATAACAGCATATAAAGGGTTTATCATGGTGAGCATGTCAGGTCACCTCTAATCTTTTAGGGTCACACTTTTTAATTTTTTGTGGCCGTAGAGTAATCCCATGATCTTTGTGAGCCATGGATGTGATACATTATGCTGCTTTTGATAAGGAGAGCGTACTTTTAAAAAGATGATTATAGTATTAGAATTACATTTAAAGCAATGGTGAGGTCTATAAGGTTGTGCTGAAAGCAAAAAACAGAAATCATGTTTGAACAGCATCTCAGGAATAGTGAGTTTCTCCTCTGATTTATATGGGAAAAGATTAACCTTACTGCACAATAGACATGCTTTGTACAGTTCTTTGCTTTGAATGTCAAGCCATGATCATTTTCCCACTCAACTCAGCAATTAGACCCAAACGGACATTCATTTTATCAGTGTCACAGATGCATACATTTTTTCCCTTGTAAAAGTCCTTCACGTCACGCAGCATAACTACTGTCACCATGTCTGATTTGAATCTTAATGTCATCACCGCCCTTGTCGCCAGTTGAATGAGGCCTCCTACTTCATACATTGTCAGAGCAGAGGTTTTCTATAGATAGCTCAGAACAGGACGGTAGCATTACCAGGGGCTACTGTTATTCCCTCAGCGGGAATTTACAGGACGGCACAGCGTCTCTTGTCTGTATTCCCACACTGTACTGTGCAGGCAATGAGCGTGCATCTCTACCGTCAGACTGTTAGGATGATTCACTGCTGGTTGATCTGCTACACACCAAGCCTGTGCTGCTGCCGTGTGCCATGTCTGTGGTGTCATCTCACACCCATCTTGCTGTATAAGAGGTAATAATGGAAGGAGTTTGTCACCGTGCCGTGTGCGACTTTATCATTGCAGTAACCAGGGCTGTGCAGCATCCCAGACATCACAGTCCATGGTGTCCCATCCTGCCACTCCATGCCTGATAAGTGTAGCTAAATGCACCATGCACAGGAGATGCATATTTAGCTATAGGACACAGTTGACTGGCACCTTCAGCTGTTTTATTTTTTTCCTTCTTGGTCTTACTCACATATGATGTCTTCAGTCTCCCCATTTTCCTTTTCAAGTTCACTCCATCCTCTGTGTCACAGAGGACAGAATGCAAATCTAAGATCAGCAGAGTGTGACATGGCAGAGCGGTGGAGAGCTCAGAGGTATCTGCAGAGAGGCTATTACAGTAGCAGTGGCAGCTGGAGCAATGGGGGAATAATGCACAGTACAAAATTTAGTGCTGCGCCACCGCTCTGTTGTACAAACTGAAGGCTGGTTAAGGGCTGACAGCATTAGCATCACGATGCAGATGCTGATGGGAGCAGAGTGTCGTTGTTAGCTTCCATGCTAGCTGCTATAGACATGTCTGTGTTTGGACAGAAAGGACATACAAGGCTAAATGAGAGTTAGGAAATGTGATACTTGTGTCAAAATGAGTGAGAACTTGTCAAAGGGCAGTTTGTTGATTTTCTGCTTGTTTGCTTGTTGTTGCAATGTGTATGTTCTATGTGAATGTGAATGTTTAGGGAGTGGAATTTCAAGACAACATCCCAGAAGGAACATTAGTTTGAAGCCCAGAGGACATTCTGACGGCATTTCTTAGGCAACCAGTGTAGCACACATAAAACACATAGGCAGAAGCATGCACAAGTAAACACATGCACCTAAGCACATGAACACACATTACACGACCCTCTATCATAATGGAGTGACTATAAAAAGATGTTTCTTATGCTTGTCACACACTCCTCCATCCCCGACTTCACAATTTCTCCCATCTATGTCATGGCGCCTGTCTCCCACTCCAGCATATAATTTCTGCTGCTGTTTCATTTTGACTTTGTGAATGAAGCGCTGCTTGGTTAGTGTCCAGGAGCAGATCATGAATAATGCAGCAGCCCTTGTGTTTCTCCAGCTGCATCTAGTGAGGCTAGAGATTTTAAGGCAATTGGAGGAATTTGTTTCAAGCGGAAGCAGGAAGCAGGGGTCACTTGTGTGAGCTCGCTATCAAGAACTACTTTAGGTCTTTTATGTAAATAAAGATGTGTTCGTTGAAACCCACTGGTTTTGTTTCATCATGTTTATAATTTGTATTGTTGCTGAAATGTTTGTCGTTCCCCTTTTGCAAGAAATCACTCTTCATTCAACTAGTTTGTGGTTACTCCTGTCAATACCGTGTCTCAGAGATTAAGATGGCAGCACTTCCTGGGTCATTTTTTTTTCCTTTGAAGAAGATTCCTTAAGCCAGATATTTACAGTGGTGATTTCTAAAGTAAATCGCCATAATTTCTGTTTGAAATGCAGGCAGTTACTAAAGCTACTTTGAAAACTTTTGACTGCTGAAGGGGAGAAAGCAAACAGAAAACTAAGTCAAGGCAGCAGTGACCACCTCTTGATGTTACCTTCACGTCCAGCAGAAAATAGGTCAGCTCTGGCAACCTGATAGGCTGATTAGTAATTGGCTGAAAGTTCCAAAGAACTTCACCAGGATATTGCCTCTCAGTAACAGTTGTGCCTTTAGTCTGTTTATATGGAAGGGTGGTTGTTTTCATATGACATGAAAATATCTCTATGAGTTTTGCTATTGAAAATATCTGGCAATAATGTAACTTTTAGAGGAGCATACAGACATTTTTCTTACCATCAGAGGGCAGCATCACAGGCTTTAAGCATAATATGGGCATGTTGTCATCTCATAAATCATATAGTTGTTATGCAAACAGGTTGGCAAACCGTCCTGTATTTAGGAACCTAGCAGACATGTTGAAACATTAACAGCAGTGACGAGGTGGTCACTCACTTTGTCTGTCTTCCATTCCATGCTGGGCAAGAAGCACACAGCTGGACTGTCAGAGCTTTTTTGCTAAAACATCTGCCTGCTGAATTTACACTGACAAGACCAGTGAAAGTTGATCAGAGAGCTGTAGAACATAAACAAAACAATGACCCAAAAGAAAGTTAAATATAAGGCAATGCTCAGGTAACATGCAGAGTTGGATGAAGATGCTTGTTGTGCCATTTTTAAGATACATTTAGTTATTTTATAAGTCGTTAATATAAAATGTTTGTGATGAGTACTGCTTTTAAAAAAAAGATTATTTAATCTGGCATTTGGGGATTTTGTCTGTTGACAATGCAAATATGTTCTTATATCCCCTCTGTTATCTTGTAAATCTTGCTTTTATGTACATGGTTACTTGAATGTGCATTTTGCACCACTGCTGCTTAACTTCTCCCTTGTCAGCTCATATTTTCACTGTACAGCAGTTCATGAACTATGCACAACGTTTATGCATCATTCTCCTTAAAGCTGCCGCTTCACTTCAGTATGACTATTGTGTGTTTAACCTGTTAAAATCTATTGGATCATTGGTGATCCACTGAAGCTATTGATTTGATGAATTATCCCAGTTTTTCAGTAATGCACATGCATTTTTAGCATAATAATTTTTTATTAAAAACTTTTTCCATTTAGCTTTTTCAAATAGGTCTACAAAGGTAGATTAACACAGGGAACACCACAGGCATCTCTTCCACATGTGCCTCATCACAGCACTGATATGTTATATCTATCATTATAGTCAGACAAATCCAAATGGGCTGTGATCCACTAGACAGAGACCAAGCCCCCTCTGTGGTTCAGAGAATCAGCCAATCAGGTGTGTGGAGTCCGTACCTTGACTAGTGAGCAAGGCTGGCAGCAGTGATTTATGAAGCCCTTTGAAATTTATGGAAAGTTGTCATGCACAAAAATTAAAAGGATGCTTCACAGCTTTTTCTTCACCAAATGTCATCATTATTTTGGAGGAAAAGTGGGAGAAATGTAGGAGAAAAGGAGCCTGTGAATAATAGATTTTTTAACAAAAGAATATATGCATTAATGCACAGTTAACTCTCTCAAGCTTTTCATCCACTTCCTGACTGATTTCTCCCCTGACAGTTGAACAATGATAGAATGATTGATAGCTAATTATAGAAATATGGGGCTGGAATCATACTGGAAAATATCCATTTTAGCATATTGATTTTTTACATAATTTCTAGTCTTACTTTGTTTGTTTCAAGACTTTCCTTGTCTTGTAACAAAGGAAAATTCTATCTATGTGCACCATGATACATTTTTATCAGAAAATGTTTGAAAGATGAGAGATGAAGTATGAGTTTGATGGCATTAAGATTTTCTTGATGTTTATTTTAAAGTCCTGAGTGACATTGGATGTTTTCACCAGAAGTAAAAAAAAAAAATGATGGTGAATTAAATCAATGAGCATGTTCACCCAGGTCAATAAATTTGGACAGAACTCAGACATGTTGCTTTCGTGGCTCCTCATGTCGTCATGTGTCTGTTGTGCAGTGCACACGCATACAATCTGTGAAACTCTGAATAATTTATTAATGTGCTATTCTCAGTACACTGGTTCATCATTTCTCTCCCCTAAGACACACATATGCACACACACACACAAACACAAACACATATACTCACACTATTAATTTGGAAATAAAAACAGGTCGTATCCAGGCAGGCTGTGTTATTAATCCTGTGCCATCCTGTTGTTTATAATGCATCACAAATGATGATTATTTAAGCACCTATATTAACAAAGTAATCAGCTGCTATCAAATTGAAAATGAAAGATTGCCTATGGCACTAAAAGAGTCACAATTAGATACAACACTGTCTGCATAAAGACTGTGCAACCCTCTAAATCAAATCAAGTAATCAAAAAAAAAATAGATTTCGACTGCATTATTTGTCTAATGTGAGCACCTGTGTTTAAAGAACGCAGGTTGCAAAGATAAACGTACAATATGTCATACTGTCCAATAGGAACATCTCAAGAAATATGTTTTTCCATGCATACATTTTCTGTAAAATCCTAGGGTAACATGCCAACTGCATGCAAAATCTGCTAAAGGGAGAACATTAGTCAATAATGTTATAACGCATAACCAGTCTATTGCAGTGAGAAGAGGGAGTGGTGCTGCATCCTGCTGCACAGTCCCATTTCTCTCCCTCTCTGTGTATGTGTGTGTGTGTTTGTGACAGAGATAGAGCAGGCTTTCATCAGGTTTTGACAGGGACTGAAGCCTACGCAGTGCAGGGCAAAGTAAAGTGAAGCTAAAGACTATAGACTGAAGGTTTCAGCCACAGCAGAATTATACAGAGATGCTTGAAATGCACCAAGGCTAATGTTTGACTGATACTTCACATTTCCAACTGCGCACTGGCAGACACACTGTATGCTCAGTGGAAATTTATTCAAGCAGTTCTGCATCCACAAACAAACCTCAGATCATTCATACAGATTTTTATAAAGCTCGGAAATAAACCAGGACTTATAAATGAAATTAATTGTAAAGTTAACCAACCCTTAAATCCCGACGTTTTCTTTCCCCCCTCTTTGATCTACAGGAAACGAAGCCCATCTACATCCAGGGATCCAAACCAAAAATACGACCAAAGGGAAGGGGGCGACCACTCACAGTATGCCCCGACAGACGGCGGCATGCCCAGATCACCGTCTGATTATGGGGATGGGGACCCTCGGCGGGCTCCGCGGGGCCCACACATGTACCCAGATGTGGATGCAGTGCGGATGGGTTACCGGCGAGGCCCTGGACGCTGGCACTCCCAGGAATACCCGCTGGACCAGGAGCTAGATGGACCACCCAGTGACTATGACCTCCAGCGTCAACGGCAGGAGGAATTCCAGGCCCGCTATCGCAGTGACCCCAACCTGGCGCGGTATCCTGTCAAGCCACAGCCGTATGAGGAGCAGATGAGGATGCACGCCGAGGTGGGACGCCTGAGGCATGAGCGACGCCATAGTGATGTCTCTCTGGCCTACACAGAGCAGGATGACCCAGGCCCCATCCGGCTGTCCCGTCAGCATCTCACCGAGCGCCGGCCGCCTATGGTGGGACAGCGCTCCTACTCTGTTGACCGCTCCTCCCCCGGGCCCATGGGTCCGGGGCTTGGAGGCCACAGAGCCTCCAACCACAGCCCCCCAACGCCGCACCGTAGCCCTGTACTTGGGGACCGATCTGGGGACCTGCGGAGAGGTGACCTCAGTGTAGGTGGGGATCCGATGAGGAGGCAGCAACACCACTTGGATCCCAGCTCGGCTGTTCGCAAGACCAAGAGGGAAAAGATGGAGAGCATGTTAAGGAACGACTCTCTCAGCTCGGACCAGTCAGAGTCAGTGCGCCCGCCACCCCCCAAGCCTCACAAAACCAAAAAGGGGGGAAAGATGCGGCAGGTGTCTCTAAGCAGCTCAGAGGAGGAGCTCGCCACTACGCCAGAGTACACCAGCTGTGAGGATGTGGAGATAGAGAGTGAGTCAGTCAGTGAGAAAGGTAGGTGCCACACACACCAACAGCCTCACTCAGTCCTCTCTTTTGCTGCTACTGTCTCTGTGTACATGTAGCCACATTTAGTGTTACTTTATTTAAATGCACATTTCTCAGATTCTCTCTCAGCTATTTCATACAAGCATGAAGCCTTCCTGTCTAGTAATACTGATACAAAGTTGTTTCCAGGAAGGACCCATTTCATGTATCTATAATTATTGTTACTGTCTAATACTGATAATGATTACAGCTGTTGATTCAAACGTAACCCTCAGGCCCCCAAGCCTACAGTCTCTATATGTATTTTGTGTGTTTGTATGTATATATGTCTTTTTGTGTGCATGGGGCTCATTTTTTTTGAGAAAAAAATTGCTTCTTTTTTCCAATTTGGAAAGAAACTGCTGAAAAACTTTTAAAAACATTAATTCTCAGAAATCTGATCTGAAAAATTATGAAACCGGCATATTTTTGTGCTAACACTGTAAATTTGCGGTTTCTTTTTCCATTTTTTCTATTTTCTAAACTTTGCACTTTTGTAGGTTCTTTGTTAATTTTAAACTGCGGTGAACAGTGAATTATTTCAGCAAAAGAAAATACTTATATTCTTGATATTTGTGATAAAATGTATTACAACAATCTTCTTCTTGTATGAAATCCAAAAAATACACGTGTACAAATTTTTAAAAAACAAAAACAGTGAGCCTTTCTAATGTACAAAGAACTATTGCATTTTATTTTATGTGTGTTATCAATGAATCCACTCTAACAGCTCTCATGCTTTTGAGGAGGAGGCTTGTCAGACACCGTATGTTCCAGTGTGGATGAGTGTTTATGTGTGTGGCTGTGATGTGAATAAATGCAAAGCTCTCTTTTTTGCTGTCACCACATGGCAAACTTAGTAAGGGTCACAACAGATCTTTCACATAATCAGTCTCTTTCAGTATACCATGTTACATAACTGACAGACAAAGGGGAGAGGGCTGGGGTGTGACTGTCTCGTGAAACTAGGTGAGCCGAGTTAATAACAATTGCTGTATATGAACTGTTAGAGGTAATAAAAGAGCAGAGGGTGATTATACAGTATGTTTTCCCATTTAAAATATTACCTCCTCTGTAAGCCTTGAGTTTCTGACCTCTTTCAGACTGTGTAGTAGACATAGACCATTTAACTATTTGGCTGATTAATCAGGTCAATTATGTGGCGTTTGAGATAATCGATATAGGCTGATGCCTGCGCTCAGGCTGATAAACCAAAAATGTCTCCTGACACATCTGCAGGCAGCTTTGAAAGCATGACTGTTGTGAAATGATGTCAGCACTCCACCCCTTTAATTTTTCTGAAGTTGCTGAAAAAGTTAGTTTTTAGGTCTGTACTATAACAAAGGCATTTTGTTGTGTAAATATTGGACTACATTTACTTTAGTCATTACTGTATTTTCTAAATTTTGACACATTCTCCCATCCTAAATGTCAGCAACACTTAACTAAATCAGTCATCAGCTAGTATTAATCATATTATAATGATTAAAAAGAAACAGATGGTCAAATACCATCTCATCTTACTAATACTGAACCTAATGGCTAAAATTTGTATGGCTGATCCTGAGCAACACTCCAACTCTTCAGTGTTATGTTATAGGTGATTAGTTACACAAGTAACTAAGTTACACAAGTTGCTTGCTGTTTTTGGATACTGGATACATGTCCAGCATAAATTCTGTTAAGTTGCATACAGGTAAAGGGACACTATTTGGAATTAGCAGGGTCCTGTTTCTAATTAATGACTTTGGTTAGACGTAGACTCATATAGCCACCGATACCCGATCCAGCACTTTAGGCAGTATTAGAGGCATTGCTGATACTGTAAGTTACCATCCATTCCATGCTTGTGAAGGCATTCTTGATACTGTGGTCCTGTACAAGGTGGTAATAGAGTAGCTGGTCTTGTCCATTGGGGCAGGGAGCAGAACCTCATGTTTGGTGGATGTTGGGACTGAGCATTGAACGAGACAAGTCATGATCCATATGCTCAGCAGCAGTTTTAACTGCATTTTCTGCTGTTGCCAATTTTTCCAGTCAGAACTATTACTTTCAATTAAACTGTCAAAGACTTTTCACATTTTAAAATAGCAAAGCGAATCACGTCTTCAGGCAGTAGGTTCAGTTTACTGCAGTGTACCTAAATGGAGCGGCATGCTAGGTACTGGCTCAGCCTGGGCTGTCCTGTTACTACTGCAGGAAAATAGAAATGGACATCAGATTGCTCATGGCAAATGTCCTACCTGCTTGGAGACACAAGCACACTTGTCCAAGTCTATAAACACATGCTGGCAAGCAAACAGTCTGAGTGACTGAATTAAATGCCACTTTGCATAGAATCAACATCAAAAGCAATTGTTTAGGCTGTTAGCTTCTTGACTGCTCCACCTGGTTGACAGTTGTCGTAATTGCAAATTGATTTTGTTGTCAAACCTATAATTACGGCAGCCTTTACCTTAGAACTGCTAAAAGCACTAAACTCAAAGACAGGAGAAGGCTCAGTTGACAAATGGAGGAAATAAGGTTAGGAAGGAGAAAAGGACAGTAGCAATAGACCAGAGCACCTGTCACATGCTCAAAATGTTTCAACTAGAGGAGAGGGAAGGAATACAGTTGGCCTGCACTGTTATATAACTATTCCCCTCACTAAAGAAAGCGGCCCAGCACTGGCGCTACATTATTGATGTGGGAGTTTCCAGGTTTCCAGGTAGCCATGAAACAAAAATAGGGAGAAAAACAGGCTGTTCTAAGGGTCAGCTTTTCTGTTGTTTTTGTCTGCTTTTGTTTGCCTCCTCCACAGGTCAGCTTACATAGGAGAGGGAGAAAAAACAAAGGCAAGAGATGAACTGTTGACCTGAAAAAGTATAACTTTCCATTTCCAGCTACAGAACATCACTGGACAGCTGATTATGCGGTGCTATCTTTGGTCTATATAATTTGCAGTTCCATTAATTTATGACATGATTAAAGTTGCTGGGATATGGTGCATGCCGGGGGTCTGATGAATGGTTCAGTCTGGACTCAGAAATATAACAACAGCCATAAAGAACGATCACTTTTGGCAGTACATGAGTTTATAAATGAAGCAAATTTAGCATGACTGTGGAAATGACTGATGTGTTGTATAAGATGTATTGCAGTTGAATCAGGTTACACAGGTGTTTTTAATACTCCCAAAAAATACACCAATCATAATTTAAATCCATTTTTCAGTTGAAAAAGATAAGTCAATCAAGGTTAGGTGTCTCTCTGCATGCACTATACTGTAACATGCAGACCAAGCACTTTGTGATTAGCTACCGTAGAGAGTGTTTACTCTCACCAGGCGTGAGAGTAGGCAAAAAAAAAGAAAAAAAATTCAGAGCAGCTAAGCAAAGAGCATCAACTGCAATTGCATGTGAGGCAAGAGAGGGAGAGAGAGAGAGATGAAAAAGAGGACGGAAAGCATCTTCTGGCCATATGTGGCCCGTCAGCGTCTTAGGGTTTGTGCACTCAGCTTGACTGGGCTAGGAGATGGGTGTGTAACAGCGGGCCGAGCAGGGTGCATGTCATGCTCTCAAATCTCTGATACGCCAGGGGGGATGCTGAGGAAAGAGGCGGGCTTGATGGGATAAGAAGGAGGAGACACCAAGGGGAGGAGGAGACTGGAGGAGAGAGGGCGCGCCAGCTGTAATGGGCCTGCCTCTGCCTGCGAGCGCTGGATACTGATTTATCTGGATGGTCTTCTCCTCGTGTTTTCCTCTATATTGATTCACCTGACATGTAGTCTCATATTAGTGCTGAACAGACAAAAAAGGAGAGGCTGGCTGACTAGCTACAGCAGAGAGGTAGTCATTGTGTATTGGCGGCCTAAGTTACATCCTTGTTAGTGGCTTTTGGGCTCAGTTTTTGCACCACAGTAACTTTGTTTGGTAATCTGTGCTCTCAAGCTGGATATTTAAAAAAAAATCTTACTTATTAAACCTTTTGTACATCAATGCTAAATGTATTTTGTGGTTAACAAAAGACGTTAGTCATGGCTTTTGTTTTAGAATATGTTTTCAGTTCTGTCTCCACCAGAGGTTTAACATGTCTCTGTATCACCTTCTAGCGCGGTGACTCTGTTTAAACATACACACTGTTTCACCCCTGCCTCTTTTCTGCTCTTGCCCCTTGAATTGTAGTAAAAACAGCATCAATAATTAATGATCCAATTAATAGTTTACACTGGTTTTTATTGAGCTGTCAAAGTGATGGAGAGCCTGCTGGTGGTGAACTCCACCACTGCCTGCGCTCTGCCTTCGCCCTGAATCAGCACTTTGTGGGGCTTCGGAGCCAGGGCGAAACGGCAGGGCTGGGCACAGACTGCTGATGCTCACAATTTATGGCCGTCATGAGTTTCCTGCTCTCTGAAAAACCACACAGTGCCTCGCTGGGGATCAGTGCCCAATCGCGGAGTGCCATTGGTAATAAAGCTTTGGGGAAAGAAAGGAGAAAGGCTGTGGGTACCTACGTGCAGGCAACAACTCTGATTCTTTTTGACAAACATTGAGGGTTTGATGGGAGGAAGAACATGCACAGATGGAGGTGAAACTGTGACTGATAAGTTAAAAATGTATTCAGTCTATAACTCCAGAATAGCCAAGCTAGCATGGACCTCTTTTTTGTCGTAGCATAAGATACAGTTTCTTTTGTCCTGCTGTTGATCCTAAATGCCAGCCTTAAGCTGTTTGGACTATCATGGCCAAATTAGGCAAGTGCCGTGTTCAATGAGAGTGTTTGCCACACTGAACTCGGCTCTGGTGTTTATTCTGCAGACAGAATAGCAGCTGGGAGGCAAAGAGGGTAATCACTGTTGTCAGCTGTTGGTTAGAGGGCCACAGAGGGCAAAGCCTGTCTGAGGACATCCATAATGTTTTATTACAGTGCATAACTATGTACAGTTAGCAGTAAGTAGTACTTCCCCAGACCTATGGATGGATATTTACAGGAGAGGGAGAAAGGGAAGGAGAAGTGTTTATTTGTTTGACAATGTAGCCACAACTCTGATACTGAAGAAAACAGGAAGTGTGTAAATGTCATTGGTGAAAATTTTACTCTCACTGATAATTTTAACAAAAGCCAGTGATGCTGCAGGAGGTTGTTGCATCACCACAACAAATCAAAACATTTTTGTAAGTTAATAATGTACTGGAAAACACCTTCAAAAAAGATCAAAAGCTTGGTCCTCGTTTAGTCAAACACTTGAAAAATATGTCAAATTAAGAAAATGAAAAAAATGGAAAACACTTTAAAAAAAGATCAAAAGCTTGGTCCTTGTTTAGTCAAACACTTGAAAAATATGTCAAATTAAGAAAATGAAAAAAATGTTTTTTTAAAGCATTATTCCAGTTTATTTTAACTTTAGTTATAGGTTTTTTTTTTTTAAGGTAATTTAATGATAGCGCTTTTCTTGTCTTTCAGCACCTCAGACAGCATTACAATACAACTTAGCATTCACCTATTCATACACTGATGGTAAGGGGCTTCTCCACAAAGTACCAATCTGCTCATCAGAGACATATGCTCACCCACACATTAATGTCACAGCCACCAGGAGCAATTAGGATTCAGTGTCTCTCCCATGGACTCTCAGAAATGCAAGCTGGAGTAGCTAGGGATAGAAAAAACAACCTGAGGAGGAAAATAAAATGTTTCATCAATCACAGGGTTGGTGGTTTAGTAATGGGCTCACCCTGCCACCATATTACTCTGTACGGTCAGTCCAGTGCAGTGAGGGTCCGGTAACATTTAGGGTGTGCTCACCTTTTTACCTCCAGTTATGTGTCTAAGAAAATATGACTAAACTTTAGCAAGGTTGTAAAATAAGAACCTGTTAATTCTTATGGACAAAGCTATAAACTTGACACTTTGGTTATAATGAATTTGAATAATTCTGTAAAACAAGGTATTTGTCGTCAGTAAAATAGGTGCTGGACTTCAGCTGTGTGTACGAATTTTCATATTGTCAGAAAATGAGGCTATATTTATTCACAGTGGTTCTACTGTATCTTCACGCAGCATTTTTCTTATGTGGAGTTTGTCTTCCTTTATTGAAAATCGCATTCTCTTTACCTTTGTATGCTACAGCTCCCCGATTGCCTACATCCAGGAGCATATGCACTCTATTTTTATGCTTTTCCATCAGAGTTCCCTGATTTACCCGAGATTGAATCCTCAGCCAGATAATGCCTGAAGGAGGTCTGTCCTGTATGGATCCATTAGGATCTACAGCTCTTTGCAGGGGAAGTGAAGTGTGGAATATTTGATGTATATGGCCCAGGGTTTGGACAAGAGCAGTGTTTTCAGATGACCTTACCTGTCCCTGCAGCCTTAAGGTTCACAAGCTATATATAGCCACTTCATGCAAGTATGCAATTATATCAACAAAAGCATTTCTACAAGTAGAATACCAAGTTCTGCCAAAGGCCTGTAAGCACCAGATAGGGTTTCTGTATTGCTTAAATAACCATACTCCATCCTAGGACTGGGCAATGTAACAGTATTATATCAATACCATGATATGAGCCTAATATTATCCTAGATTTTTGGGTTTTGTTATATTGTGATATGACTTGAGTGTCTCTTTTACTGGTTGCATTTCAGTCAAGATATATATTTTTTAAAACTTACCAGACAGTTATAGCTGTTATAGTATTATGGTGAATGAAATTATCAACAGCCATGCTCACAATTTTGTCATGATATTGAAGTGAATTAAGTTATTTGCTCAAAAATGTGTGTTGTTTTTTGAATTTTGTCCTTACAGCTCTACCTCGACCTTTATTTGCAAAAATTTCATTTGGACCGTTAGTTAATTTACTTGATTACTGAATTGTAAAATGACTTGCCATGTGCCAGTGTGAGCAAACAATACTAAATGCCCACTGCCTCTTCATAATGGGATGTTAGATGCAGAAGTGTGCTACTCACTAAATTCTCAGGACAAAGAAAGTATCACAGTTTCAGCAGTGAGACAGCAGAATTTCTCTGACAACTGAAAAAAGATGTTGCTCTATCTTTGGACAACCTCAGCCTTCAGTCGTCTTTACCTCCACACTCCTGTCCATTGGGAATTTTAGCACCACCTTCAGATTCATAATTTTCTCTCTTTCTAATTAGCTTGGATTTTTAAGCCTCTTAATCAAATTGAAAGCGCTCTCAATCTTTTTACTTTGTGAATCCACATGGGAAACAAGGCAAATTGTGTAGAATGACAGAGGTGGTTTTACATAAAAAGCTTTTGGCCAGAACAAATTCTCATGGTGAGTTAATATTTATTTTGTTGAATAATCTGGCAAACCACCATCAGTTCTTCTCTTACCCTTCAGCCGGACTGACGAGTCAATACAAAGATAAAAAGGAAATGTCCCAAAAACCTCCATCCTGTAGGTGTTGCCTCACAGCCACTTGCTCAGCCTGTATATCTTCAGGCTGTGTGTCCACTAGCGTGACAGGAGTTGTAATCAGAGCCCCATCTTTAAAATCTCTCCGTGGTGCACTTTAGATTAAGGTCAGTTAAAGCTGTGTGGCACTGCAATCTGAATCCTCAGTCAAACATGTTGGAGATCTGCCCTGTTTCCTCCTACAGATGCAGCTACTGTAGGATAAGATAGCAGTATAATACCAAGTATGAACAAAATGTGAATTGTCTCCTTGTTTGAATTACAAATAGAATCCCAGCAAAGAGTCAGAGGAGAGAGGAGAGGACAAACACACCTCTCTGACTGTGATTTCATGATACAAAGCTCTACCTTTCAACCAGCATATGGAAACATGCTTCATTAGCATCACAAATGGGCATCGGGGCCTCGGGAAACTAGTAACCTGTTTTGGTAGGCAACCTGGGTCTTGATGCATCTGTATATGATGGCTGAAAAACTAGCCACACTCGTTTAGCATTTAATTTGTGAGAGGAAACCTCGACTCTTTCTTTCCTACAGGGTGACATTTTTATTTAAAAAGAAAAACGCAAAGAGCAACATATTAAGAGACTGTAGGCGAACATAAAGACGACATTTACTATTTGTCTTTTTTCCTAAATTTCCTAAATTCTAAATGATTTATTATAAAATGTCCTGTATTGCTTTACAATACTCAGTGTCATTCGGATCAAAGTGAAATGCAGTGCTGAAGCTAGTAATGAGCAAAGTCATAAAATGTCACAAAATCCAATTCTAAATTTAACATCAATAATGGGAAAAAAATTCAAACAGTCTATATATGACTGTTGGAATTTATCTATTTACAATCTGCAGGAAAGACAAGGATAAGAGAGGAAAAGCATGTATTCTGTGACTGAGCAGGCAGACTTGTCATTCCTGTACTGTGCACTGTAGAGATGCTCCAACCAGTATTGATCCTGTCTGTTATTAGTTCCTGAGCCGCGCTGTCTTGGGCTCTTCTGCAGGGATCGCAGTGTCGCAAATGACGATCACCATTTGTGTTCTAGCAGAATGTGAGAATGTGTGTGGGTTAATGTTAGTGTGTGCATTTTTCTGTGTGTGTGTGTGTATGTGTGTGTATGTGCTTGAGTGCAAAGATGAATGCTTGGTTCTGTGGTTTTGTGTTGTATGTGTACTATGTATGTACGTTCCTGTCTGTATGATGTGGTCTGTGGTGTCCTCACCGGTCCCTCTTGCTGTCCTCTTTCGTGTGTGTGCGCCCTTTCCCCCCACCTTACAGGAGATTTGGATGGCCATTGGTGGGACCATGCGTCTTGGCATAGCAGCGAGGCATCCCCAATGTCTTTGGTGAGACATGTGGAGCCCTGCCTTGACCCCCCCACCCCGCCCCTAAACCCCCATCTTCCCCTCTCTCCCTCTCTCTGTCTCTCTGTCTCTCTTCTCCCCCCATCCCCCCTTCTCCCAGAGTCTTTTGTCATTTCATGTTTCCTTCGTTTTATTTACACCTTTGCATGTTGTTTTTCTGTTTTTCTTTCTGTTTTTATCCCACACCTGTAGGGGACAGTCAAAGGGGAAAAAGAAAAACTATTGAGCAGACATTTATGTCCGAGCCGACACACACCTTATCTGAGAGGCAAAAGAAAATGGTGCGCTTTGGGGGACACTCATTTGAAGAGGACTTGGCATGGTGTGAACCGCAGGTTAAAGACTCGGGAGTTGATACGTGCAGTAGCACTACCCTAAACGAGGAGCATAGCCATAGTGAGAAGGTACTGAGACAATCTAGCCTGCATTTTGTTATTATTATTTATGACCTACCCATCCAGTCTTTGTTTGCTCTCTGTCACTAAGTGTAAATAGGTGAGATGTTTGTGTTTTGGATTTTTATTTGACGTTGTATAAATTGATTTCTCTTGCGATTTCGTTCCTTTTTGTTCTTCGGTTACTTTTGTCTCCACCTTGCTCGGTGTTGCCGAAAAAAAGTCTTTTGGGGGCACCCTCTTTGCTTGCTACTTGTACTTGCTGTTTTGCTCCCCAAACAGAAGCTACACATCTTCCAGTAGTTGTGAAAGAAGAGCATTGACACACAACCTCCCTGTTTGTCATGGCACATAGGAATGTGGGTCTCTCTTAGTTGCATGCTCGTTCTCCTCCGTATGTTGTGTTCTTGCTCTGCTGCGGTCCTGTTTAGTGCAGTTGGAACACCTTTACTCAGGCCCGTCCCTATCACTCTGCTGCCCTACCCCACAGCACCCAGTCCAGACAGAACCCGCCCCCTGTCCAACTTTCCACTCACTTTTCAAGCAAAACCCAGATGACTGTAAGCACACAAAATAGGGAAAACTGGATTTGTTTTGCACAAAAAAAAAATTAAAACGTTTGTTTTTCTTTTTTCCCTTTCACTGTGTCTGTGACTTCACCCTTTCTGTGTCTCATGGCTTTATTCTGTGCTGTCTGTTTTTCATTGTTTTTTTTATCTTTAAACAGGCACCTCATGGTCAACCTCATTTGTTCTTGTAACTTGAACTTTTCCCCCCTTTCACAGTTTGCTTTCCCCTCACCGATTCACTTGATGGTGCTTGTATGTCTGTGTGTGGTGAAACACCACAGTGAGGCTCTAGTCTCCCTGCTCCTGTATGAAGAGCCGGTTTAAGGAGGAGTGTTGGGGCTGCTTGCTTTCACTCTGCATGGGGCGCTGCATGAAGCTCACTCCACCCTTACACTGGCAGGTTCACACAAGTTCTGGAACTTTTGTCATTGGGGATATTTTATTTTTTATCCTTTTCTTAAATTATTAGCCTATGAATTTTGTGGTCCTCCTCAAAATTTGATAAATTGAGCCAGTTACCATCTGGAAGAAAAACAATCTTGGTAAGTCAACAGAGTTTGTGTGAACTTTCTTCACTTAGTGAATAAACACTCTCCCCATGCCCTGTTTTCACAATGGAAAGTTGTCTTCTTTGTCTAAAGTAATCAAATTTGAGTGGATGAGTTGTTAAACAAAAGGTGTGTTGTTGCTCTGACCTTGTAGCACCCGGTGACGTGGCAGCCGTCCAAAGATGGGGATCGCCTAATAGGGCGTATCTTGCTCAATAAGCGCATGAAAGATGGAAGCGTGCCTCGAGACTCAGGAGCTCTGCTTGGTCTGAAGGTGAGCTTACTGTAAAAAGGCTCAGTCTCCTCTTCTGTCTGAAGGAAAAATGCAAACACACTTGAAGTACTGATGGTTTCCAACCGTGGTGCTTTACCATCAGGCTGTCTGCTGCAGCGCCATCATCACTGGACTTCCATGTTATCATGTTAAGATATGCACATTTAGCACACATCACATCGCCATTAACATACCGAGGAATTCTAAAGAAATCTGACAGGTGCAGGTGATTATCATTGTTGTTTATGAACATTTGGTAAAATATAGCACAATAACTTCTCTCCTATTATCATGTTGTTACTTTTTTGGCCTCTTTCTTGTGTGTGGCTCCCTGATTTTTTCTTTGGCATCCAATTATTGATTACATCATAGCACTACCCAGTATTAATATTCATTAAGGACTTGATTATGTTCCTGATGAATATTAATGAGTAGCATTTGATACTGAGCTGTATAATTTTCTGAACTCACTCACATTGAAGTACTTTAATGAACTGCAGTCAGCAGCTCAGAGGAAACAAATCAGTCCTGAACCTGTCAGAGGTGTCAATGCCCACATTTGAAATATTATGTAACTTGCACAGTTATTGTATTGTTTATACATCGAGTAGCACTGTCACAGTTCATACATTTTTTTAGTCTAGCTCTTTTTTCTCATGCTGCACAGGCTAATTCTACAGGTCATATTCTTGCTTCACACAATTTAAACCTTTTAGTCAGTTTATTAATGCTGTGTGTTTGCTACATTGCCCAAAGCAGACAAAAGATTTTCTGTTGTGGTAGATGCTTCGGTTTTCTCTCCCTTTTCACTGTTGCATAAATCTGTAGGTGGTGCACACTGGTTAAAAAAAAAAAAAAAAAAAAAAAAGCTGAGCAGCCAAGTCCAGAAGAGCACGGCAGGCCATGAAGAGAGAGAACAGAGAGCAGCAAGATGGGGAAAAATCATTACTGATTGAATGAGCCTCCTGAAATGGCATGTTTGTGTCTGCTCAGTGCCTCTGTGCGTTTCTGTCCGCTCAGCAGCAGCCAACCAACTCGACAATCCAGCCAGTCAGTCCATCAGTCAGACTGCCAGCCTCGCCCTCACTGTCCATCTCTCTCTCTCTCTCTCTCTCTCTCTGTCTCTCTCTCTTTCCTCTGCAAGCCTCCTTCTCTGGCTCCTGCTTGTTACATAAAGCCATTTCATTTAGCAGACTTCCCTAAGCTCCTTTGTATGTTGGCATTCAGCTGCCATTAAGAGGGATTTTTATTTGTATGATGCCCATGTAAGCTGAGCGGAGAGGAGTACAGCGGCTCAGGACTGTACAGTACAGCTCCAGCCTACGGGCCTGCACTGTTACAGAACCACAGAGCAGCACCAGAGTGTGTCCCTGGGGAACAAAGCACAACCCTGGACATTTTTTGAAAAAAAAAACAGAGACTTTTACCATTGACCTCCCCCCTTGTAATGCTTTTAGTGAGAATTCAGACCTTGCAGGCAAACACAAAAAATATCTGCCACAAAAAAAGAAAAAAAAAATCTGTTGTCTTTTGCGAGTTGCAACGCACATGTTATCATCACAGGTTATGTCTTGAAGAGTCACCGGCTCAGTGAGGTTGCAGCTACACATTTACACATGTATTTTAATGCTAATCCAGTCACCTCTTGTTCTACAGGTGGTAGGAGGCAAGATGACAGAATCTGGTAGACTTTGTGCTTTTATCACTAAAGTGAGGAAAGGAAGTCTAGCAGACACTGTCGGACACCTCAGACCAGGTAATGAAACACACACACACACACATACACACACACAAACGTTTATCAAATTATCAAATCAAACTTTGACAGTATTTTATATGCTGTAGATGTTGATGAAGATGTATATTTCAGTACAAAAACACAGAATGACTTTTCTCTGGCGTTTACGCAGGTGACCAGGTGCTGGAGTGGAACGGGAAGCTTTTACAAGGAGCCACATTTAAAGAAGTTTACAATATTATTCTAGAATCTAAGCCTGAGCCGCAGGTGGAGCTGGTGGTCTCACGGCCTATAGGGTAAGAGCCACAACCACTCACACACACACACCGAGCTCTCTGAGCAGTCATGGGATGACAGTAACTGAGTTGTTAGGCACAAGTTCAGTTTGGTTATAAACACAGCACACACAGACACATTTGTTGACTTTTTGGTTTAAGTGGTCTATTTTTAAACAGTAACAAGCAGTGCTGGAGCTGGGTTCTCTCCAGAGTGTCTACCTTCCTCTGACCAAGTGAGAGCTGGGATAGCTTCCAGCCCTTGTGACCCTGAAAAAGAAGTAATCAGATGGAGAGGATGAATTCATTAATAAAATTAAATGCTATTCTTCTGCCAAGTAGTTAGTGCTAGTCAACATATACAGGCTCAAATGGTAATTCTGTAAAAGTGCTTTTTAACATTAATTAAACAGTTATGCAATCAAATGTGTCGCTTTTTTTAGGAATTTTAAAAAAGCTTTATTTAATCATTAATTTAGTCAAGCAGGACGAGTTTTTTTCTGTTGAAAAACAACATGTATGTCCCAAACTGAAACCAATTAAAGTTGGAAGCATGCGACTGACTGTGACGACATCACCTTTATAGATATTCACTATGGAGCAATCTCACTTCTTTTGTCTGTGAGCTCATTTCCATACCAAATCATTACCTACATTACTAAAAATAGATTTACATTTAAATGTAAAATATGGAGACTTGGAACAGGACTTCTGAGAGTGTGTGCTCTCGCAGAGTGTGTTTATCTGTTCTTTGCTCCGTCTGGCTCCGGCCCTGTCGGCTCAGACGTGGTCAGGGACTGAACAACATTGCCTGGCAAAATGAAAGCCTTGATTGTGTCCTCCCTTCCGATTGTTTTCGAAGGGGTTGATTGTGGTGAAAAACAGCGGCACCTTTACTTTGTCAATCCCTGTATCTGACCTGCTTTGTGCTGCTGAGGGAGATGCTGAGTGAATGAAGACTAATGTGGTGCTTATGGTCATTAAAGCACAGTGCAGTCAGCATTAGCTCAAATTGATCCTCTCCTTCCCCTTTTTCTCTCACACTCTCACACTCTTATCCCCCCTTTTTTTTGCTTACAGGGATATTCCAAGGATACCAGACAGCACACATGCACAACTGGAATCAAGTAAGTCAAGATTATAACACAATTTCATCATCCCATTAATCAGCCTGGAAACATCAAGTGAAAGAAATGTCTATGGGAGTTGCTTCTGTCACTCTGCCTTTCTGTCTGTCTCGTGATATGCTTTCTTGCCCTCTTTGTGTCTCTCCTTTTGTCTGTCTTTCTATCTTCCTTCCTGTCGCCTCCCTCATTTGATCTCTTCATGTTAATAAAATCAACACTGCTGCTAAATAATCGGACTGCGTCGACTGTGCCCTGTCAGGTTCGAGTTCTTTTGAGTCTCAGAAGATGGATCGACCGTCCATCTCCGTCACATCCCCCATGAGTCCCAGCATGCTGAGGGACGCCCCCCAGTATCTGTCAGGACAGCTCTCAGTGAGTGACCTCAGCTTGACACACATACCACACGTGAAGTCCTCTACTGTTGAAAGCTAATGAGTAAAACAACTTATTTGTATTTAGGTGCATAAAGCTACATTCTGCAATAAACCGTTCACATTGTGCATTTTTTATTCAAATTAGGGTACAACTTAAATCCTGGTTCACAGCACTTTGCTACCAGGCACAGCTTCTCTCACTCTGCTGGACCTTTACCAACCCAGCGCAGAGTTGTAGATCAGGTTACTGTGTGTGTTGTCCATTGTCTAGTGTAAAAACTCTCCTGGGGTACATGGGTAAAGGGCTGCATTAAAGAGATAAATACACTCTCAAATGCAGGATCCGCTGGGGAAATAGCATGAGCATTTGGGCGACTCCTCAAGGACAGGCTATTCTTACAGCTTTGATATGTATGATCGATAGTTGAATTTTGACTAGCAGTGGGTTTGAAGGCATTACAAATCTTAAGTTTTTAAAGTTTGAACATTTCCAAGTATTTTTAGCTGTTGTTGATGAGGTATATCAGGAAAACGGCTACTTCTAATAGCTGTGGTGGACTGTCGAGTAGTTTAACATGTACTGACACCTCTAACACCTTGCCAAAAGTTAGCAGTAAAATCTACAAACCCCCAGTCTTGCTCAGATGCTTCTCATGAACTACATTTCTTTGAAGAGACTGAATTAAAATTCAAAAACAACTGATAACTGACGCAGTTCAGTTCCTGCAGTGGCCGATGAGTAATTCTACACAGTAAAAAATTTTCAGGGTGATATTTTTGGAGCAGTCTTTATATTCTGCTTATTTGGTAACAAGGGTTTAACGTCACTGTGATGCAAGCTTTGAAGCAGAGTAAAAAAAGGTCCAGAGTGGAGAGAAAGATGAATCCTTGAGAGAAGATCAAAGACAAATAATCCAAAAAGCAGAGAAAGAAAGACATAAGTTAAAGCTGAGGAATTAAAATATGAATGAAACCACATGCCTAAATCTCCCCTCTTAAACTACAAACTCCAGTTGTTGTGTTAAGAGTATAATGTAAGTTTCTGTTGTTGTTTTTGTGAGGTTTTGGTTTTTATTGCATTTTCTTTTCTTTTCTTTCTTTTTTTGCTGTTTAATTTTGCTTATCCAGAGCCAAAGCCTTAGTAGAAGAACAACGCCTTTTGCCCCTAGGGTCCAGGTAATGGGCCCTGCCTGAAGGGCACAATCTCTGTCTGGTCTTTGCTCATTGACTGTTGACTGGCTTTTTTTTTCTTTCCGTTTCCACACTTTGGAAAATGCATTCCCAGGGAAATGACAGCGTCAAATTTCCCTTTCAGTGCAGTGCATTGTGTCATTCTTTTTTTTCGATTTGATTTATTGGTATCACTGCTATGATGAGAGTTATAATTACTCATTTTAACCCATTCACATCATTGTTACTAGATGATGCATGCTCAACTAATCTAAACAAATTTTGAGGGACACCCTTTCTTTGCCTGAATTGACACCAGTAATTGACCTTGTTTGGTACTTTTTTGGGATGTTGGCAATTGCTGGTGTCACCTTGAGCCCTTTAGGACAACAGACTTGGGTTATTTTCTGCTTCAGTGTGACATGAACCCAGGCCTTAATGACACTAACCTTGAACTCATCCACAGGAGAACCATGTGCAAGTCGAACCAATGCTTATTAGCAGCTCATGGCCGATGGGTCTTCAGTTTCATGTTGCAAGGAATAGATACCAAGTCAACGTCTTGCTTCAGAAACCAACTTGCATTTTCCCTTCCGGATGAAAGTTAACATATAAGCAAATTGTACCTCCTAAATTACAAACTTGAAACCAACAAATCTCTGAAGGTTTTGGTTTGCTCTAAGGGTCTCTTTTGATCCGTCATATTTAATAACAGTCTGTCTTCTGTAGTTTCAGTTTGATGACACGGTAGAGTCACTTTTTTCACTCTGGATTTTTGATTCTCTTAGCTTTATGGTTAACAATCCTGCTTAGCAATATGGATATTTATCTTGTTGGCAGTATCACAATACATTTTACTAAAAAGAACATTCAACAAACTTTATATGGATCTGATGCAAGACTGTTATCGTTATGCATATTGGAGTATGCTGATGCACTGTACATGGATATGCTGGATTTGCAGTGTATGCTATGGTTTTCAGAGTGGTAATCTAAGGAAATTACAGGGGGTTAGAGTGAAGGTGAAAAGCAGGTTTTGTCTCCATGTGTGTCTCCATGTGTGTAAACGCTAACATGTTTCAGTGAATACATTATTAGAGGAAATGCACTTAGAAGCCACTTTCGTTGGTATATTTGCTATTATTATGATATATTTGATTTACTGAACCATGTGTATTGTTCCACTAAATACAATCACTATGATCCCAAGGTGAATCTTTTCCAGAAATGTTCTGGCACTTATTAAAAAGTTCAGAATATTCATATTTTGCTGTATCTGTTTGGGGGGGGGGCTACAAGTTTAGAAAAAAATGGTACAATTTGTTTTCACATAAGCCCTCTGCTGTCTGTTTTTGCCTAATATAAACTCTTTTGACTTGTCCTGAATGCTTTTTTTTTTGCGTTGCTGCATGTAAAGCTGGTAGTTTTCTATGGTGTGGACCCCTTCCATAATCATGTTTTTAAAGAAGTATGGACGTAAGCTTAGAAGTAATTTCTCATTTCATTGACTATGTTCAAGGCCTCAGTTCGAGTTTTTTTTCTTCTTCTAAGTGTCTTCTTCTGGAGTCCATACTTCCCTTTTTAGTGTGAAACGTCCTCAGTTTCCTCTTGCAACAGCATGAATGATTTCTACATGTGACTGCCCATTGAATATCTGAGAGAACTGTATTAGAGAAAACGTCATCACCGTTAGATGGTATAATTTCCACAGAGCACACTGTTAATTTTACAGCATGTTGCCTTTAGCACTTAACTTCAATTCACTTCAGTCCAAATGACATTTAGGCAAATTGCATTCAGATTCATCCAATAAACTTTATTTGTTCTCACAGGGGAAGTTTTTTAATAATAAACATTAACACATAGATTTAAGTACTCAACAGATCAGGGAAAAACACTCAACTTTCAACTATAGAGTAACGCTGATACAGAAGGTCCATGTTTATTTGGCCACTTGAGCTCTGCTGAATTGCCCCACTAAGCATGTGACTTGACATCAACTTAGTAGATTGACATTTTCCTTTCTTTTTCCTGAGTGGGAAATACAGGAGAAGACCCCATGCCGTAGTCAGTAGTGATGCTTAAAATGGGATAAAAGTAGACACAACAGCACACGTGTTTCTAATTTGATGAAAGCCTCTTCTCCTGCATTAGCCCCTCTGCGTTTTTAATTTCTGCTGGCCCTGACTAGTCTCTGAGAAGGCTGTCTCTGCTCTGCCTCGCTGCAGGTCAAACTGTGGTATGACAAAGTTGGCCATCAGCTAATCGTCACCATCCTGGGCGCCAAAGACCTGCCTCCCAGGGAAGACGGCCGGCCCAGGAACCCTTACGTCAAAATCTACTTCCTCCCTGATAGAAGGTAAGAGCAGAAACAGTTACTATCACCGTGTTTTCATTTTACCCACCCAACTTATTTCATGTCATGTCATCCGGGAAGACAGTGGACATCAGTTGGTCCATCTGAGTTATTATATATGAAAGAGAGTGGATTCTGTATGTGTGTTTTTATATTGATGTGATGTCACAAGGTCATTTCTCAATTGTAGCCATGAGGACATTCGGATATGTGTGTAATTATTCTGTTTTTGCAGACATTTCTTTCTCACACACTGATTAAGAATACAGAAAGTGGACATTTTCTGGGGCAATAGAACCATCATTCTGCCATCCTACTGTCATCGACAGCATGCCACAGTGACGTGCTCTGTGCTGTGTAGTGTTTCTGATCTGTTGTATTCGTGGCTCTCCCCTATCATGGTTGTAAATAAAAACAGTTTGAATTATTGTTCCTCCAGCGACAAAAGCAAGAGGAGAACAAAAACGGTAAAGAAATCCTTAGAGCCCAAATGGAACCAGACCTTTATGTATTCGCCGGTGCACCGGCGGGAGTTTCGGGAGCGAATGCTGGAGATCACATTATGGGACCAAGCCAGGGTGAGAGAGGAGGAGAGCGAATTCCTGGGAGAGGTATGAAAACTACACTCTATTCATCAGGGTCATCCACTGACAGTTCCCCAGCTAATCCACTTGAATGGGGGTCAAACTCTAAATAAAATTGATTGCCATTACAAGGTTTTGATTGTTCAGTTTTTGTCCAAAATGGACAACAGAGCTCAGATGTTTACAATTCCTGTGTAAAACTGTGACACACCTTGACACAAGGGAAGCTCAGTCTATGAGCTCCATGTATATTGTGATGCAAGTGTGTGTTGTGCATGTTACTTTAATTCCATCATTGAAAAAAAATTGCAACTTGTATTGTTCTGATTTCAAAGTGGCATCGATTGTACCAAGTTGAATTGCTTAAATTGAATTAACAAGCACTTTATCTGCACAGTTTGAGACAGTAGAATGCAGTAAACACCTTAAGTTGATATGCATTGTGCAGATAAACACAAAAAAGACAAAGAGAAGTTTTGTGTCAGTGCAGAACACTTTCTGGTAGAGTGTGTCAGTGTCTTCAGGCCAGGCCTGCGGGGTGGGGTAAACTGTGTGTTTGAGTTCCTTAACTTCCCGTTTTCCAAAAAAACTCAAAAGCTTTGCTTTAACATCCCAAACTTCACGATTGCACGGACTGAATTTGAGAATTTATCTGGTTAATTGTGTATAAAGTGTTTGTTAAAGAAGAAGAGCAATAAATCCTTAAAAATCCTTTTGCACTCTTAATGGAAAAAATGACTGACATCCTGTTTGGTTTTGGGTGTGGCTGTAAGAGGCTTTTTAGTGAGTGCTGTCTATCCATTTTTGTCCGCCCTTATCTAGACTCATATCAGGTTTAATTTTTTTGACGCCCATGTTAAGCTTGACTAGAATAGTAATGGTGATAATTCCTTGAATTACAACAGGGTCCTGTAACCAGTTGGTGCTCAGTACACCAGCCCTTTATGCTGCAGCAGCACTTATGGCAACAAATTGCTACCCCTGTTAGAGAGGCAAACAAGTCATCACATTTCACAGGGGTTTTCACAGTGTCAGAGGAAGACTACACATTTGTACTTGGCAATACATGTTCAAGAGAAATTAAAAAGAATAAAGTAATGATGTCAGTCAGACTTATGGTAAATTAAATCATCCATCTTTTCTTACCACCTCTTGTTTAAATCCAGATGTGCACAAACTATAAGTGCAGAAATTTCTTTTAAATTATAAAAAAATGTTGTAAAAATATTGTGCATCTCTGTCTACAACCACTAGAGTGAGGACTTCTTAGAGTTTGGAAATAATATCATGGCCTTTTACCTTCATAGATCCTTATTGAGCTGGAGACAGCTCTTCTGGATGACGAGCCGCACTGGTACAAGCTACAAACCCATGATGTTTCTTCCATCCCACTCCCTCGTGCCTCCCCGAACGCACAGCGCAGGCAGCTCCATGGAGAGAGTCCAACACGGCGGCTGCAGAGTATGTAAACTTTCTATGACTGGCATTTGTCAAGAAAAAACCTCGTCAATGTCTTGAACTTTACGATAAAGAGAGACTGACAGTGACGATACACACTTGATAATTAATCTAATTTTTCATTAATGACCAAAATTCCACATGTAGTGTAGTTCTGGTCAACGTTTAAGTTACTGGTTTTCTGTCCCTGCCTATCAAAGCTTTTATCAACATCAACATACTGCTTCTGCTTTACAGACAAAGGCTCATATTCATACAACTCAGGTAAAGGCCCCCTGCGCTGGCAGGAAGTGCTGCTCTATGGAGCGTCTGAGTGTTCTCCTGTCCTCTTAAAAAGTTTGCATCCTTGTGCCCTGATTCTCCGTCCCTTTTTCCATGAAGGGGACATGTCTCTGCTGCCTTACATAAATTTTAATGTCAAGAGCTGGTATACATTTTACCCCACTCATTTTAAACATCTGCATAAGGTATCAGACACATGCACGCTCCAGGGAAACAGAGATTTAGGACAGAGTGATCTCTCCCTCTCAGTGTTTTTACCTGTATATTCTCTCACAATCCTACCCTGCAACCCACAGACTTATCCTGCAAAACACTCAATCCTCATCCAAAAGTGAAACCCAGGCTACCTGCCAGTCCTGGCAGACACATTATACTTTGATTTTGACCAACTGCTTTTTTCCTCTGTGATGTATATGGTTTATTTTTTGCCTGTTACCAATATACCCCCCTTAAAAAAAGACATTTGGCTTACTTTGCAGCCCGTTCTGCCTTGCTTGTACATTATTTGTGTGTCTTGACTGTAAAAGTGTTTTAGAATTAAGAAATACAGCAGCCAACTCTGTTGCCTGTGTGATACTTTGCTTACTTCTTCCAAAACAGTAGTGTTATATACACTTAAGGAAGGGGAAAAGAACACTTTGATTAATTTTACACTTAGTAGATTATTTTCTACCTTTCTTTTTCCTCTTAACAATCCCCAGAATAGCAATTTTTTGGGCCTTTCTCTCAATATTGTTACCTAATGTGACTACTGTCCCGTAGGGTACAGGTTCACATGCTGTAGCCGACTGTACTGTAGTCTGTGTTATGCAGGACTGCTTCACTGTACTGCTTCCAGTAGACACTCAAAGCTCGCTTGCTTCCCCCACCAGGATGATTTTCTGGGTGTTTGTGTTAGTGTGAGGTGAAAGAGCTGACAGCTGTAAAAAGTCTCCAGCCAACTGAGATGAGAGGTTGGGAGCGGCACTGCCAGAGTGCAGCACTTGTCATTTCTGATAAAGCACACACGTCCAGTTGATTTAAGTTGACTGAACAGTAAAGGTGGTACTGGGGCTGGTTGTAAAGAGGGGGTCACACTTTAAAAAGAAGGGACAGGGAGGGGTGATAAGACTGCCCTGGATGGTAGAGAAAGAGCTGTAAAGCCATATCACTTCTCCCACCTCGAGCTTCACATGTAAATTAAATGATTGAATGTGTCATTTGAAAGTGCCACAGTTTAGATGAAGACAGATCTGCTGTTTTTCTCAAAGTCGAGCGATGAAATGCAGCATTATTCGTTACAACTGACACATATTTTCACATACATTATTCTAATACTCTCTTGCCAAGCTGTGAGTTGTATTTGTAGCATGCAGCCTAATACGAATCACAGAATGAAAGGACATTCACTGAGTTTACATGGTAGAGGATTCATGAAGAATCCTCAGTTTAAACAGTAAGAATCACATTCAAATGGGGAGACATAAAAAAAAACAGAAAAACCCCTCAGATGAGTCAATGAAGGATGAATGAAAATGACTTTCCTCCTCTTACCACATCTCTCTTTCACTCTCTCTTTCTTTTTCTTCTCATTCCGTCCTGTGCCCTTTTCTTTCTTTTCTGTCTCTCTCTGTTTCTTCATCTTAAAGGATCCCAGAGGATAAGTGACAGTGAGATCTCAGACTACGATTGTGAAGATGGTGTCGGGGTAATAACAGGTAACATACAAAGGTCATATTTACATGCAAGACTCATTAGTGCATGTGACAGGGTTCATGGTAATATCTGAATCTGAAAGACCAAAGCACAAAGAGATGGTGCTAAGGTACAGTAAGAAAGACCTTCAGATGTTTACAAAATGTATCATCACAATTTGATGTTTATTTGTTTCGATCTGGAACTTAGCTGACCTCCTACATGTGACGATCTTTCAAATGCTCTTTAGGCCCTAACAGCATACAAGTGCTGTTATACATCATATTAGCATAGTAAAATGCTGCAGCCCACCACCACCAGCAGCAGCAGCAGCAGCACAGTGAGGCAGCAGTGAGATTCTGTCTGCCTCTGCCTCTGCACTGCTAGTTGCTGTTCTGCTCGACTCACCGAAGCTCCAGCAGCACGCCCACGCTGCACATCAGAAACGAAGAAGCAGAGCTGTTACCAGCCAGAGGAAAAGACAGGCAGAGAGATTGCGAAGTACTTGAAATATAAAAAACATAAAGTATCAGCCTTGAAGAAAAGGATGCTAAAAAAAGACAGCAAAGTGATGGAAAAAGGAGAGGCTTGCTTTAGTTTTTTCACACTAAGACAGTGTTGGTAAGCAGCATAGTATGTTCTTTGCTATCCTCTTTTAATAACGACCATGCTTGTTTATTTTCTTCACTTGAAGACCACAGAAACTATAATGACCTTGTTTACAGGAAAGCTGTTGCTAAATTGTAGGATGCAGGCAGCTGCCCGCACCGTTGATTTAGCATGTGGTAATACTTCATATCCCCATTAGCAGATACCGGCCACAGAGAAGACGAGAGGACAAGAATGTGACAAATTATAGAGGAAATACATTTAAGAGAGAAGAAGGCTTGTCAGACAGACAGACAGACAGAGAGGGGAAGCCTGGGCATGCTGATGACACTGTAGCTGTGGGAAATCCTCGTCCATCCTCTTTAACATTCTCATCATCCCCTCACTGCCTCACCATGCCAGTCCCCTTCACTTCATTCACAGTGAAAGGAATACCCCCTTACTTCAGTCACACCCTTCGCTTTGTTCAGCCTTCATTAGGTCTTCGTTTATCCAACCAACTTTGCATTTAACTGCTTACACTGAAGAAATAGGAAAGAAAGGCATTTTTATAACATTACATTTTGCAGCACGATCACTGCCATGTTACTAATTGTTTGGAACACAGTGCAGTGAAGTGAAGTGCAAACTAGTGCACAAATACTGCAAAAATGATGCTGATGTAATCCTGTCTTTTGAAGTATAGTTTCTGCGATTGATAGAATTGTAGAAATCAAAAAATCTCGTTTTGTATCATCAATGTTGCTTCGACACTCATGAGTCCTGCACTCTTCTTCTGAACTGATGCAGCCCACTCCTCTCGTCAGTCCTATTAATTGTTAGTTAAAGTTCTTCTCTTTGTATGTGCTTAACAGGCAGGCTGTACTCAACCATGAAGCAGCATGTCAAGAGGAAGAATAGATTTAATTTGACTCAGCACGGAAGTTGATTGCTCTGCTGCAGGAGGCTCCGTGTTGGAGCTGCTGCTTGGAAATGATAGATGTTTTCCTTGTTAAATGTAACATGCATCATAATGAAGCATTTATATCGTTAATTTTTAAACTTTAGATTTATGAAAATCTGTACAAGTATGGTGTCTCAAAAATATGTACAGAATTTTAAAATTGTACTTGGATTCACCTAAGTTCAGAATGGAAAATTTAGCTCAAAATATTTTAATTGATTTATCATCAGCTGTTATGCACCGTGACCTCCCATTAAAAAGAAAATCTTACTGTATTAATATGTCAACATTCCTTAAGTGAGAGCTACATTTCTTTATCATTACCTCCAGTTTTTTCCACCTTTCTTTCGATTCAGGGTTTTCTCATTTTAGTGTGCTATACACTCTACTGAATATCAATCAACTTTAACTGTGCTAAGCATTGACCTTAACCACTCCTGCTAGCCATGTCTGATTATTGGTTAATGAACTTTTCAAGTTCAATGGACTAATCAATCTTGCAGAGAAAATTAATTATAATATTTCTTTTTTTAAAGGCTGTTTTCATGTTAAATGCACAACATTAACACAGTCAATGACCTAGACCTATTAATTTACACCTTTGTTAAGATGCAGTCGTCAGTTTTGGAATTCAGGGTCTCATAGTGAAACCAGAAAATCTGCATTGTACAAATTTGCATTTTGCAGAAGTTTAATCAATTTTGTTCTATTTCTTCTTCTGAGTTATGAAGCAGTAAGCAAGTTAAACTGGGTTAGCATCATTAGCAGTCATCAGTTTTACACACAGAGAAGTGTTAGAATCCAAATTGCACAGAAAATTTGCATTAATACTTTGTTTGTCATGTAAAGTCCTCCACTGCAGCATTTATGGTGTCACAGTATTAATACAAAACCATTTGAAAAGCGTGGACTCTCCCTTGTAACCTCGTCCCTCCATCCCTTCCTGTCTTTATCATTTCCTGTCTCTGCAGACTACCGACCGAATGGCAGAGACTTCCAGAGCTCTACATTGTCTGTCCCCGAGCAGGTGATGTCGTCTAACCACTGCTCTCGGTCAGCTGATATTAACCGGGCACGGTCACGCTCTCCCAGCGTCCCCCCACCCTCCAGGTAACTAACGCTCAGTCCACTGCTGAGGTGAACCTTAATTCCTTAGCATACACTGTTTTGAAAAATTTGATTTTCTTTTAACACCCTGATGTTATTTTTTATGAACAAATGCATTATGAAGGAGGATGCCTTAATTTTTTTGCCCTGGTATCTACAAAATTCTGACAGATGAGGGTAACTTAACTGAACAAAATGCTACATTGGGTTATTTTTGAAAGGGGAATATAACATTAGTCATCTGTTCAGTAGTAGAACAAAGGGATGCTGTCTGCGTCCAGTACTGCTTTCCAAAAGCCATATCACCCTGTGTGGGATGCTCTATTTCAAGCTGTTACTTCTAATACCTCACATAAACATGAGGCAATGTGACCTCTGGCCAGTAGGGGGTAGTGTGTGGTGTATAAAGTACATGAGGGGTGATCCAGTCCACTTCTGTCACACAGCAGAAGTCTGGACCCGGCCTTTGACCTTAGGCCTTCTCAGTACAGCTCTTCCACTAAAGTGGACCACCACAAGGTGTCAGAGGATAACTACTCACCTGACAGGTACACACACACTCCAGCTTACACTTGTGTACAGTGGATGCATGTGCATACACAGGCATGCATGAAGAGATGCTGGCAAGCACAAGTGAAGGCTGATGAGTAGCCTTTCAGGTCTAGTGTTTATGCAAACATACACATATGCACGATACCATTTGCCTTAAAGTCTCTGATAACGCTGATTGTGTGTGTTGGTGCTTTTAATGTTTCTTTGAAGAGCAACTTTTTCCATTCTTTGGAAATGTTTCTGACATTCTTAATCAGATACAGTGATGTAGATTTCCTGGCCCTCAATACCTGCTTTCTCTGTCCTCCTCTATCACGTAAATAAACAGGATAACTTAAAACCTCAAAAAAAAGAATGAAAACAAAACAGCAAATAGCCAGTAAAAGTTTGATCCTTAGAGTTAGAGTTGAAGTGTCTTTGTTTTTCACTAATTCATCAGAAAAGTTGTATCACAGTTATAATCCTACGTGAACTTGGGTAAAACCACAGTGCTTAAGTGAAGTAATTAATAATCAGGCTATGCCGTGCCAATGCCAATGCTGCAAATGCTGTATACAGTATTTGCATGTTTCTCACTATCTTTATTGAGGAGCTGGTCGAGAGGAAGTGGTCAGTTACCCTCCATCAGCACTTATTTTCTGTCAGGGTTGGAAATTGTTGCTCCAAGAGTCCAATCATAGCCTTGGCACTGCCAGGCCGTGGCTACTTTCCCACGTCCAATTAACTTTATTTGATATTTCTGAGGCTTGGCCTAAATCAGTGTCAGACGCAGAAAATGCACTTATCTAAATTGTCTGGGACAGTGCTCACTTGAGTGTATTTCCACTGCTTTAATTAACAGCACCAGGTTATTTATTGAAAACAGTTGAAAATGACAGGAAATGAGTCATGGAGAATTTGGAAATGTCCCAGACCACCAACAGCATTAAAAAAAAAAAAATCTCCTCTGGAATTTGTCTAGCTCTTTGTGTTTCTGCTGTTTGCTTTAAAACTTGTGTCATTTCCATTTCATTTTCCTACCTTTTGAAATGCTCTTGAAATTTGTGTCCACAAAAGAAGTAATCTTATCTACGTGGTCTTGGGTTTGTTTAATCATTTGGTAGAAGTGACACCCAGCAGATTTGGGTGTTTGCATTGTTCTCTCCTTTGCTCCGTGAATGCTGCTGGAATGTTCAGTGTACCACTTTCATCTGTCTGTGTGGTAGAGCTGAGGAAGACATCTCCCATCCATCCGATTTCTCAGCCTCTCTTATCTCCCTTGCCTATTTTTTTCTATGTGAAACTGTTACATCAACCTTTCCTATAAGCTCAGTGTCTTTACATCTTATTTCTTTGAGGAATCTCTTGTTCTCTCTTCCTCGGTTTCCTCACCCCTCCATCTGTCTGCCTGTGATTCTGTCTATCTCCAGCCTTCTCTCTCTCTCCTCCTCTCTCTCTCTCCTGTCCTCCTCCTCCTCCTCTGCTTCTTCCTCGGCGCCATCTCAGATCCATCTCTGTCTTTTCTCCTTCCTCCATGTGGTTGCAGCCATTTTCTCACCCTACCTCGAACCAGACATACTCAGCCTATCGATGATCCTCATAAGGACCCCAGGTAGACTTTTACCTGAGCTTGCACGAAACCCCATCTGTGCACCCCCTCTCTCCAACCTCACAACCCTTATCTTTTCCGGAGAGAATTTTTATTTGAGTTTTGAACACATGGCACTGACACTGGCATGTCTTCTATCATGGTAGCCTTTGCACTGGTAAGAACCTGAAAGTAGTCACATGACATTAAGCTACACCACAGTAAGAAAGTTTACAATAAACAACATAGTTACTGGATACACTAAAGAGGCTACTCGGCATAACATGGCAGCTGTCAGTGCCATCAGTATCGTCTTCTGTTTAAGTATATATTTCATCTGTAAAAGATCAAATATATACACAGTGTGTATGACTTTTTCAGTAGAACATCATGTTAAGAAAATGAGTGACTCTGTGGCTAAAAACTTCATCCATCAAATATCAGCATTGCTTAATCTCTCTTTTCATCATCTCAGTCATTCTCATATAATCATTTCTCTCCAAAAACTTACCATGAAATTCTTAGATGAATGTTGTTTTTCTCTTTATCTTATCCATCCAAAGAGTGACTACAGCAATACTGAAAATGGATAAGTGGCCTATGGTTGTGAAGTTTTGTCCAGCAGAGGTAGTTTCTCTTGCAAACATGTGAATCAATCAGTCCATTGACGTGTTAGCCTTCATCCCATATGTAGTCAGTATGGATCTGTGGAATAATTGACAAGCGTGTGTCCACAGACAGAGAGCAGAGTAAGTTGTCATGAGATTCCTGAAGGTTATTCCAACTGTTGCTGCTTTACAGGTTCATTTTTTTATGTTACTTCCCCTTTTTCTTTAACAAGAAACCAAAAATGCTCACCAGTTGTGATATTTTTTTGCCAGCCGCAACCACCGCGTGTACCCGATCTGCCGAGAGGAAGCAGTCAGGTTACTGCGTTCCACTAGGATGGCCCGCGCCTATTCTGAGGGCGCCTACTCCTCCGACTATGACTTTGAGAGGTATTGACATGCACTGCTGCTGCATTTGTGCATCTGCCATCATGTGGTCTCCTCAAGTTGTCCCTCGTCCGTCTTGAATATATCCGTGAACGTGCATGTGATGACCCAAAATGATATCCTGTCTGATATCGGTTTTTGCTTAAGAGTCATCACAGCTCTGAAGTTGATGTAAAAGAATAATACACAACTGCCTCTTCATGTTGAGGCTCAGAGCTTGTGTGTTGCAGATGTCAGCTGTATGGTTGTTGGGAAAAATGTCCTTGTTTATGCACCCATGTACATTACACCAACAGCAGTTTGTTAACCAGTGGTCTGTGTGATTTTTTGCTGTTTTTTTTCTTTACATGCTATTGGCAGCCTCTCAGTTCTCACCCATACAATGGCATCTCCGGTGTATTGCGCTGGGCTGCACAGTAGCTTTGTGAAGTCTGTGTTTGCCCTTTAGCTTCTTGTGTCTTGCCAGAAAGGGCTGCTGGGCTGTTCAAAGCACGCATAGAAAGGCCTGCTGACACCCATCCATCCCCAGGACCCACGCCAGTGTCTTGGTGCACCAATAAAAAGAAAGAACTCACATTGCCCCCACCCTCCAGTGAAACGCTGCAAATGACTCCACTTTTCTCTGTCTTCAATCTTCCTCCTGCTGCCATCTGGCTTTCAGTCAGGAATAACGTGACGTTTGTGCCATTTCTCTCCTCTCAAGGAGGAAAAAAGTGATGAGTCCTCAGAACCCAGCCCGAGGGACTCACTGACTTTATTAAAGTGTCACAAACTTTCCCTGAGGCCCAGCTTGGCTCGAATTCAGGCTCAGCTTATAGCCCAGATAGCTCTACATCTTATATTCTCTCATTTCCTTCTCTCCTCAACCAACAGAGAGAGGAAAAAAACTACGATCGCAGTATATCCACAGAGGAATAAAACAGATTTACCCCCTATCTTCATACTGACACCAGTTGTTTCTGCTGGCACCCAGACAGAGTAAAAGCAACAGTGAAACCTTAAAAAAAATGAGGGCAGACTCAAGAAACATAGGGCATGTTGATGGTGGGCAATGGAGAGCATTAGTGGAGTTTGAGCCTTTTGGCAAGTGTCATGGTTAAGGTGATTTCCCCTCAGAACATGAGGACAATATTTCTCATGGTTCTGTTGTTTAAGTGCATTGCCCTACAGTGCACCTTTAGCAGGAAGAAGCCTGCATCAAAACAAAACACAGAAATCCAATATTTAGGACTCAGTGTGAATGCAGTGAGAGAGCAGAGAGAAATGCTGTTCTGATGTGCAAAGAATAGTTGAATTTTTACCACACATAACCTTGCCGTTACAGGTAAATCAAAAAACCTCACTTGGGAATCTACCAATACCTGTGTTGACCATTACTAAAAAAACAACTGTAGGTAAAGAATGTGAGAGTTACGTATCGCTGCCTGATGAGTCTTTGTTTCGCTGTTGGAATAAAATAAGGACTTATCCTCTTCTGGACAATTTTTCATATAGCTACAGGCTACAGACACTACAAGACAATGACAAGATTGACTTATTGAAACAAGTTTAAGTTGTCAACGAAAGTTATGACTTTAAATTATTTTAAGAGGTCTTTTGGTGTCTGTCAGCCTTGATAGAAGCAATTTCCACCTCTTTGTATTGTGCATGCCTCCTGTGCTTTAGAATCAATGAGGTATAATGGTTAGTGCAATATCACATGTTACATTTAACAGAAAAAAGTGGGACTTTTGATTGACTTTAAAAATGTCTGTAGGGCTTTATTGTTTTCAAAATGTGCATGCTCTAAACCTCTATATTTGTGGCAACATTTTCAAATACAATGTTGAATGTTTCACTCTGTTGATATTTGCAATGTGATGCAGTTCTATGAAAACAGAATTGTTTTACTCTCTTTGTGTTAAGCAATGTTCTTCTACAGACTTGATTTCCTATTTGAGAAATTTGACCAGCTTTTTTTCTGCAGCTCTTCAGATCAACTAGATTTGCCTTCATCCCCACTGTGCCAAAAATACTCATGGTTGGGCATTTTTTCAGGAAATATACACATATAACAGCCCAATGCAAAGTAATGATAGACTTCACTTTCCCCTCACGGTTCACTCTACCTAAAACAGACTGCAAGTGAACACTCAACCACTGCTGATAGAGAGGCAACACACAGCCCTGCTAGCTCTTCACAACCTGAAAACTTCACAGACAATTCACTACAGAAACTACACACCAGACAGGATCCACCATGTCTGTCTCTACTGTAGGCCCCTGTGAAATTTAGTAATTCAGCTACTTGTGGAGAACAATACATAATGCTGTAGAGTTAGAAGAACAGTGAGGAATTACATGTACTGTGACTTGTACCATGTATCCTTTTTAAAAATTAAGAAGACTTTGCTGTTCATTGAATATTCGCTATGTCCTAAAGGAAATATTTAACTGTACATGTATTTCTGCAACCTTGATTAAGGATGTCACTCCTGAAAAAGGGGAACTTTTTACATTTGGTATCTGCTGTTCTCTAAAAGTCGCTGAATCATTTAATTTTGTCACTTTAAAGGTTCATACCTGTTTTTTTGCTTGTTTTAGTCAATTTACTACAAATAAAATTCAAATCTTATGCACCTTGCATGGTGGCAGACCCTTTTTAAGGGGAACCAAAATGTAGTGTATATTTTTCAATGTGTTTATTCTATCTAACATGCCACTTTAATATAAATTTAAGCTCACAAAGATCTGCTTGGTAGTTCAGGAGAGTAAATATCAAGTCGACCACAGATTTAGATACAGTGCAAGTATCACAAAGCTTGACCACAACAAAAATATGCGTGATCTTTATTCGGATTGCCAACTCCACTACAACATACTAAGTCTGCAGTGGACAAGTGGATGGCTAGGAGTATGGAAAAGCAGTACATTGTATTATTTGTAGTAAATGTGTTTAAAACGTGTTAAAAAAAACAGGTATGTTACTTGCACACATGCACCTCGGTGGAGCTTGAAAGGTTGCAGCAAATTTCTTTGCCCTCCATACTGTCTACCCTACCAGCACACTGACCCAGCCCTGCTGCGGCCTCACTGAGTGCCTACCTATCTCTCAATGACCTCTGTAGGAACCACGGAGCCATGGATAGACACGAGTATCACAGCAGGTCCCGCTCTGCAGACCAGCGGCCCACTATAGAGCGCCCCACATCCCGCTCGCGCTCCACTGAACGCCCCCACGACTCTTCGCTCATGAGGTCCATGCCGTCTCTGCCATCAGGGAGGTCCGCACCCCCCTCACCTGCCTTGACGAGGTGTGACCCAGATCGGAGACGTTAACCAGCTTAGCACAGACGCAGACTGGAGTTTTAGTTGTGCAATTATTTCCCTGAGGCAACGCTACTCTGGAGGGAGAGATGTTTTAAACATTAGCTTAAAACATCAATAAACAGACCTAAAAACCCACAGTTACCGGGCCAGAGCTCAGTTAATGCATTAAAGCTATGATATGCTGCCAGTGGAGATATGTCTATATGCAGTATAGACATACAAAAGTCTGGTAACTTACATTAACTAGATTAGCTGTTTATCTACAAGGTTTGCTTCCCAAAATAGTGAACCTTTGGCTGTTTAGATAAAGTGGGCAGCAGGCTTTAATTTGCCTGTATTAATGAAATATCTCCTTTCTTCCTCCAATCCTAAGGTCTTCCCCCAGAGTAGCTCTTACTCAGATAAGTGTTTGCACAACTGGAGCCTCTGTAGAAGTAAACCTGTTCAGACCCCGTCCCATGAGCTCCCACCCACCCCGAGCCTGACTAACTCACAGAATGAACCCAGAAAAAAAAGCACCTCACCGCCACCTTAATCCCACCCTCCTAGTACCCTGCTTCCCTGCCTCACCTCACCTCACTTCACCTCACCTCACCTCACCCACCCCCACCCCACCCCACCCCACCCCCGACTCCCCCCACCACTCACCCAGCCACTTTGTGTTTTGCCCCCAAAAGCACAGGTGCTGTGTTTTCTTTACACATGTCCCAGGCACGACAGCCCTGACACCGTAGATAGCGTCTCTATCCGTTTTCATTTGGAACACACTGCTCATACGCTTGCGTGAGTATAGCAGTGATGGGTCAGCATTTTACTTTGATTTCATTACTAACATCAACCGATGCCGTTTATCCTGTGATGGCATTCTGTTTTGTTTTTTGTTGTTGTTTTTTTTTAAGTTGCAGCCTTTTGGGGACAGTCTGAACGCATGGTCGCACTGGTCTGCTGTTCCTGCATTGAACTCTTCTCTCCTTGCAGCTTGATGAGTCGACTGTACATGCGATTCACACTTGGCATCTTTTATTGCAGCTCAGTTCCCTACAGTTGATGTATCCCTCCACTCCCACGCCATGTGCCAAATGTCATTGTTGTGTGCGTTCGTTATATATTTGGAAGCACAAGATATTCAGGAATCTGAAAATAATCTACACAAATTTGACAAAATATGAAAATTTTTGCATTCAACAAAAAAAAAAACAATGACCTCTCAGTTGTTCATTGATACAACTGCTGTCACTCTCCATCTCTAACTAGGTATGACACTGACTAGTATCCAAACAAGTAAATGTGTCATCTATCATATATGCTAAATTTTTTAACTGTTTAACATTAGGTTATTTACCTTATTTGGTTATTCCAAACTTTATTTTCTACAAATAAGCTCTTAGCTTTCCTTTTGCTTAAATTGCCTATTCTTCTCTGACACGTGGATGTGGGTGCGACATGGCCAGGCCCTGCATCCCCCCTCTCTTCCTAAAGATCTCCTCCTAAATTTGTGTCTTACCCCATGATCCACTACTTTTTTTCATGTAGGGCACATCCTCGTAGTGGATCAGTCCAGACCAGTCCCACCAGTACCCCCATGTCCAGTAGACGAGGACGACAGCTCCCACAGCTCCCACCGACGGGGAAGGACAGAAGTAAGTCACTTGGTTGTTTCTAATAGTATTGCAGTCTTACAGTATCTGTAGAGCCTTAAAGACAGTCTGTAAGTATTGAATGAGTATATCTTTATGTTAGTGCCACGAACTGTTTATCTTATTATGGTATAGCTTTTACTTGGTGGCCCAGCTGATTGGGGCTGTGAAGGAGCTGTGGTTGTACAGCTGTGGCTGAATTTTACACTTCATTTTCGATTGAGATAGAAAGAATTATTTTTCAATGAGCACACTGAGCCCCTCAGTGTATCCTACAGATTATACCATATGCAAGGATTTCTGTTTATTTGTACATACTCTTGCCTTCCATCCATAACATCTCTACTCGGTCCCTTTCCCATTTCTCTCTCAAAAGATGGAGACGAAGGAACAGAGCCTTGTGAAGGTCTGTACCTGAATGTATGGGTTTAATCTTTCAGACTGGGAGTGCCGCTTGAGCCGCACCTCACTCTGAAGGCCAAAACCCCGCCTGCAACACTGAGCGGCCGGGTTCACTGGAGACCGCGCTTATTCTATGCTCCCTGAACCCTCCCTCTGTTGCAGCAGTGTTGAATGTACAGTTTAGATGTCCTGTGCTGTCATGTTGCTCTTACCTGTAGACCTGTCTGGATCCTAGTATTGATTGTACCAGTGTTGTGTTCAAATGTAGCTTCCCTGTTTCTATGTCGTTTTAGTTTTTTGGACTGCTGAGATTCTCCATCAAAGCTAATATGATGCTTTACCACTTTATCACTAAACAGGAAAAACTTGAGTCTTTGAAAAAGGTTTAAAGCACAATAGTTTGAATTTCTCACATCTTCACATCTACACAGACAAATTTAAAGGCATGTTTGTTCCTCTGCATTCCTTTCCTTAGCATCATGTATTGTCACGAATTGTGATGTGTACTATAACAGGATGTATGATGAAAGCATTGAGCCTTTTACTTGTGTCTTTAAATCAGACACAGTGAAAAACAAAGGCTGTTGTAGCTGTTCACTGATTGAGGGGAATGACTGGGACAAAGATAGAGAGAGGGCAAAGAGCTCGAGCAGTGCTGGAGAACTCGTCAAAGCACTCGCAAAACTCTTTTATCAATGTCAGAGTCCACCAGGGCTTTCCTTGTCTTCTGTACTGCCTCCAACAAGCCCCCCTCTTTTCTCTCTCCTTCTCCATCTTCATCAGTCTCCCCTTTGCTCTGTCTCTCGGTCCCACCCTTTCTCTGTATCTCTGCCATCTTTTTGTCACTCTGAGTCTCTCTCTGTCTGGACCTCTCTGTCTGTTTTCTGTGTAGTCTTTTCCTCTTTTCGCATGCCCCGGTCTCTCCCCTTACTTTTCGTCTTTGTCAGGCAGTCTATCTTTTTCCACTTCTCTCTGTCTCTTTCTCTCTCTCTTTCTTTGTGCTTCTGTCCCCTTTTTTTCTACCCTACCTCTCAGGCCAGTGTATGGGCGGTGGGTGGGTGTATTGATCTGACCTTGTGCTGTAGCTCCCACAGAGCCGTATGGCACTCAGCTTATGTAAGGGGAATGTCAGCACAAGTGTGTGTATGTAGCTTTCTATGGACTGGATCCATATTATTACCCCCTGCTGATTACAAAGAGGAATGTTTATAAACCTGCTGCTGTTTGCTCTCACCGCTATGCTCTGACTTTAAGTCACACCTCGTACTTGCACACACCTAACTGCATTATGCATTATCTATTTATGTGTGGCAACTCCTAAGAGGAAGCAAAGGAGGAGCTTGAGGCACCTGAACCCCAAAATGGTCGCCAAGGTGTGTTTATCATTACAGAAACCACATTTAAACTTGTCCTGAAGCAATGTCTTTCTCTCCCTTTTTTGTAAAATGTGGTGGTCTTGATTCTTTTCTTGTTCATGGAGAGTTTAAAAATCATTGCACACTTATTAAGAATAAAAACTAATTAATTGTTGTAAGTACACGCTCTGTTGGGTGTTTGAATGTTGTTTTGCCTTTGAGATGAGAGTAATATACAGTAGAGGTTGATGTACAGTACATTCATTTACAGGCTTGAATGAATGGCCAGACTGTTGGCTAAAACTGGAGTCCCCCACAGGTTTCACTTCCTACTTTCCCATCTGTTTATATGGCATGCTTCTGTCCTCTGACTGTGTGGTGCTGTTACTCAGCACTGCCATAGCTTTAGTGCTAACTGACTCAGTAAACACTCAGTGTGAAGTTTCTAAAAAGCCACATTCTGTTTCTAAATTGGAGTGGAATAAGTTGTGTCATGATTGTAGTTACAAATGCACGTTAAACTACACGTTATACTCTATGATTACCCTTTAGTTCATAGTTTTTATTATGTACTGACTTCCCTATGCTTACTATTATTCAGTATTTTGGGATAGCAGCGTGTTTGCGTGTGGATCTGTGGGTGTATGTGCATCTGTGTTTGAGCACATACAGCACAAGTTGCCATGTGATCTACAGTATCAGTCTAAAGTTTCAGTGCTCTATAATTTCATGAGCCCCCGTATGTGTGTCTCTACCAGCAGCAGACTGTGAAGAAAAACCTCAAGGTCCTCCGGTTAATGGGAGGAAAGGCAAGTCCTCTAAAAGTGTGATGGTGTGATTTTGCCGTGTGGACTTTCTCAGTCAATACAAGTTCTCGAGTTTTCACTTGCATCCGTGATTCTCTGTACTTTCCCGGACTTTTCTGACTCTTTCCTCTTATTTGCTGTCGCACATTCATACAGTCCTTTTATTCAAACTTCCCTTTGTCCACATTTCATCTATTATATAGACCGAGTGTGGTTAATTCCTGTTAAGCTGATTTGGAGTGATTAAATTGGAGTTGTATGTAGCTGAAGCTGATGTTAATATGTACAGAGTGCTCTTTTGTACTGGCTCCAGTATGGCCTTAATCTGCCCTCTTCTGTGATAGAAGGTAATTCTGCTCAGCTCAGCCTCACAAAGACAGAGCCCTCCATTTCAATTGTTAAATTGCCAATCATTTTATACACACATACACACACTCACACACTCACAAACCATGTACATGACCTTTTACTAGGCTAGTTTTAGTCATGTTAATGTCAGTTCTGCACTTTTGGCAAAAACTGTTATCAGAGATAAGATATTACATGTACTCAAATGATTATAATATATAATATTTCCTTGATTCTGTGCATTCCCCTTTGCTGCTAAAGCACTGCCAAGTATAATCTCTAATATTGGCCCTATGGACTATTACCTTGGTTGGCCAGCAGATGGAGCAAAGTTCATTATTTTTGATAGGGAGCTGTCCATGATTTCAGTGCTGAAGTGGCAAGGGGATAGTTTCCTTTGTCACCAACCTGATCCACTTTTCACAGTTAGGGCAAAAGATACACAGTAGTTTATTCTATATATGTGTTTTTTATGGTAATAACATTTAAATAATTATCTTCATCACATTTTATCTCCCATTTGACCTTTTATCAAGTTCCCTCATTAACCCAAGGGTCCCGTTGATTCCTGTAGAAGGCAAACCAGTGTGTGTGTGTTTTGTATATGTGTGTTTTGTGTCTGCGTGTGTGTGTGTGTGCGCGCGTGTATATGTTGCTGTAGAGGTGACATGGGAAGACCAGCAACGAGGGCTGAATGGCTCTTTGTCCGATGGAGGGACACAGCTACACCCCTCCCTCAATGACACAGGTTGGTCTGTGGTGGATTTCTGACACTTAAAGACCATATTTCACTTTGGTAGGGTGTTGGATTTTTTTTCCCCAATGTGAGTCATGAACAGAAACTAACTCTTGTAGTCTGCCGAGACAGTTTGGTCACAACAACAGAATATCACCGACTTTGCAGTTAGTGCATCACACTGATGAGGTGGAGTATTGTTATGGTTTGACCACTAGCAAAGGATTTATGAGGTGATACTGCTTCTTTCAGAATGTGTCACCAGACACCCAAACATTAACTGCTTAAGTCTGTGCTGTGCAGGCTGCATTTCAATGTCTTGTTTTAAGTCATGACTGTCGGAGCAAAGATTTCAACCATGAGTAAATAACTTGATTGCCATTTGTACTTGAGTTGATACTGAAGTCACATAAACTACTTATAGAGAAGGTATACATTTTAAACCCTCTAAGCTGTAAAGCTACCAGACGGCATTCATGTTGTGTTCCCTTTTAATTGCTTAGATTGTAATTTTTCAGAAAGGTCAAGTCATAAAAAAGTTAATCAATTCACATTAATTGATTTGAGTATTTTGGAACAGCTTTTAAAAGTACCCTCCAACACAGCTTCCTGAGAGCTAGTCACAAAGGACTTTTTAAAGTAAGAATAGCCTTCCTGTGTAAACAGTGCTTACTGCAAAGCAAGAAATGACGGTGGATTGTTTCTCATTCATGGACTCAATTAGAGGCGTGTGCAATCTAAGTCTAAACAACACTCTACCAAAGTGATCTGTGCCTGAAGAGTTTTTCTGCTCTGCTCTTCAGTTTGTGTGGACTCTTGTCAGCTTGATTAAAGGCTCGCCAAAGCCGCATCTGGACAATGTAGACTAGTGGCTGAATGTCTGAAAAAAATTTTTCAGGTCATCCTCTGGATGGCAGTCTTTCCCTCCTTGTTTAGTGTGGTTTTTGCAGTGCAGCGTGGAGCTGATGTTTCTTTAGACACTCTGATTTCTGAAAACTGATCCAGGCACATATCATTACCAGAAACAAAACATGCACAATATGCATGCAATGTCATGCTTTGAACAAAATGAAATATTTTATGTCTGATGTAACGCTGGGATTCATGGATGCATAGCAAAAATAAAAGAAAGGTGTTGCAGAGGTAATGACACCACTGAAGATGCAGCGCTTGCCTAACTCATTTATGTGCTTCAATGGAAGCTTGTCTTCACTTCCCTTTGAACTAAGCCTCATTTCTTTTCACCTGTTTTTGTAAGTTGCTGATATTTCACGCCCACAGGATATGATTTATTATAGTGGCTTCAGATGCTACTTTTTTAAAGCAGTAATTTCATTTACCGCTAAGCAAAGCAGCAAGAAGAAAAGCACAAACATGCATGTGTCTTCAACTAATGATTTATTTAAATACCTACTTCTTTATCTATAATCTTTATTTTGTCACAGTGTGACACTGTGTCTGTAAAAGATTTCACTGTTTACTATCCATACAGCTTTTTACTGATGAAAAAAGTACCTCAAGATCCGCATGTAGTTTGGTCTTGTGTTGTAACAAGGCCCATTGATCACACATGGCTGTAAATTGCTGCCTGAGAATCAAGCTGCAGTGAGAGAGTGTTGTCTTCAGTCAGTCTCTTTCTCCCTCCCTTTTCCTAATTGTTTTCTAGCCTCTACCATTCTTCCTAGGTTCCCTATTGCTCTCTTTGTTGTTGTCTCTGCATATATTTTGTAACTCTCGTTTGTTGTGGAAAGGCTGACTGGCTGAGTGCGATCCTCTTTTCCAGCTTGGCCACTTTCATGTCACTTTCACACTGCGAGCTCCTAAGGGGGATGTTTTAATGGCACGGTTCCCCACCACCTATCGTTCACTTGCTCCTTATACCAGTCACTTATTCTGTGAACAACCATCCACAGCATCTCTGAATTTACAGCAGGAACAAAATGCCTCAGACAGAAATATAAGCAAGTAAAATGGAAAGAATGATGCAGGAAAGACATGATTTTTCTAGCTTGCTTTGTGCGGTTTCCACAGTTAAGCTGGATCATATAGTTTGTGTCCTTTACGAGAGTGACATGTCCTGCAAATCATGTCAATGTTTCAGCCATCAAAATGAAAGCTGCTTTTTTTAAAAAAAGTCTATAATGACTGGGAGTGAAAATTTGACCTACACTTTGTTTTCCTGAGTGAACAGCAGAAATCCATGTAAATAAAACTTTTTTTTTCTCTGAGTGGAGCTGATATTTACTGCACATAGTTTAAAAACAGAAATTATTTTAGTGATTGACATTAAGCTCCATATTGTTTTTATTGTCCTATTAAGTGGTGGCCTTGTTTGCTCTGTGTTGTCTATGTGAACTTGTTTTTATTTTAAGGAAAAAAAGGAAACATATTTGAAAAACGTGGACTGCTGTGACTGTTGACTTCAAGCGGAACATCAGGAAGTCAAGCATTGTCCAGCATTAATAACACTGACCTTGATCCATGCTCACAGTTATATCAAGGAAGTTGGGGCCCGTGCTAGAAGGGGAACTAGAGTTTTGGAGAACATCTTGTTGTGTTTGAACAGCTGTTGTGTCCTGTAGTTTTGGAATAAGTTGTCCTTTGGAGGTTGTTGGGTTAAATATAAAATGTTAATACCATCTGGTATTAACCCACAGACCACAAGCAACTTCTCCACACTGACTTGTTCTAGTTTTTCACTTCCATCTCTGTCTTAATATATCACTCTCTTATCCTGATGACCTACATGATGCAGCTGAAGTAAGGAGGGAAAAAAAACACTTGCTCTCCTGATTATCATTTGACTCTCTAATGAGATGATATTGGCTGCCGAGAAGAGATGAAAGCTGGTGAGGAAGATGTCTAACGTTGTCTTTTTATTCATGTGACACTTCATTATTCACCCAAATGGAGCACTAATTGAGCTAAATGCAAATTCTGTGTAAGGGGGGGATGCAAATTAAGTCTGATTAGCTCCTCTCATGCCCTCCTGACTGTCACCATTGATTTTGTCATGCTATACAAGTGAAGGAGTTAAGGCTGAAGGGCTGGGGAGTGGAGCGGTGGGCAGATTGGGCGGCCTGGCTCTAAGAAGGGGTCTCACACCATACTGATTACAAACCCACCCTCATGTTGAATCCACAAGTGGTTGCATAGAAAAGATCAAAACACGGTGTGTTAATTTCTGATGGACAAATGGAAGCACGGTTTATCTCTGGAGAGAAACAGAAGGGAAACAAAATCCTCCTCATAGTAACCCAGGGCCTCAGCAGGCTGAGTGAGAGCAGAAAAGCATGTGGATGAAAATATAAAGAGGGATGGAATATGTGTTAGGGAGCAACAGAGATGCCTGAAAGCAAGTTGATCTTGTTGAAGCTTAACCCTTTTTCAGAAAGATGTAAATGCCTTTGTGTGTGTGTGTGTGTGGAGGGGGCGTGGCTATGTGTGTGAATTTGACTGTACGCTCCTCAGGTCAGATATTTTGTCAGCTTTTACGTTTTTTGCTGAAACTCTGTGAGGTAGTTGGCTCTCTCTTTTGTGTGCTCGCTGCTCTGTGCTTTCAGTTTGTGTTGTTTTGTGTTTTCTTTTTCCTTTTTTTTTTTTTTGTTGTTATTTTTCCAGGCTGTCCCCACCACAGTTGCCCCATGCAGACTCAAGTGACATCCACTTCTTCCTTTTACCCTTCTTCGCTCTCCCCTTCTCTCCACCTATCTTCAGAGGTCTCAGGTTTCTGTCTGGTTCGGGACATTAACTTCTCTTTACTGTTTCAGCTCTTTTTCCTTCAAAGCAAAGAACCTCTCCTTCCCAGCCTCCTCCCCCTTTCTTATTTCTAATAACTAAACTCTCAGCCTCTACCTCAGCCTCTCCCGGCCTCGCACCCTCTTGCCCTGTTTTGACTCCTCACTGTGCCCATGGTGGAGTTTGTGTGTTCTTGGTGTACTCTATGATTTTGTTTGTGTGTCCTGTGCTCGTTTCGTCATTGTCGTGTCGTACTGTTGTCGTGTTGTGTCCCTCCCTCCCTCCATCCTGTCCTTCCTCACTCTGACCCTCCAAACCTGACATATACGGCGATCATGGTGATGGCGTGGACCTCCCTCCTTCTTTCCTTTTCTCCTCCATGTCCCCCCCCTTTACCCTCCGTGCATCCTCTCACACCCATCTTCCTCTCCTCTGTCTGTGTCTGTTCATTCTGTGATGTGATCCCAGAAGACACGGACTCACCAAGTTGGACGAACTCAGGTCTGTCCTCTCTTCTTCTTCACCCTCTTTCTGCTCGGACTCAACCTCTTCCTCTTCTTCTACTTTTATTCACTCTGTATGTCTTCCTGGCCTGCCCCCCCCACCCCCCCACCCCTCATCAAAATCGTCTTTTCTTTCCCACGCCGCCTCCACTCTCTTGTGATGTTTGCGCTTTTAATTGTTCTGCAGATGACGTTTCCGGCTTCTTTGCCATCGCGCACTCTTTTTTTTTTTTGCTGCCAACAGAATGTGTATGCTTGCAGTTCATAGAAGCATGGTCATGGTCACGCCTCTGTGGTTTCTTTGCAGCAGGTGTTCACATCAGGCACTGTCTTATGTTCTGTCCAGAACAGTGCTGAGGCAATGTTGAGGTTTAAAATCACACATTTATGACAAGTTTCAGTTTGCGCAGTGCCGCCATTTTAGATCACTTTTCAGATTCTTGTCATCACCCTGAGGTGACCAGGCTAGCCTCAGAGATTCCAGAACATCTCTTGGCCCACCAATATTAAAGGAAAAAATAAGGGAAAAAACAGATTTACTATCTTAATTAATGAGCTTTACAGGCACTGATGGGAAGATTTTCCTAGCTTCGGATGGAGCCTGGCTATTTTTACCCCTCATTTACAATCTTTATGTTAAATTAAGCTAATGGCTCCTGCAACCGCTGTTTACAAACATGAGACTGGTATCAGTCTCTATATTTAACTAATGGCAGGAAAATAAATATGTATAGTTCCCAACATGTAAAACTTTTTATTAATAAACCTTATAATTGACTGGAAATAAATTCATCACTTTTTGCCCTTTTAAACTAAAATGCATTGTTCTAGAAATTCAGTGAGTTGGACAAGTCATAGAAACCAACACTGGCCAAATACTGAAAATGGAACAAGCACTTTTCTCAATGTTTCCCTAATTTACCTTTTCCCTGAAAATGTGCAAGTGTGTAAGTGAAAAAAAGAGAAAACAATGAGCCAAGAGGCAGACAGGAGACTCCCTCAGAATGACAAAAAAAATCACCTTGCAGTCTTTCATTTGCTCTCAGCTTGTACTGCTTTTCTTTGTGTGTGTGTATGTGAGGCTATAAACATGCTGTATGTGCGCATGGCATTTGTCCGTGTGCATTTACGTTCCCTTTTTCATTGCTATCATATGACACAAAAGTAGAGACAGAGAGCAAGTGGAGAGAATGGAGATACAGATACAGCAGGAAAGTCCCAGTTTGGTCAGTGGAAAATTGTTTGTGCAGTAAAGACGTGCATCAGTTTAAAGAGACTGAATTTTTTGCGTTTTTAATGTTTTGGCATTACATTTTTAGTTAAAAAAACATTTTAGTTTCTATTCAGTGGCATTGTTACCTACAAGGACACAGTTTAAGTTGTGTATTGATTATGGTCTGATGTTTGTATAATGCAAATTGTACTTGGCAGCAATACAAAACAAAGTACAGCGGTTAAATTGAATTAAAGAGGAGATGAGATGGGCAAACAGGAAGATGTGATTATCTTACAAAGGACTAAAAGAGAAAAAGGGTTGATTTTGCAAGCCTTTAAGTTTCTGCTGAGAGGAATGCATCGGGCAATTGAGTTTGATCACTTAGGAATTTCATTTGCTGTCAGACAGTTGCCGTTTGTCTTGGAACTCATATAAAATGTGTCCCAACATGGATTGCAAGCAGCGCTGTTTCTTCTTTTCAGAATATTAGAGTCTGAAGATTCTATACTATGGAGCAGGATTCAATTATTTGTGCCATTTCGTTAATTATTCAGCTAAGGACAAAGAAAGCTACGGTCTAAGTTTTCTTAACAGTTCAACGAGCTTGAGGTTTGGACAGTTGGTTGTATGTAGCTATTTGACTTGTTACACAGCTTTCCTTTCCCAGTAGAGCGTTCCGTTTGTGTTTATTTATTAATACAGCCAACCATTCAGCTTTTCCCATTAGATCTGTCCTTGTCATGGCTCATGGCTTATGTCTCAGCAGAAGCTTGTCTCACACCACAACAGTATGTCCTCCCATCACCACCTCAGCTTATCAGCCTCCACCTGACAGACTCCTATCTCTGTGCTCAGGTATGGACATGGAGGAGAGGACCAGGCAGATGAAACTGAAGATGAACAAGTATAAGCAAGGAGCAGGCTCCGACTCCAGACTGGAGCAAGACTACCACAAGGTAAACAGAAAATCTTCTGCAGATATGCTACATGTGTGCTTCCCTACTCCAGTCTCACAGAGGGGAAATGTGCCCCCACAGTGTGCTGTTTGCATGGTTGCACTGTTCATAGGCCATATGGCACACTTTGAAGGCAGTCAAGCATGTACACATGCACATATCAACATCATACTGCGCATGTGCATTGATGTTTGCACAGTGCTCATACTGTAAACATACAGACACACAAACATACCAAAACAGTTTAACGTTCGACCCAGTCCAAAGGTCGGAAACCACCAAGTGAGGTTCAGTTGTCTAACCAAGAGGTTGTTCACCCAAATCACGAAAAGTTAAGTGCATTACATACTTGTCTTCACTCCACTCGCACAGCGGTGTTGAGCTGTGCAGATGGTTTTGCTTTGACGTACCAGTGAAGACGTACAACTCAGCAGCAATGCACCCACCTGAAAAGTTTAAGTTGTTGGAGATAATTCCCAGACCGCACTTTCAACAGTTTTTGTTTGAAAATATTTTGAACTCACGATTGAAATAATAATAATGTTAATGATTGTTTACAGCAAGGTCTGTGGTTCGTCTTGACTAAGTAGGACAAAGTTCTCTAAAAAAAGACATGGGCGTCCTGTTTTCCAAATGTCATCCTACAGTGCTTTAAGAACCAAATTATTTGCACGTGCAAGTGAGAAAATGTGTTTTCTTATCGTCATTTGAATAAACTTGGCCTATAAGCCTGTCGTTATAAATTGAAGGAATGTGACAGTGAGTCCATGCAGAGTCAAGTGTTTACTACTTTGTGCTAGTGAGGTCCTGAGCGTGTTTAGAGAGCCCTGTGTGAGTCCAGTGTCTAGCTGCAGTCTGGGCCAAGCTATCCAAGACAAAGGCTCTCTGTCCAGCTTTCCTTTTACGTCTGTGGTATGAAAGCCATTGCATTGGGAGTGGCTACAAGTCTATAAAAAGCAGATTAAATTTTTTAGTCATCCTAGTCAGTTAAATATTATCCTGCTTGAAGCGTCATTGACAAAAGCATGCCCTTTCTATCAAACAAGACTTCTGAGTGCTTGCTTTTTTTTTATCACGAGATGTAACTGTAAACTTCAATCTAGGTTTTCTTACAGTACACAAAAACATTACTCACGCATCCAGTTTTACAAATTTTCTTGACTATGATGGTTTCAAAGTCATACCAGTTAAGCTTTCCAGGAGGCCTCAGTGTAAATCTGATACAATACAAATCTTCCAACTAAAGGTCACTGTCTTTTACATGGTCAAGTACCAGTTGCCCTCCAGATGTTAAAGCGCTCTGATAAATACTTATATAAAAGCAGTGATACCAAAATGTGAAGGTGTTTTAACATCCGGCGGTCCTAGACCTAGGATGTTAAAAGTTTAGTTTAATTCTATTATCAGTAAATCTCTGTGGCCCTGCTTTGTAGAGGGCTCCTACGTCAAAGTGTAGTTTCAAAACTTAATACAGACTTTTGTATACACTCATATGGTTCATATTCAGAAATTATGTTGTCTTTATTTACCCTGCCCCAAACTAAAAAACACACAGAAACCCTCCACACACAACTAAATACATACAGTATTTATCTTTGCATGTATTGAAGGAGGGGATCAGTAAGGCCCAACTAATGTTTGACCTGAGCCACCTAACCGTCTATCAGTTCATCATGCTTTGAGATCCTGTGGTCTGTGTCAGCAAGACCCTGCCCTGTCACCACATAGTGAACATACTGAGTTCCCAGGCAGCGACTCCCATGGCAAAAAACCTTCAAGATTCAAACATAAGCCTTATATTTTTCAGGTGTCCCTGCATGTGATCTTTGATGTACTCGACTGAAGTGCATTCTGACCTTCCTAAAGGCACACCTGATGCGACTTATGTAACAACAGCATTCCAGTTTTTCTCTCTGTGCTCCTCTGAGAGCTTAACCAATCATTATTCACATTCAACTGTTCACTTCTGCAGCTGAACATATCTTGATCAGAACTGTTTGTCGTTTAAACGCAGCAGTGGATGGAGGTAGCAGGGGGCAGTGCTTTGTTGGCATTTAGAGTAACATAATTCCTATTTTTCACTTCTTGGTTTGCATGGTTGCAAATTTTCATTAGTTGTTTAATTTTTATAAAATTAATGTCTCCCTTCCACAAGAAGAGTATAAATATATGAGAAAAATATATAAAGTTACTTAAAATTGTTGGTTCTGCCAGAAGTACAGCACAAATGAAGTATCAGATGTATTTTTTTGAGTTATAGGCAATCGCTTGATAACCATTTATTTCTTGTTTTTGTCTTCTGTGCAGCGTTCAGGCAGAGATCCACGGGGCTCAGATAATCTGTCAGCCAAGTCCTCGGACAGTGATGTAAGCGACGTGTCCGCTGTGTCGAGAACCAGTAGTGCGTCTCGGTTCAGCAGCACGAGCTACATGTCTGTCCAATCAGAGAGGCCGCAAGGAAACCGCAAGATCCGGTAGGCAGACGTCCACACCATGGGACAGTTAACTTTGTCTCATGCTTTAAACTCATTGAGCTGTGATCAGGAATGGACAAACCCCCCTCAGCTGTCAACTGTCTTTCCATATGTGTCGCCAAGTCCAGACATTTTCAACTTTGAAATTGTTTGTACCTGGTAAAACTTGAACAGGAAAATGCACCCCCAGTGCAGTGTGCCATTTTTATACTGTGGTGAGTTCGGATTTGGCTCCGTTTTAGGAAAATGTGGAGCCAAATGATCGAACTCTGCTCATTCAAGCTGTGGGGGAAGATTTTGTCCATATCTGGCATAAAACATAAATCACATTTCATCTCTTCGGCTGCTGTCACTTATCAAAGCAAAAAACTAAATTCTTTTGCATGGTGC
>JAQNCA010000030.1:23114297-23150698 GCA_029783725.1 Acanthurus tractus
ATAATGTTAATTTTTAATGTGTTCATTTAATCTTTGATTTTATGCCAATAACATAAACTTATTTTATCTGTTAGACTTTCAAAAGTTTAATCATATGCATTAAGTATTTATAATAATTTAAGAATTTATCAGAATAATACTAGTGTAAGAGGAAAGCTATGCTTTGAATAATTAATTAACCAGCTGTTTTTTTTACTCTTACTTTAGTAGTATTCACAACTGGTAGTCTAGAGGTAACTGTATTTTTATTTGAGTGTAGTTTTTGAGTACTCTAATTCCTACCACATGGACAAGAGGAAGACAGTGCTGAGTGTGAAATAGCATGACGTTGCACTCCCTTTAATACCCAAGCTGTGTATATAGAAACAGGTCATGTTAGCTTAAAAAATGTCAGCCTTATGCAGATTAAATTCTAAAACATTTCAACATGTTGAAATTGACACTGAAAGTTTAAGGTACCCTGTGGAGTGCGATGACACCAAGAAACCTCTTGTAGTTCATGTGCATGTTCACATAATACACAGTTCTGCCTGTGAGTTGACAGAATTTTACTGTCCTACAGGTGACAGCTAAAGGCCAAGAAAGCGCAGCTAAAAGTAAACTATCAAAAATAGAGTTTTACTCTCAGCTTTTGAGTCAACATGGAGAAGAGGCCCTTCAAATAATTGACATTCAAACTTTTAAAATAATCCGTGCGCACCAACCTCTCACATAATGAGTTAAAAGGACTACTTGTTATATATGTGTAACTAGCAAGAAGTATAGTACTACGTCACTACAATTGAAAATCTGAAGAACTAGCAACAAAACAAAGCAAACGTATTAAATGCTGAAAGACTAAGCGCTGAGTGCTGAATAATATAAATACTCCAGCACTGCCTTGATAAAGATCACAACTACCCCATGTGATCAGTCACTGGAAAAATCTCACCAAAAAGGCTTCTTAAGTGGCTACTGGAGTCCAACTGTGGTTCTAGTGTTCACTTGCTGAACAACTTTTGTTTTCAACAGAACATAAGGAGCATGGTCAAAAGACCCTCTCACAGGTCAAATGATGAAACATATTTAGTTGTTGCACTAAATATGAGGTTTAATGAGCAACATATAGTAGACAATAAGCCTGATCTGCCATCACATCACTAATCTTTTTGAGTACATCCACTTTACACCCTAAACTCAGCTATACTGTAAGTCATGAACTCCTGTACCTGAACTCTGTCCTTCTCTCCTTTTCATCCCACACCTTCTCATCTTCTGTCCCTCTCTTGTCCTCTTGTCTTTCCTCTTTTATCCTTTCGACCTGTCTCCTTTTTCATCATCCCCCCTGTCATGCTTTCGCTGCCGGCCTCCTCTGTCCTCTGCCCTGTCCTCTCTTCTCTGTCCTCACCTGCCCCTCCTGTCAATGGTGGTGGCTGACAGTGACTTTGCATCCAAAATGAAAAACAGGCAGATGGGCTCATCGGGCGGGATGAACATGACCAAGAGCACAAGCATCAGCGGCGACATGTGTAACCTGGAGAAGACGGACGGCAGCCAGTCAGACACGGCGGTCAGCACGGTAGGCACTGACGACAAGAAGAGGCGCTCCAGCATTGGTGCCAAAATGCAGGCCATGGTTGGCATGTCACGCAAGAGCCGGAGCACCTCTCAGCTCAGCCAAACAGGTAGGGCATCCCAGTGCACGGCCAGTGTACTGTCTGTATGTTCATATCGTCAGCTGTCCTGTGTTCTGTCTGCGTTTGTTTCTCTGTTGTTTTCCTACTGGTTTTTGTTCTCGTACCACTGCTTTCTCTTCTCCAGTTTTTCTCTTTCCTAGTTTTAATTGAGCAGGTTTTCGGACTCACAGCACAGCATGACTTTTTCTCACACCTTTTCTCTCTTTCTCCTAGGGAACAACTCTCCTGGAAACTCCTGTATTGTTTTTTTTATCTACTCTTTGTCCTTTTTATCAGGCCCCTATGGATGTATTTTCACATGCAATGCTACTAATTTAATGCGCTTTGATAATCTGTCATCATGTTTTGGAAAAGGTGTTGTAGCTGTTACAACTTTGCGCTTCCTGCGACATTGATGACTTCAGCAGCTTGTCACAGTCACATTTTGTCGCCTATCCCATGTTGTGATGCTCTCTTGACTGTAAATTTTTAGTGTTAAACATTACCTCATACAGTGGGCATCTGTGGTTGTTTGCATTGGATTTTGTGAGTGCACGTGAGAATGGGTGCACATGCAAGATTAAATCATGAGGAGATATGCTGAGTTTGTGGTTCAAATTGTGTTCTTCTTTAGTTTATTGTGTAAATGTATCCTTGCACTTTAAAAGATTGCATTTTGCACAGCATTGGGCTATTACCTTTTTTTCTCTTTTAAGTCTTTTTTTTTTTCCTTATGATACTTTCTTTTCAAAAGTGCTCAATAACTGTTTGAGAGGGGTTAAACTGCATAAGCTGATGCCAGACAGTGTAATAAACAGCCTTGCAGGTGGCATGCAGCAAGTCTCTGGCTGACAGATTGGGGTCTGGGCCATTCATATGAAGGTCAGATGATGAGTCCACTTCCTGTTCACGGCCGCATCTCTCGGTGCATCTCTAAGCATTCAGGGCTTATTCAGTTCATCTATTCAAACTCAAAGTAGTCAATTATTTCCTCTGCCTATCAACACTCTCCGTCCAGTTGCAGCTACGTGGTGTGGCAGAGGGAAGGACACGTAGATGTAGAAATGGATGAATGATGAGGTGAGATGTGCAGGAGAATGAAGCGAGGCGGTGTGCTCACGTGGCGCTGCACTGCCCCACCGGCTCGTGATTTGACTGGCACATGGGCTGCTGCCTCATCTCTGTGGGTTAATGATTGTTACTGATTATTAATCACAACTTTATGTTAATCAGCATTGTTTTTGAGGCATTTCTAAGACAAATATGATACTGTAAAAAATATGGCTGCTAGAAAGCAAAATTACACATCAGATCTTCCTTGTTTTGAAATTTGTACAACAATTTATTCACTGTGAAGTAGCTCTCCTACTCCGGTGTTGTTGACTAATACTTGACTGAAGAGACCGTGCTGCAGACTCATCTAGAGATCACGTTTTTGAACACACTGAAACCAACAGACACTTGATCAGATTTTTATTTAAGGCAACCCATTACATAGACAAAGTTATGCACACAAACACACACACATGCAAAGTGTTTTTTTCTCCATGTAGTTGCCGGGGAGCAGAATCTCCTGGAGCTATGAATATTTCACTCAAAGTATCTAAGTGCATCACTTGGAGTTTGTGAGAGCATGCATGTGCCTTTCAGTATCTGAGATCTGTATTTGGTTCTGCACCAGTAACAAACACTGCCAAGCTGCATGCTGCCCTACTTTACTGTGTGTTATCCTGAGAGGTTCATCGCCCGATTGAAGGGTGTATTCAGAGGATGGTCGATTTTACGAGGCTGCTCGACGGTTTGTGTCCTCTGCCAAGTGCTGGTGGGGCACCGACAGATCAGCCAAACAGCATGAGTCTGCCTTTGACAAACACAAGTTAGTCAGATGGAAGGATGTGCTTCCTGGTAGATACCATGAGTTGTGTGTACACACTGCTGCTTGGGGCTTAGGAAACGGTTGTTTTTTTTCCTCAGTCGAAGGCATCTTATTTATCAAGGGATACATGCATTTAGCTACTTTCAACCATGGAATCAGCAATAGCCTTGGTAACTCATAGTAACTGAAAACATGTAACATTCAAGTACTGTTCTTAAGTCCTATTTGAAAAAGTTCTCCACCTCTGCATTTGCATTTGTTTCTACACCACACGTCTACATTTCACAGGTAATCTTGTATGTACTCATCAGTTTCCCCACTGGAGCTGCGACTCTGGAGGCAGAGTGCTTGTCCACTTTTTAGATGTTTTTTTTCTATCATACGCTTCTCCAGTCTATGGGTGTGAGTGTCCTTGGGCAATACCAAATTACTACCTATATGTCTTAAACTGATGTCTTAGTGTGTGTTTGTGATAAGCAGGTTGGTGGTTTGTAGATAGGCCCCTGAGTGTAAGGCACTTTTAGTGGGGCACTTTTATTCTTTAAATTATATATCAGTAAGTTTTACTTAAGTAGTAAATTCAGGGCTATTGGGGGATATAAAGGCACAGGTCTTTTTAATGCTAACAGGACCTGAGACCTGTGTGAAAGGAAGCAGTACAGAGCAAACAATGGAGCTGATTTTACCTCATGATTTTCCATGTGTTTTCAGCATTTCATCCTTTCTGCCTTTGGTGAAAATCTAGCAGTTAATTGTAAAAAGATGCCAGGACATGTTTCGGGGTTAGAGAATAGAGACTTTTGCTGTGGCTGATCTTTTTCTTCAGCTCATGTGGCTTTGTTAGTCACACACAAAAAGAACAGGTAGTTGAGCGCAGTAAAACACTGTGGATAAGAGAGCAACCATAAGTTTTAATATGTATCTTCTATACATCCTAAAAGAAAGCAGCGCAACAGAAATGTCAATGCATACATTAATTTGTTTAAGAGTTTTCATTGGCCATGGCCTTGCCCCTAAAATATATAAGAAAAAAGTTAATAATGTTAGGAAGTTAATGATGCTTTATTGGTGTTACACTGGTCATCATGAGCAAGCTGAAACATGAGTTTGACTTATTATGCCTGGTTGTCGCATCCACTAGTCAGCAGTTCTGGTACCTAATGCTTTGATTCAATAGAGAGCCGCTTTATTCCCAGCACCCCAAACTAAACCACTGCTAAAAATAGCATGACTCAGCTAAAAGCATACAATAACACTGAAATCTTGCAAGCTTATTGAAAATCCATCTCCATGCATTCATCGGTGTATTTCTTCCTATTCTTCTCCTCTGATCGGCATCTGAAAAAGAGGCTTGTATTCCTCTCAGTGCATTAACTCCAGTGGATTTACTTTCAGTGATCCATATTCTCAGTGGGCAGGTTGCCATAAAATGTATGCTGACAAACATGTTGTCACTTGGGGGCGCTTAGTGGTTTTTTACTTAAACAACGAACAAACAAGCAAAAAACAGCTTCTTAGATGTGTGTTTCAGCCCATATTAAATGTGCTGGTTGGTAGAGCAGGAAATAGTAACCCTGGTGTGCGTTGATGAAAACATTGTGTTGCAGTGACAGTGGTCTTTATTATATGTGCATATATACATATAAATGTGTGTGAGTATTGTGCATGCACAGCTTTGACTGCTGATTGGCTGTTACACCTGCCGTGGCTCTGCATGTAACCAATCAGATGGTGCTGTGGGTGGGACAATGCTGGAGACAGAGTAGTGACTGCAGGTTTTTTTCTATTTTTGAATGACAATTTACAACATTGAAAAGGAATATGAGTGCTATCTTATACAATTTTGCAAGTTATTAAGCATTTTTTCTACCTTTTTTACTGAACACCTTGTATCATTCTGCCTGATAATCCAGTGATTTTACCCCGTTCTAAGAGTCCTGATGGTGAAAAGAGAAACATAATCAACTGCAAGCTCTACAAGACAGCAGCAGTCTCTGACTATTAACACAATGGGGATGAACAGTGCAGCAAACGCAGGAAATTGGACCTTAATAGGCAAAAACTGGCAGGGCCGCCTGCTGTGATACGGGATAAGGAAAAGGTGGAATCAGTGGGAAAGATTTTAAGTATGTGGTATAATACATTGTCAGTAACATTCAGTGTCCTGCTCCCCTTGGTGCAGTCTGAGTATTCTTGGGAGAATCTTATTATGTCCTACTTTTCTCGGCCTGACCCTGAAAGTAACTCTATGTGGACTTGATGTGACGTTTTCTCTGCCGAAAACTTGAAGGTAAGAGAAAGATTAAAATCAATTCACTTCCTCAAATTAATAAATACATTGTTATTCGGGATGCCACAGTGTTTACTAAAACAGGTGAGAAACCTGTAAAGTCATTATCTTGCTGTTCCTTTTCAAAAACAGTGCGATTAGATTTCATTTGATTAAGTGTGAGGTTAAGTGCCTGACAACTCTCACACACTCACAGTTAATGCATAATGATGGATTTATTCATACAGTATGAAAATCAGTTGATTTACGCCTTCAAACCAAGATTTTCAGCACATTCTGTGTATGTAAATAAATTTAAACTTTGCTAAGAGTTAAATATTGTCTGTGTGAATTAGAGACTTTGTTTGCCACCTGCTCTTGGCGCAGAACAGCCAAATATACACTGAAGAAAGAACAATGCACTCTGTGCTTTGTTTCGCTTCCTCTCTTACCTACATCAGGTCTTCCTGTAGTTTTGGACCTACAAAGCCCTCAGAAATAGACTGTTTTGTATGTGGTAAAATAGCTGAACTTTTAGCTTTCAGCTGAGGTAATTTATCATCTGAGCTGAGTTGGGTGCCTATCTCAGCAGCTCCTCCACCAGCTGAGGCTGCTAATTAATCTCCCGTGGGGCCAGAGCAGACATGCTGCTCTCAGGATGATGCATGAAAGGAACACAGTAGCACAGGTACTACTGAGGCTGAGGGACACCTCTGCCCCTCCACACTCTGCCCGCCCCTCTGTCTGCCTCACTTCTTTTGTCAGTACCACATTACTGGACATTGGATCTCAGTATTCTTTCTTTTTTCTGTCCGTATTATTTTAATTTTCATCCCTTTCTTTCTTTCTTCTTCTGGCACTATAGTATCTCCTTCATTTTGTCTTTCTCTTTCCTCCAGTTTTCTCTCTTCAACTTTATTACTACAATTCCCTGAGGGACTCATGGATTTTAATCAGCCTGAGCTCTCGGATGAACCATATCTGCAGTGCCCCAAATAAATGTGGACACACTGAAGGAGCAGCGATGCCTCTAAAACTTTCAAACTCTATGAATGAATCCCCTGCAACAAACCAGCATTATGTCATGATGGACAGGCTGGTAACCTGCATGCTCTTAGATTAACAGTGGAGTCTGGAAAAATAGTTTTTCCATGAAGTGTTTCAGACAGCAGGATGTCACAGTGGTCCTGTCACATCCTGGTGCTTTAACCTCTCTGTTTGCTGGATGTTCTCTTTCACAGATTTGTCTGTGTTTTGTCCGATTTTTCAATAGATTTAATACCAAGGACTCCACATTGTTGATGTTGTTTCACCTCAATGCATTATAATTTAACCCTAACCCACTCTAAGAGCAAGCTGCTTCTGAAGTCTTTTTTTGTTAACTGTCACATTGAGGACTTGTACATTTTTTTCTTGTAACTCTTTCAGCTATTTGACATTTGGGTTCATCTACCGAGGGCATCTCACTACTCAGCATCATTTTGATGAAGTGTCTATGTGATTTGATCCTTTTATTACACAACTGTGAGAGCACAACCTTTTTATGAGCTCAGTGAAAGGACAAGGAATAATGATGCATGAACTCACACTTAAACAACTGAGTTAATGCCTCAGTGTGACGTATTACACCTAAAGCCAACTGTGGGATGGTCCCACTTGCAACTTTATATATATACGCAAGAAAGCACCAGATAAGAAAAGAGTATGTTTGCTGTTGTTAAAGTACTATTATACCCTCAAAATCAGTTTATTGCTCCATATGCATTTTTATGATCATGTTTCTTTGGTAGCAGAGTTACAACAACGTATTGTTGAGATTACTGTATATCTGTGATAGTTGTCAGTATCATTAGAATCACTGATGACTTTATGTTTATTCATGAGCTGTGATGTGACTATTAGAGTTGGTGGACTAAATTGATTATTTTCACACTGAGAGCAGCACATTGTGTTTCTCCTAGCAGACAGTGTACTTTGGATTCTCCAGTAAATTAACCAGTGTTCTTGTTTTGAAGATTTTTTTTTTTTTTGAATTTGCACTAATTAGGCTGAAGTATGATTTAATAATCTATTAATTTTAATCCCAGGTGTACGCGTGTACATGCTGCTTCCAACAAAACAAACAAACATTGTTTAACCGTTGCTCTTGTTGCTACTCTGAAGTACACAACATCCTCTTTAGAATAGAACAGAATAGAGTCATTAAGTAATTGATGTTCACCATGGTGGAAATTTTTTCTTGATCTTACCAAATGCATTAAAAAAAAGTTATAGACACAGACAATTAGTTTGTAAAACAAGCAAAGAGAACAGCACACATTACACATTGAAACACTGTATGCTCACTGTGAGCATATCTGACAGGACATATAGCTCTCAGCTAAAGTCCTTTCACTTGACAGACAAAGGAAATTTGTTCTGGTGCTTCAAGAGTCTATAATTGTGTAATATTTATTAGAATTACGAAGTGTAAAATGCAGTATCAAGAAGTATATCAGAGTTGATAAATCTAAAGAAAAGAAAAACAATAAATATACAAAACAAACCCTCAAACAAACAGTGGTCGTGTTGGGTCTGCAGCTGAACTGTGTCCCCAGAAGTTACTCAGAAAAACCCATAAACAGTGTCTCTATTTCTAGCACTGTGTCAAAAATAGAGATCCTATTCTCTAGTTTTCTGAGAGATGCTCTATTTACCACGAACCATTAGACTTTTTGAAATTCACTGCAGCAGACACAGATTTGAGCAGACCTTGTGAAGAATGCCACCTGACAAGTAAACAGTTGGGCTTTCATTTTAAAATGTGGTTGTGTCTGTTTGTCCATGAGCTCAGCCTAAAACTGTTGATTTTTACTTCCTAACCTGTCATGCTCCAGCAACAGCTCAGTGCTGGATGCCTGCAGTGAGGCTCACGCTACACAGTCCTTTGTCTTATTTGCTGGAGTTTGAGGCTTGGACACAGTTCAGAATACACTTGTACAGTCGTGTCTTGTGTTTCAAAACATTACATTCTTTCCTTCCCTCTGAATTGGACTAAAAATGAACTTCCACCCTGCATTTTTAGATTTCTAAATGCTGCTAAAAATACAGCTTCCCCCAGTGATTGTTTTGATCTTTGAACGCTGGCAGAGCCGCTGTGAAGCTCTCAGTGGAAGAGGAAGTTTGATGAGACACAAACTACTGTGGTCCGTTTAGTCATGGGGCATGATCATGATGTTTCTGCTCCTCATAAAAAGTGGTTAAAAACATGCTCATATCCTTTTTCGGTATGAGAAGTACTCATGCTTCTGTGACATGTTTGTGTTGCAATTTTCACACGCAAGAGGTGGTTTCATACTTCACACCAGTTTGTTTTGACTGTAAGACAGAAAAAAATCAGCTGGAGTGAAATCAGCAGTCAGCAGTGTCTGTCAGGGTTTTTCACATGCAGATTTAAGGCCTGATAGTATTTATTCCTCCATTCTCTTTCTCCATCTGTTTCACAGTGTTTGCACCACTAAGTGGAGGAGGCAGCCAGGGGACAAACTGTTCCAATGGCTAAACCTCCTGCATCTCACGTTTCAAATGTCTGCTTCTTAACTCACACCTCCTGCCGAAGGTGTGAACCCTTTTCAGTGAAGGTGTGAACATAATGGCAGGACTCTTATTGTATATATCTCTGGGTGAGAAGTCTTTCATTATACCACATAGGAAACATGGGAAGTTGGATTGCCAAATTGCCAGCATTTTCAATCAGAGAGATCTAAAACTGTATGAATCAGTATTTTAAGTTTGTGTTACACTGAATCAAAAGAGGAGATGTCACTGAGAAAAATGCCATTTGTTGGAACAAACGGAGAATTAGTACCTAACTCTTTTGTTTTATCTTCTTTAAGCTCTTTTCTTTTTTGTTTTATGTTTTTTGACTCACCAGTAAAGCCAGAAGAACATGAATCAATCCATTGACCCAAATATTTTTTGAAGAACATTTTTGTTGGCTTACACATTAGCCATAACAAGTTTTTAAGGCTTAATATGTCAATATTGTTTGTCTCACATTTGGTGGCCGAAAAAACCTGTGATTACAGTTTTTGTGTGCTGCGAAACAAGATTGAAGCTGAATAATGAGCTTAAACATCACATTTTTTAATTACAGCTATTTCCCCCTTATACTCCTCATCATATTGGACTAATTTAATTCATATTTTTTTATTCTGGAAAGCTTTTTAACCTGGTGCCTATCCCTATGTGCCACAATAGAGATGCAAATGTGACCTAAATTTCCCTGGGTGAGTTTAAATTTCCCTATCTGGCAAGGTGTGTGTGTGATTATTTACTAGCTTAGCCAGGTCACTGTTCAGTTTAAAAAAATAAAGGATGAATATTTACAGTTTGTGGTGATGGGTGAAACAAAAATCTGTTTCTGTCTCGACTTCCTTCAGTGAGATATCCTGCGTTTTTATGTGTCCTCTCTCTTAAATTAGCTAGAGATACAACACAACTGATATCCCACTCGTGCAATATTGGAAAGACCCTGTTCTCTCAGTGGACTAACCAAACACAATCATGCCCACTCTTACAAACACTATAATAATGTCAGACAGGGAGGGAAGCTACACTTCCAGACAGCAGGACTGGACTGCATCAAGGGAGGCAGCAGGGAATGTAAACTGAGAGAAGAGAGAGTGTGTTTTTCTACCTTTGTGCATGTGCCGGTGTGGGTCCTGGTGTACTCACATTTAATAGCTGGTATGTGTGTGTGTTTGCCTACATCCGTTCATGTGAGTTCTCAGGTTAAAGCCCTCCATTAAGCTCTGTTTACAGTGCGTAGGGCCGGAGCTGCTCTCTGACGCTTGGCCTGGCCTGCCCTCATCAATCAGAGAGGCTGCAGCATGCTTCCGCTTGTGATCCCTGCCGCCTGCCAGACAGAACTTACACATGACTTCTGGGATATTACGCTCTTTTGTTGTTGTAGAGAGTTTGACCAGATTCTTTAGATTCCTGCATTCTGAGGTGATTGTGACTTCCAGTCATGCAGCCATAGTTGTGTAGGTTTGTCATAGTTTGGAATGAGAGCAGATTTGATGCACAGTGAACCATCATGGCCCATAATTGGGATCCCTATCAGTTTAAAATTCTTTAAAAAAAGGCCATTAATTCAGTACTCTAGTCTTTGTAAATAAAGTGACGTGTTTTTAATAAAGAAATGTTTAAAGTACAACAATTACCCTTCAAATACTTATAAGAGACCAAGATTAATGTGATTTTTAGCTTGTATTAACTCTACTCATTTTTGCTGTTGATTTTTATCAGGCAAACTAAAGTTTCTTTGTGACTTTTTGGAGGAGATAGAGAGCCCTTTGACACATACACGTGCTGTACTGAGCAGATTTGCAATAGCTGCAATTAACCTGTTTCTTTTTTCCCTCCAGGTGTCATGTGTCAGGTGTAGTGGGTGTATGTTGCACAATGAAAAATTGTGAAATTGCGTCTTTCTCTGTCCCTGTCATTGCGCAGTGGGTGGATGTGTTAGAATAAGCTATGCAAAAGGTGCAAAAGTTGAAACAAGCAGCACGTGCCGAATGTGTTTTTTTTTTGGCTTATGTGCAATGATACATCCGCTGTGATGTAGAGGTGAGATGAACATTTATTTTCTGCCATGTTTTGAGTTATTATTTTTCTCATGCATTTGTATTTGCTGATTTTCTTTCCAGAGCAAAAAATGTTTCTTTAACTTATTACTTAAACCAGCTATTGTAATGATTGAAATCTGGCTTTTTGCTTCCTCATGGCATCAACAGAGGATTGTAGTGATATTGAAAGATTTACCAAGACTCATCAGGCAGAAATCTGAATTACTTAAAAGAAAAGTCTGGTTCCTACACACAGTTTTGTCTTATCAATCATGAAGTCCTTATGGTTTTGTCATTTGCAGCAGACAAAAAAAGTCACTGTCAAACACTTGATTGAGTTGATATTATTGTAGAGGGAACATGAAATATACATATATGTTTATACATATAAATATGTATAAATTGTAGGTTTGTGGCACTGTCTGAGTTAAGAGGAGCCCTAAATTATATCCTCTCACATGAAAGGACTCTTAGAATACCCATTAATAACGATCCAACTGGTTGTATTGTAACTGTGTGTGTCTGTCCAGTTTCTCCCTGGCTGCAAATGTGAAGTGTTGTTTTTGGCTGAGCTGACCTAGATGAAACCTGCAAATTGATGCCACGCATTAAGGGGCTTCATCATGGAAGTAGGTTGCAGTGTCTTTTAGAGTCGAACTCAGCTATAACACCACAGGGAGCTTGCTATATTTATGGTGGTGCAGAGAGACGCCATAATTTCCTTCTGCTGGGCCTATTCTGCCAGATCAAGTTCAACAACAAGTAGGCCTCTAACAACAACAGAACCACAGTTGGGTCTCTTGTAAACCAGTAAGGTACTAAGTGTTTTATTAGCAAGCTGCAGCCATGACTGTGAGCAGACGGGCTCAAGTTTAGTGTAAAGCCTTTTTCTTTCTTTATGTGTTACCTCGCATGCACTATGCCAGTAGCAGATTTATCAGTATTTCCGGGACCAACTTTGGAGAGATATTTTCTCTTGGCATCACTGTTGTGTTTCTCTGCTCAAGACTGTTTAAATAGGCTGAACTTGGTTGTCCACAAATGGTAGAAAAAGACAGAAAAAAGGTTTACCCTTGTTCAAACAAAGAGCATGTCTGGTTGTTTGGAAGTGTGGTTTGTGATTGATCAAGAGACACTGAATTTCCCATAACACCAAGCTGTGTCACAGAGGCTGTGGAAGGAAGATCGATGGAGTGCTCAGGATGTGCACGTGAATATAGTTAAACACTTGATTTTTCATTCTCAGCAACCACGATAAGAGCCAGCAAAAGCAAAAGTGAATTCCTCCCATCATAACACAGCTGTGGTATGGTAATTATGGATGAGAGAAAAATAGAGTAGCAGAGTTTGGCACGTGAACTTTGAGTGATTGCCATGTGGCCAAAGCCCTCTCACAGAGGAGCAGGGCTGTTGGCAGACCTAATGACAGCTTGTTTTCACTGGCCTCTGTGGATAAGATGGGGGAGATGGAGAGAAAAGGAAAATAAGAGTGATGAATAGCACAAAAGAAACAAAACAGCGGGCTGAGAGAGAACACGGTGAAAGCAAATGTTAAAAAAAAGAGTAAAAAAAAAAAAAGAGTGAAAAAAGGGGGGAGCTCAGTATCTCTGGGTAGAGCTTGTTCACCCGCAGAGCCAGCCGAGATGTGCCTGAGCAGCCGGGCTCACTGATTGGTGGAGCGCGATGCAGCTCTCTCCCCTCCCCCCCTGAAGAAAGAGGTGCAGCAGGAACGTCAGACCCAGACAGCACAAGCCTCGTCTAATGAAGCAACATTTTCCTCAAGCTCTCCCGAGGATGCAGTCTTCAGAGCATTTAGGGACAGACTAGATGATAGCACAGACCCGACAGAGCAAAGAGTGTTTTAGCTGCGGCTCTAACAATTTATCAAACAGTCTAGATTTGGTTTGACTCTCCATCCTTTACCAGTGAGATTAGTTAGAGACGGTAAAGCTGACACTCAGCACATTCGGTTCAGGGCATTGAGAAGGACGGTTGCTGGTCACCATGGGCAGGCAGGGGCACGATACCTCTGCCGCAGCGCCTGGGATGCGGATCCAGCGCTCCCAGAGCAAGATGAGCCTGTCTGCATCGTTTGAAGCGCTGGCCGTCTATTTCCCCTGCATGAACTCCTTCGATGAGGAGGACGGAGGTAAGATGACATGCAGGGAAGTGTCGCAACAGCAGCAGCTGGCTGGAGGGCAGCGTTGCTGTTTAAACTGGCAGAGAGAGTGGAAATGGATTAGGGATTAGTAGGAAAAATCTGAGGTTTTGGTGTTTATTGTAGGGAAACCTGAGGCAGGTTGAGGGATGCAATCAGTCTAATTTGGATGACACTGTAATTTAATTAATAAGATTCTTGAGCTGTGTGTACTCTGGTAATAGTTTTAATTGAAAATTGATATTTATTCCTCAAGAGCAGTTTATTTATCATACAAGCTATTAGTGTGCAGTGATAAATGCAAACTGCTTCTGTTGTACTGGTATAGAAACCAGTCTGTTCCTGACACGTTCCATTCATGCTAGTTTATTTAATGTCTAATTTCATCTTGATTAATTTAAATCTGACTCTGGGAATGAAAACAAAGGATTCACTAACTGAAATGAGTCATTGTGTAGTATCTTGTGGGTGGAGGTGTTTATTTTGCCTTGGATTACAACATTTTACTATAAGTTAAAATCCCACTGTAGAACAGTAGTGATGACACTTCCGATGTGTGTGTTTATACTAACAAATGTCAAGAGTTTTATCATTTCTTATTCAAGGTAGAAATGTATGTATATGCAAAAAATAGACTAGGTCAAGGATTTGTAATGCAGAAAATATACTCTTTTCCACTCACTTATTTACATATCTTTGCCTGATAACTGCTGCTTTTTTTAAAATATAGCTTTAGACACACTTGTATTAACACTTTTACTGATGGCTGCCAAGCAGCTCTTTTCTGGCAAGGCTGAAATTTAAGGGCAGTGACCTGGTAACAAACCAGTTTGTTTAATTTTAAGGCCACTGATGCTTCATGCTTGACTAAGACTTTACAAAAGTGGTTTCTGCCGCGTTCTCCGACCACTGCTGATAATGCTTCTGTGTGTTTGACACATTTACCTCATCTGTCACTGCTTTGAATCCAGTTATTGCAGTTGAATACAGTGAATATTTAAAAAAAAAAACTGAATCATATGTGTAATATGTATTATGAAAATAGGTTTTCATAGTTGTGGTTATTAAAATCAATTTCATTATAGTCAATGAATCAATCTATTACAGTTTACACTAGAAAAATGCCAGCAGGTTTGGTCAGCACATCTTATGAAAAGTTACTTCTAGCCCATTCATTGATACTATGATGGTTATAGTAAGAACTGTATATCATTAATTTTATTCCACATCATAAAAGTTAACGCAGACATCCTTTATTTAATGCAACAAAACAGAGAAACATTTTTCATGTTTTTAATCCAGAATGATAACATCACACTGGCCTCTGACTAGCAGAGGAGATCTATGGGCTGCGGTGAGCTGCAGACGTCAGAGACGATCTCTGTGTCTTTGCCTCCCTTTGAAATGTGTAAAGAGGAGGAACAGGAGGAGGAGGAGGAGGTGAAAGCCAGATGCATAACTAAGATTTCAAGGCTGAAAGGCTTCATTTCCGTTTATGTTTGTTAAGACAGGTCACAGCACCACCCCTCCACTCTTAAGCTCTTCCTCTGATGTGAGGAGACCGGACAGAGGAGGGTGAGTGAAGACAGCAGGCCCCAAAAATGGTCTTTTATCAGGGCTGGATAAGGAATGCTGTAGTCTAGACATGATTCATCCATATAAACTGGGAATTTATTAATTGAAAGTTACAAAAGGTCTGTGAATAACTGATTGGTTCATCGTTGGGGGGTTGGAACGGTGAACTGATGGTAATTCAGTGTTATTACTTTTGTCTCGCTTCACTGTGCATTAATTTGAGATCAGAAGAAAGAAGTTCCATGACTATAATATTACAGCAACACTTAGTAATTTAACAGAGCTAAATGGCTCAGTATTATTTAATACAGACAGAACTACTCCAATGTGCCTGACTGAATTTTAGGCTTCTGAGCATCTTTGCTGTGCGTTCCGTTAACCTTTTGCTTTGGGATGTAAAATAAAACATAGGATCGATGCTGTGTATGTATGTGTTGTGAGCATGCTGGTTACCAGGCATTTATGAAGTAGTGGAGTATTCATACTTTTGTGTAGGTATGTTTACGTCTCCCGTGGGTGCAGCCAGATGGCCCCCCATGCAGGCTCTCAGGGAGGCTGGGCTGGGGAAAGAGCAGTGAAGAAGCTAATGGGAGGAGTCAGCTGCCGTCTTGGATCTGTTAGGATGGGGGGGCAGAAGCTGGATGTTTGTAGGTGGAGCATGGACTCACTACAGCTTCAGCAGCACCCCCCTCCCATAGACAATCTGTAGAACAGACGAGAGTGTTGTACATTTTGTTCTCTTCAACAAATACACAAAAGAGTCTGATGTGTAGAGCTCGATGAAGTGACCTTGTGCGATCGTGGCAGGGAAATTGCCTTGATCCATCTCAGAATGAGCTCTGCTCATGTCTTGATATAGAGACGATTTTCATTCACAGAGTTGTCTTTGTGTTTTGTTTTCGATGAGCTAATAAAAAGCACAGGTATGTCAGCGGTAATTCATGTGAATGCGAGTCACAAAGTGATTCTGTGTAAAAGACTGACAATGTCACTGTTTCTCTTTCTATACTCCCCTTTCTTTGCTTGTGTGATTCTGCGTGCAGAAGCAGGTGGTAAGAAGCTACGCAGCACGATCCAGAGGAGCACGGAGACGGGCCTGGCTGTGGAGATGAGGAGCAGGATGACTCGACAGGCCAGCCGGGAGTCCACAGACGGCAGCATGAACAGCTACAGCTCCGAGGGAAAGTAAGGAGACAGAGAAACGTGCTCTGAGGAGAATCAAATATATCTTGCAGGAGCAGTTTGTACTTGATTGGATTACTCTGAGAAGGCTCCTAATCAACATGACATTTAACAGGCTACAGCTGTTCACTGCAGCTTCATCTTCTGTCAACAAAATTGTGCCTTTCATCTCCATGGTAAGTGAACCTGTGTGTCTTTCTCTGTTTAGTCTCATCTTCCCTGGTGTGAGGCTCTCCTCGGATGCCCAGTTCAGTGACTTCTTGGATGGACTAGGCCCCGCCCAGCTGGTGGGAAGACAGACTTTGGCTACTCCACCTATGGGTAAGATCCCATTGCATCCTTTTGTATGGTACTTTTAAATGATAGCTTAGTGAATAAATTGCACATAGGCACGTAGGACTGAACATAATAGTGAAGGAAGGTCAATTATCCTATGAAGCATTTTATTCCTTGTATACTGTGTCTGTGTACTTCATTAAATAATATGTTTGCAGTGTGCTTAAAGTTTGCTATTTTTATTGTTTTTGTTTGTCAGGTGACATCCAGATTGGTATGGTGGAGAAGAAGGGAGCGCTGGAGGTTGAGGTCATCAGAGCCCGAGGTCTTGTTGGAAAACCAGGTTCTAAGGCACTGCCAGGTAACTTGAGTTCTCGCACTGTCGCTATCGTTGGTAATTCTACACATTTCTCACATTTTCAACCTAAAAGTTTATATTTGATGAATAGAAAAATTAGAGGGTATTTTCTCTTTCTTGGCTGTGTGATAAGAGAGGTCATACATATTGTAACCTTTCTTGCCACTCTTTTCTTCTCAGCACCATATGTGAAGGTCTACCTTTTGGAAAACGGAGTCTGCATAGCCAAAAAGAAAACGAAAGTAGCAAGAAAAACCTTGGATCCTCTTTACCAGCAGCAACTGCCGTTTGAGGAGAGTCCAGGAGGGAAGGTTTTACAGGTAGGAGGTCCCACAGTATTTACACTATCTTTCTATGACAACTTCTTTTTCTTATTCTTTAAACGTGTCTGATCTTTTTAATTTCTGTTTCCATGTTCTTCACTGCAGGTCATTGTTTGGGGCGACTACGGACGCATGGACCATAAATCATTCATGGGAGCAGTTCAGATACTGTTAGATGAGCTGGACCTGTCCAACATGGTGATTGGCTGGTTCAAGCTCTTCCCTCCTTCCTCACTGGTGGACCCTACTCTGGCCCCACTGACAAGAAGAGCTTCCCAATCCTCACTGGACAGTTTCTCTCGATCATAGCAGCGTGTGGACTGATAGCGTTGTTGTAGCAGCCAGTGTTGCGATTACAGGTCACGCCCCCCGGTAACACTGCATGCTTGATGTTGTGTCTTCTGAGCCTGTTTCTAGGGGTGCAAACGTGATCCTGTGTTTTAAGCAAAAACGTCGCGCACATTGTGCACATGGCGAAGCGTGTTGCAAGCGCCTGGCGGCCGGGATTGCCAGGTGTTGTTGTTGTTGTTTGGAGGAAGCTGGAATGAACTCCTTAGCACGAGGAATCCGTCAGTTCCAGGTTTTCATCCAATTCGAAGCCATGGGGGTCAGTACTGGGAACCGCTAAACGAGTTCTACAGAAGCCCTTTTCGAATGAAAAAAATAAATGTTCTGCTTTGGTTTTTTTTTTTAATTTTTCTTTTCATTTGACTTTTGTTTTTCTTTTATTGTCAATGTACTTGTAACTGAAGGGGGTGACAGTGTTCCTAACTAGATGCTTGGTCACGCCACGCCAACAGACCTAGCTGTGTAGACGGAGTTTTGAAGACCATCACTTTAGGTGAGGTGTGTCCCAGCTTGTGTCCACACTCCCCCAAACCCCAAAAGAAATGGCCTGCACACTCTAGGTTTACGTACTGAATCAAACCGTACTGGTAAATCACCAGAAAGACTAAAAAATGAATCAGAGGCAATACAGAAGCGGCTACCATCAACACTCCAGAATATACAGTAATGACCCAAACCCCATGAAAAGATGTACAATCTACCATCCTTCTCTCTTTGTTGATATATTGTATGAAAATTAAATAAGAAAAGATATTTTTTTTTCTTTTTAGTTCATTTGCATGGACACAAATTTAGCTGAATTAAAAAAAAAAAGAAAATTATTTTCTTGAGGCTGCAACTTGCAAAAAAGATGAAGAAAAATAAATAAAACAGATCAGCCATTTTCAACAATTTATATTATTTTTAAAAATAAATTTCACTAGTGCATGGTTTTCAAGGGGAGTGAATGCAACATCGTGATTAAAAAAGATATTGTTTATCATTCTTTAGACCATTCATGAGTCTGTGTTTTGCAGACATGCAGATAAGGGAAACTTTTGGAGTTATTTAACAGAAAATGTTTATGTGACAAAAAGTGATAATGAAAATAAATGTAAATTATTTATTTCATTGTAAAAGGCTCATGCCTTATAAAGATAAACATTATGTGCAAATTGTACATGTTTCTCTTTTTCTTCCTTGTCCCAGGGTACTTCTCATTGTACTATTCATTGCTACCATTGTTCAGTCCCCTGATATTGTCCAGATTTTAGGACTGTTGGTTATTTTACAGTTCTGTATTGTTTCAGTATGTATTTTATTTTAGATTTGATTTGTTTAACAAGCATGTTGAAAAGGATTTTCTGCAACATGGCTTGGGCACACCTTACAGTAACTCAGCATGTTTTGATAAAGATGATATTTGGAATTTTTGCAGTTTCTTGTACAGTGCATGTCAACTTCATTACTTTTCTCCCTCACCTTAAATTGAACTCTACAGCAAATTAGTTGTTGGTCTTCAACGGCCAATTATTGAAGTTTTAACAAAAACATTCCACTCCCAAGGTCATATTTATTTTCAGGTTTTTGAGAAAAAAAAAGTGACAAGGAAAATATTTTATATTTAATGGAGGTTGACGAAACAGTTGTGATTGCAAGTGTATTTTATTTCAGTATTGTTGACGAACATGCAAAAATAATCTGTATTGGTACAGCAACAGGTCTATACCTAATCAAGAGGCAGCAAACATGCGAGAGGTGTATGTTGCTGTGGTTCAATTTAACAGGCACTATTTGTGAAGATGAGCTAATCACAAGTTCAAATAACAAGGGATATTGCCACAGAAAATGTTTTGTTCTTGTTTTAATGAAAATGAAATTAATTTACTATATTTTTGTTAGTTTTATTTAAAAGCCAAGACCAGTTTATTTTTTATTTTCTACTTTTAGTAATTATAAATACTTCTCATGTCTGGGAAGTATATGAATCTTATAGTTGCAGTATGTCTGAATGAAATTGAACTGAGGCATTATTCCTTTTCCATATGATGATAATATGTTTTAATGTCCGAGAAAACCTTGTCGCTGTAACAAGCTACAGTATATATTTTTGTTTTAATTTTCATTGTACATACCTTTAGATGTCAGAATTTGAATAAACAAGCTACCATGATTAGATGGATAGACTCTTCTGGAGCAGGAAAAATGCCTCACATGATGACAAAGACATATGTTATTTATCCTTTTGAATGCCTTTTAATTTTCTCTTTTTGGTGCAATGTGTTAATGCCAAGGCTATGTCTTGGTTAAGTATGGTTGAGTACAGAGATTTATGTAAGTTATTTTTCAAATTAAAAATAAAAAATTGATATTACACTGATGCCAGGTGTTGCGTGTTGATAAGATGCACACACACAAAAAATGAAGCCAGAATATTCCTGATATAGCCACTGCCATCTTGTGCTGATGATGTCATTTGGAGCCAGAGTCTGTGCAGTGGCAAGTGGCGGATGGTCCCACCCATGCTGCCACCTAGCTTAATCTCACAATAGAGCTAGCTGTCAATGCTAAATTTACACCACCTTTCAACATCAAATATGTTACTAAAACCAAAATGAGAGACTTAAATCAACACCAGTGTGATAAGAACCACCGAAATGACAGACTGTCTTATGGAAATTTACCTGACATTAACTTTGATTTTAGTGTTAGAGGTGTGATTAATGACTTATACACCAGCCAGACACCAGAGGCCTCAAGATGTTTTGGTCTCACTTTTAGCAAGCTGCCGTGTTTTTCATCTTCATTATACAGTCACTGGTGTTGTTGTAACAGTGCAGGACGTCTCTGTAATCCCCTACCAGATAAATGCCTCTCTCAAACTCCATGTTGTGCCTGTCTAACACCATGGAGACCCTGATGACAACATTAGGGTTATTTTCTGAGACTCTGAGAGACTTTCTTCAGAGCAGATACCCCCAACTACTACGAGCAAGTTGAAGTCATGTTACATCTGACTCTGATTATTAGAGCTGTGTGTTTGTGATCAGTACCCTTAAGGTATCTACTGAAATAACCGAGTACCAAGTAGTATTGAAACTTACCTGCATTCAGTCCTTTTTCTACCCAGATCTTAAAAGTTATTACAACGTGTGACTGACAATGCACAACAGTCTGGTATAGCATAGTCAGGCATGGTTTGTTCGTTTTACCTTTGAAATGTATCTGTGTAAAAATCTGTGATGGTTTTCATCTTGTCACCCTCCTGTGTGTGTTATTTGGTTTTGGAGTGTGAAGCCCCTGTAGTGTCATCCTGGACTGTCTTTGCTGTTGTTGTTGTTGTGGAGGTGAGTCTCTAACCTGTGCCTCTTACTTGCAGATCACTCACTGGAGCTACTGATCACACTTGGGCCCAGTGAGCTGAAGTGATCGAAGCCTCTGCAGTAGACTCTAACTCTCTCTCCACACCACAGTTTGGTTTGATCATGTTGTAATGAGTTAACCTTTTGCTGCGTTTGCACTTTACATCACCCACACACAAACCTCCGTCACTCATGTGTAAGACACGCCGCTGACTTTACTGATTACCTCATTCCATTCTGTACACATTTCATTTACCCAATTAATTTGGTCTCATTCGCTCTTTTTGAAGTAGTATTGTTTAACATTCAAACATGGAGTTGTTTCCCTCTTTGTTGTGACCGTCTGAGCCAGGTCATGACATCAAGGCTCAGGCAATACAAGACTGGAATTGATCTAATTGGCTAAACAAGTTTGCTACGGTGCTAAGCTCATTGGTGAAGCCAAGCCCATGAAAGAACGGAAAAAGCAGTGGGTTTTATTGTTAGCCCTGGTATCATGCAGCTAGCACAGTTTATAACAAGTGACTAAGTGTTTGACTTACAGTAAAGGAGTTAATATGTGTTGCAGTGGAATTAAATTATAACAAAGCATAAACTTGTTTTTAAATATTTTGTTTAAATTCTACATTACAGCTCAGCTGCCTTCCACTCTCTTGCAGTCTGTTACAAACAGCTTTTTATGGGAAAGCTGCTAATATCGGCACACTGCAGTTGATATAAAGTTATTTTTGCTGTTGGGACTAAAGTCTTCTAAAGCAGCTATCTTTCCAAGAATTCAACTTTGATTATTATATTTCAGTAGCCTTACAAATCTTCACCCTCTCTTTTACTTAATAAGGAAAGGAAGGCACACCACACACACACATTAACATGTGGCCTCATATTAGCATCTATGTGCTTCTGCTTTTGGTTAAAAAAAAGGGATGACTAGGAAATGACAAATAGCTGAGGCTTGAGGGGACAGAGGAGTTCCTGGTTCAGCTGTATTTAAAGAGACTGCAAGCTACATGCATGAAAACACATGACAGGCTCCACACAGCAGGTTTGCACTTCTTTAATTTTGTTATATTAGTAATCTCGTTTACAGCTTTTTGACAATCAAGATTTATCTACATAGTAAATGTTTAAATTTAGGAGAAGGGTTTGAGCTTAAGAGTTCAACATTATATGAATTTTTTGCAATTACGTGTTAATTTAACCTCTTTTTAAAGTGGCTGCTGCACTCCAGTGTTGGCCTTTGACCTTACACCCAGGATGCTCGCTCCCTCATGGACAGCGATTAAACAAAGCCTCCAGGACACGAGTCATCTGGCTGTGGATGTTTTCATATCTGGTGAAAAGGATGGCTTTCAAAGAAAACTCATCTTCCTCCTCAGCTGTGGCTTCGCCAGCCTCCTGCTCAGCTCCCTGCTCGTCCTCTACCTCCTCTTCACTCTAAACTATGAGCTTGCAGTGGCCGGAGGGATTGCTGGCTGCTTTGGGACACTACTGACAGTTGCTCTCTTCCTTTCAAAGAGAGTAAGGTGCTTAGGGACTCTTTTTGTGATCTCCATATTCATGAAGAAGAGTCGAAACTTGCTCCTGACTGCCGGCACCAGCTTGGTGCTCCTTAGAAATATCCGCAACACCTTGGAGAACCTCTCAGGCTTGGTCGGGAGTATGATTTGCAACCTAAAGGCCAAGAAAGCAGCCATCATCGATCCATTCCGTAACTATGTCAAGATGTTGAAGTGGCTAGGAAACATTCTCAAAGGGTTTACAGACTTTGGGGTTTTGAACCTTGACTTTAAACTTGAGGTTTCACCCAAACTGGAATCAGAACAGTTCAAGGCGAAACTCACTGAAGCAGAGCAGAAGCTGAACGAAACTGTTAAATATGTGCAGTATCTCATGAGCACAGTCTCCTCTGTGAGCGAAAGGATGTTTCCTGCAATCAGCTTCCTCATGCTCATGATGTTTATCGTGCTGCACATAAAAAAATTCTGCAGTGACATGAAATACCAAAACAGGTTCATCAGCAGCAAATTTGTGAGTTTTGATGAAAAGCAGAAGGCGGAAGGAAAACCCCACGTGCTCCCACTCACACCGGAGGAGGAAAGGCTGTACACCGCTGTCCCCTCTGCCCGTCCCACCACCAAAGAAGGGAGAGCTATGCTAAGATTTGGTGTTCCAGTTGCGTCCCATTTTATAGCCTGGGTCATGTTTATAACTGTGGATGCCTTGTTGTACTGTTTTATTGGTATTGTAACAACAAAGTTATCAGAGCTGGAACCGTTCAATGTCCCACTGTTAATAAGCATGAAGGTAAGTATGCTTGTGAAAGCCTCAGACCCACTGACACATTTCTAACTTTATAGTATTTATTTCAGCCAGACAGCCGCTAAATGCTTTTTTATTATCATCTCAGGGGATCGCAACCTTAATAGGTATATCGTTTAGTGAGGAAAACCATCAGGGAGACTTCTCCTACTCTGTGACCCTGTTTGAGAAGAAGTGCCTTCCTCAACCCAAGCTGCTGCTCTATAACTCTGTGGTTCCTTTGGCCGCCATCCTGCTCGCCCTGCTCATTATGGCGCTTATTGCTGCCAAAGTGGCGCAGCTCAGGCTGATGGTCTGCGAGAGGTTCTTCTCCAACGCTGCGGAGGCGAGAGTGGAGTACCTGCATGCCAAAATCCTGAAAAAGAGATCAAAAAGGAGGACGTGCTGCCTGACATCCCATTTTTTTAAGGTCTGTCCTACTGTGTATTATTAGTTAAAGTTGTAAATTTTTGTATGTAAGAGTAAAATTCATGTTCAAGTTTTTGTCTTCTCTTTTTTAGCCACGTTTCTGGTGCCCACTGCTCTTCAGACTCAAAGCGGATCTTCAGAGTGTGGTATGAGAAAGTCAGTCTCTCTGCTACATGTTGTTTGTGTTCAATGAATAAGAATGAATATGGAAACATAAGAAGATGGTAAGGACGGATTTGACCTACCACTTTCTTTACAGACACACTTCTACATATTTATATAGCAAAAAATACTTCCCATAATATCAAAAAAGCTCTTCCTCTATCTAAGCTGTCATGTCTGACTAAAATGAATGGTCAATTTCAAACTGAGTGCTTCTCTGGAGGTAAATAATATTCATATGTCAGATGTGGCCTAACAACAGCTAAAAAATGTTGTGTAAAAAGCAAAGTTTTTGTAGATCTGTTTTGATACTGTTGATAAAAATATTCCGTTAAAGTATCTGCTTTTTCATATGTTTGATAATCTTGCGCACAGTTGCAAGTTCAGACTATTGTTCCGATGAATTCAAGACAAGTTCTTTAAGGATCATTAGTGGTTTACTGCTTTTAAACTCTAATTATTTATATTTATATTTTACAATGAACTTTAGTTCATTTTTATGCTGATGATACTTTTTATTAACTGTCAGTTCTGGTTAATTCGTTTTTGCCAAGCTCCAGCCCTTTTTAATTATTTTGAGCTGTGTCCAAAACAAACAAAAAAAATGCATGTAGAACACGTGCATTTCTCATGTTCATATTGGTTTACATAAATGATAACATTGGATTGATACCGCATAGCATACAGACTTTTTTAATGCTTGCAAAACATAAAAACAGTGTGCTTTCTGGTAAATGGTAATAACCTGTATGCAAATTAGAAGGCGGACTGGATGAATTTAAAATATCTTAACACCAACTCTGAAATGGGGTGGCCAGAGTGTTTTTTTATTTTTATTTTTTTTATTTTTTTTTATTTCAGTTTTAAAGTTTATTTAAAGTTTTATGACTGTTTTACTGTATATGTGTGTGTGTGAATGTGTAATTATATTGTTGTGATGTAATATATATGTAATTTATGACAGCATATACATTTTTATTTATATTTTATAAGTGAATTTTTAAAAAAATAAATCCACGTTAATCAAACTCTATGCCCTTATTTGCTTCACCTGAATTGTGTTATCGTCATTCAGCGTGCTTAAGTAGTTAATTAACTTATGTAATATTACATAACAGGTCGTTGTGCCAGTTGACAATGAAGGAAACAATGGAGGATAATTAATGGTTTCACCACTTCACATTGATAATAGCCAATTAATTACCAACCATAAATCGTCAGTTTATAATTACATTCCGTTTTGCTTTAACGAGCACTGCAAACCTATACATTTCAGCTTACTTTTCAGTGACATTATACACTACATCATATTCATTATATAACACTGTAGCTGACAATGTTCCGTGATGATCCAACACTTCACCAAGACAGAATACTGAATCTCAAAGAGATTCCAGAGGTTTTGTGGACATTGAGAAAACTTTATGTGTTTGATTTTACACTCTACCTCAAGTTTAAGTTCACAATTCTGAATTCATGCTGGTGGAAATGTATCATATTTATTATATCCACTGCACTGTACTTTGTATTATAGATAGAATACAGTAACTAAACAGCATCTTGAATCCTAAAATACAGAAGGCAGCCATCTGTATTTTACATTCATGTGTAATGCTCCCCTGCAGAGCGCAGAGCAGCGATATTTGCTTACATAACCTACAGATGTCCCCTACATGTGCATGGGAACAGCACTGTCCTCTGTCCACTTATGCACAGTCACTGTTCATTTCCATCCCACAGGTGATACAAAGTGATTATTTAACCTTGTTGGACTGCTTTCTGTCTTTTTGTCCACGTGTTTTCTTTTCAGTTCCCTCACATCAGTTTTTCATCTAAAATTTGCTTTTCATTCAAAGTATCTTTTTATGTCAGTAGCTTTTTGACTTTAGATTTTCAATTTTAGAATGGGATGAAAATGTTATTTCTTTTTTCATATATATACTGGATGAGGAGAACAATGTTTTTTTTAACTTGAATCATGGACAAAGGACTCACTTTTTGTTTGCAGTGTTACTGGTGTAAATGTATTCACATTACAATGTCTCACAGTTTCCACAGTTCACTGATGTTGTACAAACAGCCACCAAGAATAAAATGCAGCTAGACCACCATGCTGGTGACCTGCTCCCACTGTTACAATGTGCCCTCCAGGCTGAGGAACAAGAAAAGCCCTTTCACTCTTCCTGCTGTCCTCAGCCAGGACATCTGGATTTCTCTGATTGAGCAAAAGGGCCCATTTGTACAATTTTTAATTGAAAAAAAACAACCTTGATTCTATAAAAATCAAAAGCATTCTCTAATGTGGTCTAATTTAAAAAAGAGCAATGACCTTCTTCCTGCTTATGTACGATTTTTTGACTATGCAGAAAAAAATTTTTTCACTCTTCAATTTTCAATAAGAATATTACCTCAGTCTCTGATTTAGTTAAGTGAAATCACATTCAAAACTCTTCAAACCAGTCCAGTTCTCCAGCAGGCAGAGGGACTCATCTCACCATTTCCAGAAATGCTTAGTCTCGACTGTACAAAACCCCACACCATCCCTTCCACTGTCAGAGGAAAGAGGAAGGAAGTGGTGCAGCTCAAGGATGAGTAGGCCTTCTGTGACTCACACACCGCCACTGACCCGTGTGGCAACCTGATAAGCTCACATTATGTCTCAGCTGGCCCTGTGGCATTATACCACGCCAGCATGCCAACCCAATAGGAAGCTGCCACATGATGCTCAGTGACAACCATAGACCTGTTTTTTTTTTTTTTTTTTTTTAACAGGAAAAAGAATGAATGCATTCCATACATGGGCATAGACGCTGTGCATATGATAATACACCATCCAACTCAATATGCAAATACAGAGTCAATCTGGGTCAACAAAGAAGTCTTAATACTGCCATGCGTGTGTAATGACTGTTTCTTCAAAGGAGAGGATGCTTTTTCAGTGAGAAACATCAGTCCTGTTGCCAATGACAACAAAAATTTAGGAGAAGAAGTCTTAAAAATGAGGAGAGGACTCAGATTCACAAAACTAAAACCAGTTTTTAAAATATATAATATACTAACTACATTAAAGTGTGAAAATTATCTCCTCTCATATCACTTCATATTTTTAACTACTTTAATCATGCATTAGCCCTTTTTTAATGCTTTCTAGCATATTATTTGATTGCATAATGTAAGTTAGAGCAAATATAACTGTCATCAGTACAGTGCGTTCTATTGACCTGTGTTCTGAGCAGAGCTGACCTGGAAACCTCACACAGTTGAGCAAATATAACAAAGGTATTATCTGCAAACAGAGTGTTAACCCAAGTGTACATCAGAACTGACCTGAGGACCAGCACCGCCACTGCACACAGTGATGACTGGATTATTTATGTATGACTAGCACAAACATGGTGAAACATTCACATGTTAAAAATGAGGTTTTTCAGTGGGGCAAAGCTCTGGCACTGTTGGTCAGACTGTAATGACTTCGCCTTCGTAGGGTTTTCTGATCACAGCTGTCGGCTTCCCAACCTGCAGGCCAAACACAGCAACACAAAGGATTAAGTGATCTTTGTCTGCGGAGTCTCATGAGTGTCTAGTTACTCTAAATCTAACATAACTCTGAATGTCAGTCCTTTTAAAGAAGCATTACATAAAAGCAATCTTCAGTGCCCTTTATGTTTTATTTATGCTCACTACGTGAACAAAAAATAACAACTTAAAACAAATAATAAAGATCTTAAATTCCAGCAATATAGCAGACATGCGCCTGTTAATTTAGAATGATTCTGACACTAAAAAAGGCACGGTGGTGAGGAAATTAGCTGGTGTCATCAGCACTTTCTGTGGACTTGTTAGAAAATTAGGCTTTTTTTAAATAACATTTGACTGTTTTTTTTAATTTTAAATGACTACAAGCAACTTTAGTAGCACATACACAAATTGTAGACACAGCGTATGGTTCAAGGAAATCTGTGCTGGATGGTTTTTCACTAATTAGACTACTTGAGATGCTGTTTTCTAATAACGGAATGTTTGTGGCTTCACAGACCTGATCCCTCTGCTTGATCCGTTTGTAAACGTATTCAGAGAAGGGTTTTCTGGGGATGAATTTGCCGTGCCCTGCAGACACCTTCAGCTGTCCTTCCTCATACACCACTTTGCCTCTGGAGATGGTGACGACAGGGACGCCGTGGCACTCCATGCCCTCAAAGATGTTGTAGTCCACGGCCTGGTGGTGGGTCTTGGCTGAGATCTTCCTGCCAAGACACAAAGACACCTCAGCAGGTTTGCAAACAGCTACAGACAAGACAACTGTTTCAGAACTTGACTCCTATCACATGCAGCTCCTGTGATAAGTGAGGAAATCACTGCATGTTCACTGAACAACAAGCTGCAAAGAGAAAACACAGACATATAGTGGAACCTTAATGCGCCCTGTTCTACGCTGAAACTGATTGAATCAGGCCAAGATGTACTCAAACACAACATCAGGTCACTGCAGCTCTCTTACTTTGCAGCAACCAGCTGTATAATATAATATATTATTTACAACTCGTGCTCATGTGATGCCGTCCTCTCTAAAAAAGGCTGGAGTAGTTGGTTGAAAAAGCTTTGCTGAAGAGACCAAAGACAGGCACAACTTTTAAGTCCTCACCCAAATAAATTTCATCTTACTGAAAAGAAATTTACCAGCAGGAAGGACTTAAGTGGTTATATAACAACACTTGTAGTAAATTTACTTAGCAGGGCATCTGTATATAATTTTTAATGAAGATCAAAGTCAAACTCATTATTCTAACTTTTGCTTGTATTGTAACTAAGCCACTGTTATGATCTCTCTCCAGCCACATGTACTAAAGTGTTTTATGCTTCATGTAGATTGATTTTTATTTCCTACATGAATATTGTACTTATTGCTCCACTTGATTTGTGTAACAGCTTTAGTTCCTGGAAATTAAATATTAAACTAAAGGATTTTTTTAACACAGTGTTGCAGAGCAGGTTAACATGATATATATACAAAAAGCTAGCTAAAGTTAGCTCCACTTTTGACAAAGGTTAAAATGTAGCTTATATATGCTATTTAAGTAGCAATAAATCAATATTATAATATCTTAAAAAATATTGTTGAAAGGGTCTTTTATTTTCAAAAAAGCATACGCAGCTCATTTTGGACAGTTAAAACACACTTTGCTTTAAATGCTTTTAATTTTATATCATTGCCACATATCAGATTCTTGGCAGCCACTGGAAAAAGCTATGAACAGCTGACAGATGCTTATAAATATTTACCAGACTTCCAAGACATACAGATAAATATTAGCATTTGTCTGGACTTCTTTTAGCTAATTTTTTAGTTTCCAAAATGTTCTTTTAAAAATAAAAACTATTGGTTTTTAAGCTGTTAGATGCTGCCCACGTTTAACTAGCTAGTTACTACTTTGGTCTATCATTCTGTGCTAAACAGGAGTGTATATACACTTTTCAAAAACAACACTAAGGACTGCAAGAGCAGGTGCCTGATCATTACACCAGAACAAAGAGCTAAAAGACAAAAAATGCTGTGTGGAGCTGCAGTTTGGTGATATTTCTCCTGGGGTTCATCACTACAAGCCAACCCTTTCACACAGAATGAGCCATGTTATCCATTTTTAATACAGATATATTAGTTACCATAGCCATTTCAAGTAAAGAACCTTTCTACTTCCATTACTGCATGTAGTTACTAATGGCAGTGGTAATTAGTAGTATTTAATGCTGTAATGTTGTTTCCAGGGCATTCTTATCTGGGTTGTTAAATGGCTTTTTGGAGAATATAAAATTTACTTCCAGAGAAACTTGATAACAAGCTTTGCATCAAGAAATCAAATGCTGCACAGAACAGATTGTAAATGTCTGAAAAAATGAGTCACATCCGAGTGAAAAGACTCGATCAGCTGCAAACAGTAAAATAAGTCTGACTCAGCCGGTTCTATGAAACACAATCAGTGTGTTTCTCTTTTTTGTGCAGGTCCTCTTCTATAGCCATACATGCACATTTCCTGTTGACTTGTGACGCCAGACACCATGCTTCGTGTGTGCTGACAAAAACAAGATGTGTCCCCATTATTCGAGTAGCCTAATTATGAGACACAAGGCAACTGACTGAGCTTCCGAGGCGCTGCTGGTTATGCAACAGTTTGTGGCCCCTGGTCCCGGATGTTATGAAGTGACACTTGCGCCGAGGGCAATTAATTACACTGTTTCACAGATGAATTCACGGCTGCAGAAATCAAACATGAGGCGCTCTCATGCTTGAAAGGCATTATAACATCGGCAGACACGCACACATGGTTAAACCGAAAATTCACAAACAGTGTAAGAAATGGGTGATGTCCGAGGGTGTCGGGCCTGAGAGGGTCAAACTCTCACAGTTAAGAAGGGTGAAGATTTCAGGTCTCACACAAGCATTTCGGATGTCACCAGTGAATTCATTTACAGCGAATCACACTGGGAAACAATGTGTTCTTCTCCAGTTCACATCAGTGCTTAGTGACTTCCCTGAGGGGCTCAGCCCAGATTCTCCAGCAAACAGTGCAGTGCAGTGCAGTGCAATTCTGGGTTATATAAGCCTGAGTTTGCTACAGTACGCAAGCTACTGGAATGCAAACTGTCCCCTGTGCCTGCATCAGTGCATGTGCAGCACAGCACAGCACAGCACAGCACAGCACAGCAGACTGTTCTTTGCTCCATATGCCAGACTTTGTTAGAAATATAAGAAAATGAAAAGAAACACTGACGCGATCGGGTTTTATAAACGGCGGTTTAATATTCTGAGCCCTCTACTGAAAATAGCCTTAACACTGTGCGTTCTGCACTATGACAATTGGTTTAGCGCCCACGTGAAATATTCGTCATCTTTAAGATCCTCACCATGACCCATCAGCATCACCCCAGTAATGCTGCACGCATCGAGCTTATGTAAGTGTGTTCAAATCCTTCCCAAAAATAACCAAACATGGCCAAAGAATTAATCATTCCAACAGTCCTTTTAATGACTGATGAATGTGATTCATATGTAAATTGTGTTATGCTTTAATTTGCAGCTGAAGATAAGTAGTGACATACTCTGACTTCTGAATAGCACACAGACGTAATCAGCTTACGTGGTGGGTTACTGTGAGTGTGTGTGTGTGTGTGTGTGTGTGTGTATTGAGGTGGCACAAGATGAAAGATGCATCACTTTTCTTTTTTAGTTGCCTGTATCTGTATCCCACATGCTTTACTGCTAAACTTTAGGAACCTTATCTTATTCAGCCGAATGCGTTGACACCCTGAAGACATGCTTTCAAGTTTGCCCAGTGTTTCAGCAGCTCCGTGTGCAGCTGAAGCTGCTGACAGCACTGGTGGAAATGTTTCTCTTTGATGATGTGAGATAAGAGAGCCGTCGTGCACATTTGAAATGGCATGCAAACAGTGTCCAATAGCTTTCTTTTCCTGCTATATTTCAAAAGCTTTCTCCCCGTACTGCTGAATGGCTGGAGTCGACTCCTCACCTTGTCATCTTGGGGTCCCATATAACAACATCAGCATCCGAGTTCTTGGCGATACGGCCTTTCTGTGGGTAGAGGTTGAAGATTTTTGCTGCGTTGCTGCTCGTAACAGCTACAAATCGATTCTCGTCCATCTTGCCACTGTGCTGAGGGGGAGAAAAGCACCCGCTTTCAGTAAAGAGGCCACAGCAGATGACAACATAATATAGAATTAGCAGACCAAAGGCCAGTGCTTAACTGTGCAGCAGGCAGCTATGTTCTGCCAAAAAGTTCTCTAATGTGTGATGTGTAAGCACTGTTGCGTATGGTAAATCTCTCCACTGGCCTTGGGGCGGCTGGGCTGAAACAACGATGAGAAAATGCAACGTCTGCTCTCTGCAGAGTTCTGCAGCTGCAGAGCGTATTTCCTTTTGTTTATACTTCAGACAAATAGAAATGCTTGTACTTTTGGTTAAATAAATGAAAACAGAAGAAAAAACTAAGTCAGTACATTTCAAAAAGTTTACATTTTAAGCCCAAATAAAAAAAAATGCACAATGTAAATTTACTAGGCATTGAAAAATGTACACCAGACCCCTGAACACAGCTCTGCAGACTCCTGTACAGAACTCTTAGGCATTACAAATCTGATGACTTCAGATCAGCAAATGGGTTCTTCTAATTACATGGATAATGACAGATCGCTGCACAATAGCTGTTGCTCACACTTCTGCTTTTTCAGACAAGTCAAACGATGTCTGATGAACTGTGTTCACATCGAGAGGACGTACCACTCCTTTCTCCCAGATGACAGACATCCTGTCTTCCACTCCGTTCACTCCGTTGGGGATCTTGGTGAAGTCGTCTTTGCCGAGAGCCTTCTGGCACACAGAGAAGGTGCAGTTGTCCGTCCCCGTCACACTGAGATCATCACTAACACATTGGAAGATTGGTACATGTATGAATGAATGACAGAACAGATGCTGAAAGGAACAAACAAACATTCTAAGCGAAGACATTTATTTTAGTCTTCTCAGAGGCTTGATTTGTATTTGCGTAAATTCAGCCAAACGTCAGCTTTATCATCTTTCTCTCTGTTCTTCTTCTGTACAAAAACAGTCAAAATAAATACTTCACTGGCACTTTCATGAGATTTTTACAATCTTAAGTGATCTTTAATGTTACTACACTTTCCGTTTCACATACTTGGCCAGCAGGTCCATGAGGTACCCAGGGGTGCTGGGGTCAGGTCTGAGGGGAGGACCCATGACAAAGGCTGCAGCATGAGCCCAATCTTTGTGCCAGTAATGAGTACCATCAGTGCCAAGGCCTGCTGCAATGGGCTCCCCGAACACCACACGTCCTGTGAGGAAAAGAACAACAACACGGTAGTTAAGTTGTTGTTCTTTAATTTGTCTTTGATACTGTCACTTTTTCCCACAGTCTAACCTGGACCCACCTACTGCTGAAACCTCAGGAACAGCTTTAACAGCGAACCTTAAGTTTAAATCTTTGTTGTTGTTTCAAAGGCTTTTCCAATGAGATAAGAAAGCAACACTGAATAATTTATCTTTCCATGAATGACAAAGAAAGAACAGTGAATTTTAAGACAAAATAGAACACTGATGTGGATTCTTCCCTTTAAACGCCTTTCCCAAACTTAGGGGTAATAAACCAACTTTTACTAAGTCAAATTAAATGGATACCAGTGCTATGACACATAAAACTAGAATCCTAATTGAAATATATGAGAGGGAAATACAAATATTCATAAAAGTAGAGTTACATAAGTGCTATATCTCTTTTGGCATGCTAATCTGTTCAGCTCAGATTCCCTGTGTGTGTGAATGTGACAGATATTGATACGATATCATATATGCATTTCATAAACAGTTCTATTTCATAATTTTTTGTTCTTTAAATCAGAAGTTTATGAATGTAGAAGCTGTGATAAATCATGATGTAGTTAGGTCAGGTTGGGTCCAAGACATTCACCAAATTTCTTTTTTGAGTCTCAAGTTGAAAAGGACTGGAAAGCCCTGCTTCAGGGGCGTCATCTCTGAACCTTACCCTGTTCCAACAGCAGGTGGCAGCATGCCCACACTCACCCTCTCTGCGTGCATTAGACACCACCTTGGCTGCAGATTTGCTCATGACATGGACCACATACAGCGGGCAGTTGACAGAGTGGGCGATGGTGATGGCCCGCTGGGTGGCCTCTGCCTCCACCTCCTCCGGCCGACACAGCTCGTGGCCCTCAGGCCCCGTGATGCCCATAGACAGCATCTTCTTAGCCCCCTGTTGAGTCCCAGTGAGGGTGGGGACAACAAGACAGTGCATGGGTTAAAGGAGGATGGATGAATAACAACAGCACAAGTTCTATTTATTATCTATTTATTAATAATCATCTATTTATTTTGACACTGGTTGTACATCCTCATTGTTTATGGCTTCAAACAAGCAACATGGTATGTCAATACCATTTCAATAAAACTTTTTTTACTCTTTAAGTGTTTTTTTTTCTTAGTTGATTGTGTAGTAAAAATCTATACTTACATAAAGATACAATTATTCCCATTAAAACTGACTCAAGTAAAAAGGGAATTATCATTCATAAAAAATGACTCTAGCATAAGTATAAAAGTACCTGGTTTAATAAATACTTAAAGTGCAAATTATTTTCTATTTATATTATTTAATATTTCTTATCCCAAAAGCCAAACAGACCACAATAGCTACAGTACAAGTTAGTGTAGTTAGCATATTATCAAAGAATGATGTCACACATGAAAATTGAATGTAGTGAATTTTGCCTAACCAACAACATTTTCATCTACAGTAATTGCAATCGATGCTTTTGGAGATTCGTGGAAAATATTTTTAACCTCCTGAGACCCTGCGCACTCATATGAGGACATTACATATTTGCCTTTCTGCTCCATGTTACTTTATTTTTTCTTAACTTTTACCCATTGTCCCCATATGAAGACATCACTTTTTGCAAAAACCAGTTCCTGTGCAAAGGCAAAGTTTGTTATTAATACTAACTACACTTATAATACTTTCATAACTAAACTATAAATTAATAGGTATGTAACTTATTATATGTATTAGGGTTAAAAACTTAGGTCCTACTTGTCCCAAATAGCTAGAAGAAATAAAAAATGCACACCAAACAAAAGCTCAGGTCTCAGGAGGTTAAAGCAGAGATTTCAGTGAAGAGATCTGTAAAAGTAAATCTCTGTAAAAAGCAGATACCTGCCTCAAACAAATACCTCAATAAAATTACAGTTTTTAAAAATGAACTCTTAAAAGGTTTAAGTCAATAAAAAAGGTAATTTTTCCTTTAGTATTACCCACTGTTAGAAAGTATTGGTATTTGCTGCTTCCTAGTGGTGAAAAGTTGTCATGACAGTTTAAAAATGCATGGAACATTCAAATTAATGAGAGGTAACTGGCCACTTGCACTTATCAAAGCAGAGACATGAAATTGTAAGTAATTTCATTATTGATGGCTCCACTGATCATTTCAGGTTCTTCCAGTGAGCCTTGGTGAACAACACCGAGGCCCGAGAACCAACACATAAAAAGGAGCAGCATTACTAACACTAGTTTACGTGCTTCTCTGGAAATAACACATGAAACCAAATGCAGTGAAATATGGACAATGGACAGAACAAAAGCTGCTTTTTGTGTTTCATGGTGCATCTCACATTTGCTCCCCCTTCCACTAAAAAATAGTATCAATGGACCATGACAATGCAGGAGCAACTAGCATGTCTCTTCTTTCAGAATTTTTTAGAAAGTCTTTCACTTTGAGAAACTATTTCAACCCTGCAGTTACTGATTTATTTATTTTTTTACATTTACTGCCACAGGGTCTACTCTTCAAAGACTGGATGCAGGTCTCTTATATGAAGCTACACTCAGGCTGGTAAAATATTAACACTGGAATGTGATGTCTTTATTTACTTGACCCGACCTAAACAAACCTGTCCTGATAAAGAGGACTGCAGCATGGAACCTTTTACTTATGTAACAATGTGATTTGGTTCAGATCTTAGCATCACTGTTCATATTAAGAGCATCAGCAGCAAGACTGGATATTTGCCAAAAAATGAACTATACTGGTTAACCTTTGAACTGATAATGGTTGCTAATACTACTATGCATGAATGAGAAAAGTGTTTAGTTGCTGGAGTATTGATAAAATCTCTTGGTATATGACCAAAAAAAACATTTTTTTCTATAAAAACACCACATGGGAAATGACTTACATTGCAAAACATGAGGCTTTTCAATACGAGTCAGTCATTCTTACTGTTCCTGTCCATTTATTCCCTCTACTTTATATAGAGGTGATCACATGTTCACTCAGACTAACCTCTGCAATCAGGTCTCCGTTCTCAGCGTGCACCTGAGCTATAGCTCCGAGCTCCTTACACCGAGAGAAGGAAGCATACAGCTCAGAGTCCTGCAGCATGAACACATCTTTATAGGCCATAAACATCTTGAAGGAATTAACCCCCTTGACTTTGGTCAAAGTCTGCATCTCCTCTTTGACCTGCAGAGGAAAAACGTTTGGAGACAAACATGGAGGAAAAGCAGTGAAAGACCAGTACTGATTGGTTGATACATCCCTCTGAAAAAAGGGTGTTTGGGGAATGTTTGCGTGTGTGTCTGCGTATGTTTGGGTGTGTGTGTGTGTGTGTGTGGTTGTAGGGGAAATGAGAAATTGCTGCCTCCAACACAAACATCAAAATCCTATTTGGCATTTTTATTCTTTAAGACAGATCTGTTTGTTGCCTTTTCTGACCCCAATTTATTCAGAAACTGGCAAACAAACTGTAATCTAACCCTGAGCAAAAACAAGTCTTTCTCTTCTGTATTTAATGAGCCGCTCATTCACCTTGTCACTCCACCACGTGACTGCCACATGCAGCGAGTAGTCGCAGCAGACCTTGGGGTCAGCTGCCTTACGCCAGCAGTCGTAGGCATCCAGGAGAGATTTCCCCTTCTGGGGGATGACAAAGTCCAGAA
>JAQNCA010000030.1:23154775-23203210 GCA_029783725.1 Acanthurus tractus
GGGGTCAGCTGCCTTACGCCAGCAGTCGTAGGCATCCAGGAGAGATTTCCCCTTCTGGGGGATGACAAAGTCCAGAATCATCGTGGTCCCTCCTGCTAGAGCCGCCTGGTGAAACACACATTAACGAACACATGTTAAACATTAACTTCACTAATGTACAGAATGAAAATAAATCTTTACCACTGACTGATTCCCTTGCTGGATCTTTAATGGCTGCACAGTCTGAAGAAGTAAAGACTGCCTGCAAACACTGATTAGAGATTTGGGCTCCATTGGTACGATAAAGATTACATGTGCAGGTTTATACTGGATGGAAACAGATTACTGTTGACAAAATGGAACAAAAACTCGTGAGCAGTAAATAGTGCAAACTATAAACACCATAGTTTTCATGTAGGCAACTGTTGCTTCACATTGCTCCACATGCTGCAGTAACCTGTGGCTTTTCAATCAGCCCTTTTGGACAGATTGCTCAACACAAACATCAGTCAGATAATGAAAGGCAAGAGTCATCTGAAACTTTCAGCTGATCTACATGACTGAAACATGTTTCAGTTTTTTTATGATAGACAACGAATCAGTAACAACACATTATCTGGCTATTTTTGCGGCTGTAGTGAGAATTTGCTGTGACTCCCTCTGCCATCTGACAAATCACAACCTTTTGTAGTTTTCTGAACGATGAATAAAGATGTATCTCTGACCTCTTTACTCCTCTTTAAGCTGCTTAATGTTGCCCATAAACCTCAGTTTTAAACTTGAGGTCGTCGCACTTCTGATAAAACCAACAAAAGCCGCTAACTTGTATTTGATTTATGGTGCCTAACTTGCATAACATCCTGTTGAGCTGTGATGTACGAGGTGTGGACCACACATGACACAAACACAGGCCAGCTGACTGGCAATGAAGTATGCTTGTGTCAGATTTTTAAATAAAAAACTTTTTTTTTTTATCAGTTTAGAGTTTAAGTATGCCGTCCATTGTCCTAGACGTATGTTAAGTCAGACATTTTCAAAATGAACTTCTGGTATCGACCTTCAAAATAAAATACCAACATGTATCCGATTAAAGACCAAGAAGAAGAAGAAGAAGAAGAAGAAGAAGAAGAAAAATCCTTAATGTGAAGGCGAGACTATGTTACTTCCGTTAGTTATCTCGGTCTGTGTTTAACTTAATGCACTTGACTGTGTCGGCAGCTCTTCCTTTATAAAAAACCTGATTCCGTGAACTTAAGGAGGTATCCATGTTTTCACCTTGGTGCCTATGTGGAAGTCGTCCACCGCCTTGGTGCCCATGAAGGCCAGCTCCATGTGTGTGTGCGTGTCGATGCCGCCCGGGATCACCATTTTATCGGTGGCATCAATGACTCGCGCCCCCGCCGGGATCTGAAGATTCAGTCCAACTTCAACTATTTTCCCATTTTTTATATAGACGTCGCTGAGCACGGAGCAGTCTTCATTCACAACTCTGCCTCCCTTTATCAGGATCCCGCTGGGCTCTGCCATCCTGCTGCGCACCACTGAGAGACTGTTCAAAAATGTGTTGAAGAGTCCAACAAAGTGCAGAGAGAGTGGAAAGTGAAGAGGGGGCCGGCAGAGTGAGGGGTGGTCAGTGACCGAACAAACGCACGGAGCTCCGTGTGCGCCAAAGTTCAGGGGAGATATGGATTTGTGAAGAATGCAGCAGATCATTCACGACTATTCAAATGCTGTAAGGCGGGGAAATAGTGTCAGGTGTCAGACACCTTTTTCTAACCCTAACCCTGTTACAGTGGGCTCGCCCTCTTTTTATTATGTGCAAGTCGTAACTAGACAGAAAACGAGGTGCTGTGCCTAATACAAGTCTAACTCTTAGGTACAATGAACCTTTGCAGGACAAGTCTGAACATAACGTCTCCTAAAAAAGATGTTGTTGTTTAACATCAGCTGTGCAGATATGTCAGATTGCAGGGAGCCAAGTGCTGCTCAGCTTGTCAAAAACAGCACAGAAACTCAGATATTTTGAAACACATATCTGTATTATCTAGAAACTAAAAGTGCAATAATAAACTAAATGAGTAAAAAAATAACAATTGCTTCCTCTAAAAGTAATCATGAAATGAAGAACATCATGTATATCTCACTCTGTCGGATACCAAACACACTGAGAGTTATTCTCATATTATTTTTTCTAAAATGGGGTAACATTTTATTTTCACTTTGTCCACACACACACACACACACTCACTCATGAGGATGCCACCATATCCTCAGCAGAGGCTGCAGCACCCAGAAAGGAGAGGAACAAAACCCACACTGTCCACCTTAAAGGAAACCAGCACACAGGAGCTTGAGGATTAATCTCAGCAGCTGGAGCAGCTGGATGAGGACGACCAGGTTCTGGTGTGTGCTGTTTACAGAATATCCAATTATTACAAAAAAACAAAAAAAACACTCCCAGGGACAAGGTCAAATGAAGGTTTTACCTGCAATGGGAGGACCTGCTTCTTGAGGTGGCTGTCATGCTGAAGATGGCTGATGAAGATGACAGGTTTGGCAGCAGAAGCAGTAGGACAGGAAGTGCTGTGTGTCATTAAAACAGGAAATTTGTGTCTATTTACACAAACCTGAGTTTGTCAGTTTCATCACAATGCAACAAATGCTGTGACACAGTCTTGTTTACTTTACATACTCACCTCTTGTACCGGTTTAGCTACCTCACTTCCTGTCCTCATGTGTCTTGCTCCTGTGGTTACCTGCCCCTCCCAAATGTGATTCACCTGTTTCTAAATATGTCTCCTGTGTCTGATTACGTCTCCTCCCCAGTGTGTTCTACCCTTCAGTGCCAGCTTGTCTCAGTGCTGCTGTGTGTCTGGCCTGTGTGTTCAGCCTTTGTTTCTTCATGTAGCTTGGGACTCGTCCACAGGCACACGTTTTTTTAAACAGAGTTTTCCCTCTTTGTTCTAAAAAAAAAATCACACAAATTCTGTTTTATAATACATGTCTGTCACAAGCATGTCAAACAGACATATGGAGATAAAACCCTGTGAGCTCACTGTGGAGGTCTGACCGGTTCACAGACATAGCAAGCAACGTTGACAGAGAGGAATGTGTATGGCTGTGTGCACGCTGAACCACTTTTCTTAACAACAGGAAAGACAAAGGTAAAAAGTAATTACACGAATAACATTAATAACTCTGTACTATTAAAAAGAGCACTTCAGTGCTGTGGCACAGTTCATTTCTCAGATATGGAAATGTTCACCCTTTGGAAAATTTAGACCACAATCACCAGTTCAAAGCCAAAAATCAAACACGACTCAACACAGGATAGGAAAGCTGACTGGTCAAAAAAAAAAAAAAAGGCGACTGCGTGTTTAGGAATTGTTTATATTTCGTTTTTTTAAAATTCCCCCAAATACAGCAGGCTTGTGATAATGCTGTGATATCCCTGGAGCATGCAACTGCCTCTCTTTCATGAAGAGTTGTTAGCCACTGGGAGAGATTAGCATTTTACTGCAGTGGATTGGTTGTCTGCACCGCATCAGTTCAGACAACTTTTCTCATCCATTAGTGTATTACGAAAACAAGACACATTGGAGAGACAAAGATGCATGCGCTGGCGAGATAAGCGCACGCACAGGGCTTAGGAACACCTAACCTTCACAGTTGCAATAAACAATAACATGTGACTTAAGAGGATTTACATAAGATGAGAGGAGTAATCAGAGGGAGTGAAAAACCAATGAGGCAGCAATGGCATCTCCTCAAAAGTCTCTGTGTTGCTGAATGAGGAAAGTTGCCATTCCGCTGGATTTAGAGGAAGGCTGTTGTTATCATTTTATTTCCTCTACGCGCGCTACAAACCGGCACAGATGTCAGTTTTCTTTGCGACTGCATTCAAAGTCAGTGAGCTCAGTTCTGAGTGTTGACATGGTAAAACTCTGGCATTAGAAGAGCAGAGAATGCAGGGAAAGTGACATAAGATAATACTTAGGCAGATTATCAGTGCTCTCTGCTCAGGCTTGTTTACAGTGTTTGTGCTAAACTTCACACATTATACTGCAGCTACAGTAAATAGGTGTAAGAGATCTAAATAGAGGAAATTGTGGAATATAAATCAATGTTTTTTTTATTTTAATGGCTGTTTTTTTAATTATTTTCTTCTCATAATCCAGAGGGGGTCTTTGTAGGAAATGAAATAATTCCTGTGTTCTCCTTTTTCCATCTTTTATTTAAGCTTAAATTAAATCTAATCTTTTCAAATTTGCTTATCTGCTTTTATCGTCCATAAAAAAAGATAATTTTTACTAAATCTTCCTTTTTTTAAACAGACCAGGAAGGGACACACTTTATATGGGAATTACAGTGGCTAAATAAAAAAGAAAATACTTATTTTACATGTGTTTTATTAGCATATGAACACATTGTGCTTAACCCAACTTGCTACACGACCAATAACAACCCTAATTACTCAACTTAATCAGTTTAGCTTACAGGGAGCAGCAGGTGAAAGTGGTAAACCTACAGTTTACCTAATGACAGTGCTGCTGCCACAGCTGAGGATCCCTTTATCAAACTCTATCAAAACACGACAGTCAACACCACTTTAATGCACAATATATCATTTCAGCAGCTAAGTGATCTTCTACTTACACCAGTCAAAAGGAAAATGTACTTTAGTGATGCAGTGAAGTAGTGTGGGATCATGGGATTTGTTTGATTAATTGTTCAGTCACTATTGCAGAGGAAAATCTATCTAACTGACTCAGGCAGAGATGTTCATAGATGAGGTAATATACAAAAGTTTTACCCTGTTATGTTTGGTCACATTCGCCTACTTCATTCCTCACTCACTGACTGGTGTTACCTCTGAAGTTAGAGACAAGATAAAAGATTTCTCTGAGTTTGAGCTTCATTTAAAACATTTCAGATAATGTAAGTACAAACATTTAAAAAACACAACAACAACAACAACAACACACACAGTTACTGTCATTTATGAAAATGTTATGCTGGATTACGTATTAGGCATTTAAAAAGCGTCAGTGCAAACTTCCTTACCTTAAACACCTGTCAAGTCAGGAAACAGACAGGAAAATTCCCCACTGACTCCTCCCACCCAGATCACAGCTTGTTTGATCTGCTCTGACATCTGCAACAAGGGACTTTACTATAAAACAGGCAGCCCCAGGAAAACTTGTTCCACAGAGCACAACACACTGAGGAGGTATTCACTCATCCATGTGTTAATGTTACCCAAGATTCTGAACACATAAACATATATTCATTTTACACATTTACACATTTACACAATAGTCATGCAGTACATATATAAATAACATTAAGTTTCCTCTTATTATTCAGAAGTTGTGCCAGTCATATGTGCAGTGCAGATGATGTATATCACTGCACATTACAGCCACTTCCATATTCAATTTGTTGTACCATTCTAAATTTATAGTCATTTCCTGGTGTTTATTTCATTATAACACACTCTTACAGACCCTGCATGTAAACAATTACAGTCTTGTTATAAATTTGACATATACACAGTCACTGCATTATTTTTTCTTATAAATATTTCATTTCTATTTCTAAACCATACTGTCTTTTTTAATCTTAGTTCATTCTGTTTAATATTTTTATACCCATTTACAAATGATTAAAAATCCTCCTCAATATAATGAGTAGTCCATGTAGATGCATTATATGTGAGCCAATAACCTGATTCGAGTAGTTATTCAGAATATTCATGCACACAAACCAGTGGTTCAGGATTGCATTACCACTAATTGCAGCCCAGATGGCAGTGTTCTCCTCAGGTTGAAATGGAAATGTGACCCGCAGTTCTGACTGCTGAAATATTTTCTTGTACAATAAGATCACAATTACCGGCATGTCAATTGTTGAAACAGAAAAATTATGCCCATTGTTATATTTTTGTTTTAAATGGTAAAATGTTTTTAAAACTAAAGACAATTGCAAGTATAGGGTCAGGACATTTTTAGAAAAAATGTGTGATTTTAAAAATATCTCAGATAATATTGTGAATGGTGTCAGAGAGTGTACAGATTGTGTTTTATGTTTACTAAAAATCAACAACAGCAGATACATTTCAGTATAATGTGCAATATATGGCATCAACTGAATGATGCATTTAGTGGTAATTTGCAGGCTTAAATTAGAAAAAATAAATACCCATGTAATAAGGCTTCAAATGTGACAAAAAGTGATGTAAGATTCCCTCACACTTGGCCTACGAAGACACTAGAAAGTCTGCAGCTACTTCAAAACATTTGTCAGTCACATTGTTGCAGCTCAAGCATCACAAGGCAGCTGTTAAGCAGACTCTAAAAATGTTAAGCTTCCAACAATGGGAGGCAGAAAATGTGAAGGGAAACAATTAAATTACGCCTTGCATGAAGTTTGCTTTTCATTTTGTGAGGCAAATTTAGTGCCATGGTTAATCATTATGCTGTTGAACACGATTTGCAAAAATATTCAAGAGCTTTATGTGCCTCAGTGCCCCTTCTGTATTGAAAAATAATGGGCCTCTATCCAATTAAAAACTGCATTAAATCTCTAAAGTATTACATGCACTTTACTGGTATCTCTCTGATTAGGCTTTTCTGCATGTGCAGATGCTGACAGCACTCTGAGAAAGGGTGCTTTGACTGACTGCTCCCTTTTAAATCTAGTTCAGGAGTTCAGGATTTTTATGGATACAGAAGGTGCACGCATGCTTATGCGTTGAAAAAATGAAATGTTCTTCATCAAAATTTTAAATCTGAAAAATCTCACGTGGAAGGAAATATTTTCAAACTAAAACACTTAAAAAATGTATGAATCAAAATAAAAACCTGTTCATTATATCTGACTGACAACATTTTATCATAATCCCTATTTCAACTTCATTTTTCTTATAAATCATCTCCATGTTTTGCACATTTTTTACAAAAATAGTTGAACAAAATATCTGAGGTGATGCTGAACTTGTGCACATTGCGATGTGTGTCTAGATATTATAACAACATGAGGAGCTTTTTGTATTCATAGCAGCCCTTATGTTTTGATTGTAACATTGATAGGCAGTGATTCATTGTTCTGCAACAGAGGCACCAGTCCAACATGTGAATGGATGATTTATGTGACCATCTGTTTTGTTTAGATCATAATTTGATTATCTCTTTTTGTGTGATGACTTTCGATGTCAAGATCCATTTCGATACATGCATGCACACACACACACACACACACACACTCACAGAGACACTGTACATGCACGCACACACATGCGCAACACAACTTTGGAATAATTGAGCTGCCTCTCGATCACTGTCTCAAACCCACAGTCCACATTCACACCCTCATTCTTTTAAAAACTGACCAAATTATGATTACAAGTAACAAGCAGGATAGTTGCACAACCGACTCACTCCCACTATCTATTTGTGTTAATTAAAAGATTTGCAACTACATGTGTCTGCAGATAATCAAAATGTCTTCTGCAGCAGCACTCCCAGATGCATCGGCACTCCAGAGCTCATTTGCTTGCTGCGATCTCATGTTTGTTTAGAATTAATCAATCTACTCACAATTGAGTTAATTAATTAGTGTTTTAATGCTACTCTTTATAATTGCAGTCAGATGAGTCTGCAGACAAAGCAATCACATTAATGCAAATACAACAGATAATTGTTATCCAAACTTCCTCAGCAGCAGCAGCAGGGGAGAAGCTCTTACTGTACTGTAGAGCTCGTCCCTGGGTCGCCCTGAAGAGGCACTAGATGGCACCATTGAGCAGAGTTTCTCTCCGCTGTCCTCTTGTCACTTCCTGGATATTGTTCAATTAACTGTCCTATACTGTCCTCATTGGGGTGGGTGTGCATATGCATAGGGGGATGGATGACAAGAGGGTCCCTGTGATACCCTCACTTGTAGATGAACGTCTATTAAGTGTTGCAGTGATGAAATAAAAGGTCACTGTTTCTAACAAGTGCAACCATACAGTACATCCTGTTTAAAAAGGGATGCATGTATCTGGTGTGAATCAAAGAGAATGTTTTCTGTGTGTCTCCTCACTCCCCTGATAATGTTTAATTTGGTTTTTCACAAGAGGCATCAACAGTGTGACCTTAGAGGCTTCTTTCACTAAATGTCAGGGGCTGTGTTCTTTTCAGGAACATTTCCCACAAAAGGTTGCCCAGTGTTTAATGCATCTTTGACTTACCCGCACTGCATCTATGTAAAGATCTGCTCTAATGATGCTTTTATGCATAAAACAGTACAATAACTTAGTGAGAGTAAAAAAAACAAAAAACAAATGCATGCTCTCTGTTTCATGTTGAGGAATTCTGCCCCAAAAATGTCCATGTTTTCTCTTATTTTAGTGACAGAAGAAAAAAGTTTGCAAAATTGCTTTGTTTGCATTGTTAGTCCTTAAAACTTTCCATCATTCAAATTTTATTCACAGCATCTTCATCATCATTACCATCACCATCATCACCATCATTAACCGCAGCTCATTTTGAATTGCATGGCTTTGTAGACTACATTTTTGTTTACCCACTTCCTGGTGTTTTTCAGGAATATGCTTGTATCATTCGGCAGCCTCTCAGCAAGAGCCATTATTCCCTCATCTCTTTAGTTTATCTCCTCTGATGATCTGCTCAGATAGATATGACAGCTGAATAAATATGCAAACGTTGTGCGCAGCTTCACACTTCACCACAGAATTTCTATTATGCTCTCAGATTTAGAGACGAACAGTATATTGAGATAACAATGGGACTCTTTGGGGATTTGGATGAATGGGGTTTTTCTTCTTTATCACATCATGATAAACTACGGCTATCAGCCGAAAAAATCAAGACACTTCTAACTCATTCGCTTAGACTAATTAAAAATCTCTTTTCACAAAGCTGCGGTTGTTGATACTTTCAGGGAAGAGAGGGAATCTTTTACTATCAGAGAATAAAATTTGGTTCATAAAATCATAATTTCATCAATTAACTTTGTCAGCAGTGTCATGTCTTTTTCTCCTCCGCAGGCTTTGCTGTGTCCTTTCAAATCAGTTTTTTTTTTTAAAAGAAGGTGAAGTGCAAATGTTTTCAGAGCTTTGACCTAATTACCTTTAAGGAGGACGTGCGAAGGATGACACCCTCTGCTGAAGCAGATCAATAAAAAAATGCTTTCTGCAAAAGAAAAAATAATGTTCCTTTTTAAATCACAACTGACCTAAAGCTGTCTTTCATTCAGTGTTGTAGCTTGTTATTTCAGCCTTTTAAGCTTTGTCCTTTGTCCACCTGAGATAAAAGAGATTTTTTTTTTACAAAATAAGAGTACAGTAAAAATTGTTAAAACATATTTTCACATAAAAAAATCTTCAAAATCAGAAAATGCACTGAGTGGTGCACTGTCGGACTTGTGGGCATATGTTGCCTTTTTATAGCATACTAGTGACTATCCCAGCTTTAATACTCTGGGCTTTCGCCTGGCCCCCAGTTCCCAGCATGCTTTGAAACATGTAAGTCTCTTTTCAATCAGTTTTTGAGCATGGCATCGATATTGGCTACATTTGTGGCAGAGGAGGCGCTTTGGCAGCTCCGTTTGAAAAGAATTGCCATGGGAGGGGTCGGCTTGACCCAGCTTTAATGCAAAACTGAAAAGGAGAGGAAACAAAAAACCCTACTATATTTAACCAAATCTGCAGCTTACTCGGGAAAACACATGATAATGATATCCTCTTAACACTCCTTGCTGCAGAATTACAGCCCTCACGGCAGCAGGGGCCAAGATTCAAGACTAGAGAGAAGACACAGTTATTACAGCACAATCATTTTGTTGTGACTGTGTTTCTGCCCCCGTTCACCTTACTTGGTCAAAAGTGCAACACTACAAAATGAGCAATTAATGAAGCAATGCAATGACTCGTTCCTCCTCGAAAAAGGCTGAATTTCCCTCAGATCGTAAATAAGCACTTGTAAATGTGATTATTTTCTTGTTGGGTTGGTCGTTTTAAGAGATTTGTTTCTCCCCCACAGTTCTGTTAACTGAAGCAGAGCATTATGTGCACTAGTTTGACCAGATTTCTCTTAGTTTACTAGAGCAGCAGCATCTCTGCTCCCTCAAGAGCGACTGTTACTTCTCTTTGGCTGTGACTGAGTGTCTACACACAGCTGCTCCTTTTCTCCGAATATACTCTAAAAATAGATACATCTTCCTTGACAGGTTTCTTGTTGTTTTTGCTAAATCTTAATTAGCGATTAGTTAGAATAATTCTCAAACTGCCTTTTTTTTCTTTTTTTTTTCTCAGTGGAGGATGGTCTGTTATTTTAATTAAGCAGAGGTCAGAATTATTAACTCAGCAGGAGTGTGTTGAGTGAAGCTGTGGAAATCAGCAACAACGCTACACATCGTGCCACTCGACACATCGATGCACATTTTATCTCCTGCCCCCCCCCCCATTCCCACCAAACTGTGAGACAAGGGAGAGGAAGAGTCTTAGGAGAGAAAAGGGGGGCTTTTGTTTTATGTTATGTTGTTCGTTGATTCCTTTTGATTACTTAGTTTATGCTGTCTTTCCTTTAGTCCCCCCTCCCCACCCCTCTCTGCTCTTCCTGATGGTTGGATGATGATACAGCTCAAACCAGACCCCTGGTGGGAGAATCTGCTGGGTTTAGGAGGTGGGGTGTGGCACGGGAAGAAAAGTTAAAGCAATGTGGGGGGAAAAAAGAGAAAAGAAGGTTGTGTGAAAGAAATAAAAAAAAAAATGAAAGTGGTCTGTGTGAGGGGAAAAAGATGGGATAATTAAAGTGAGTGAGAGAGAGTGTATCATGCAGCTCACGCAGGGGAGAGCTGATCAAACTATAAATCAAAATGTCTCTGTTATATCTCGGTTCAGATCTTTTGACAGTATATTGCTTGTTTTCCTCGTGCAACATGGCAGCTGGCTACACATCAAGTGGAAAGATGTACAGTACATAAAGACATTCAACCTTCTCGTAGATGGTGAAATGAAGTAATAAAAAAAGTTTAAAAAAAATGTGATCACTCAAAATCACCCAAAATCACTCAAGACTTTGCACCTAAAAACTTCTGGCACCTTTAAAAAACACTTTTTTTTCTTGGTTTCATTGTAGACTCTAAAATCAAGTTAGGAAGATGACGCGTGGTAGATTGCGGATTAGTTAAATAGCGATTTGAAATCCGCAACACAGTGACTCAGTTAATATGTAAATACAGAGAGATAAATGCAAATTTCAGCAGCAAAGAACAGAGTTCATTCTTGGGTTTTATTTGTTAGAAATCTCTGCAGGGAGAGATTGCAAAGTGTTGTACATTCTGTCTGTGGCCAAAAGGCAATTACTGCCAGAAAGCTTTTGACTCCTCCTGATTATGTGATGCCTTTCAAAAAATTACACAGATTTCACATCACATGCTGAGCATACCTCGGCTACAGTTGGGAGCCTCTGAAGAAAATCCTGACATTCATGCACACCACCCCCCAGCCTCGTATCTACTGTAGGCTTTATTTTGTCTGTGGGGACGATGACAGACGAATAGGAGGGGGTGCTGCTTCCACTCCCTGGTCAGCAGCACTGCAAAAAAAATATTCATATTAACAAGTCATTTAGTGCTGTCTTGATTTTAAAAAATCCCATTTTTAATAACATAGAAAGTGACAGCTTTTGGCAGTTGAGATAGTGAGTTCCTTCTTAAAAAACATCTTTTTCTTTAAACTATTAGATTTATTGAAAATTTTATCCTTTAATGGCACAAAAATTCGAGAAAAAGAAAATGTTCTATCTCCACTGTCATTCATTCACTTGGTTTTATACGGTCCCACCTGCAAAACACTAATTAATGCCACGAATGGAGGACAGATCATGTTGTGCCTCTTTACTGTGTCTCTTCACTGCCCTGAAACTGGCGAAATGTGGCTCCATCTAAAGTGATAACTTTACACTGTACACTGATAGAAATGCCAACTAGTTGAGAGTCATTTTTTAATCTTGTCTTAACTTATTGAAAAGCTCATTTTTAACAATTGTCACCATGCTAGAAAGCAAACCTGCTAATATTAATTTTCACAGCCCATGTTTGTTTGCAAGAGTGGATGTTACATCAAATTGTTATTTTGTAATGAATTACTGTTTGTAATAAAAATATATTGTCACACTGGAGGTTTGTAGCTGCAAGTTACTAAACATTTTAATCTGATGCAAACTGTGCTGTGCTGCTGAGGCGAAAAGACTGACTGATTCACTAAAGCAGATCCATGGTCAGGCCCCCCTTTTCTCATAATAATAATAATAATAATAACAGTAAAATTATGAAATGATAAGAAATCTAAAAGACATCTCTAAATAAAGCCGCAACATTGAAGAGAGTCAAAATCATTTTTCCTGAACCAAAAAGAGACTTTCAAGAGATGGTCTCAACATCACACTTAGCAAAGTTGGTTATTGCTATGATGTCATTTATATCATTTATTTATACCCCTAATACATTTTATGATGTTCAGATGAAATGAAAATGCATGGTTTCAGTTGATAATTTTGGGTCCTGTGATGGAACCAGATTTGTCTTTTGGGTATCTGGCTAAAAAAGTTTGTGTGGACTAAGGGATAGCATGTCAGTGTCACATTTCACCATGCACTAAAAGTAAGCCCATGTATGAAGGTGCCAGCAGGGGGCAATAATGACGGGAGCAAAGGACAGACATTGAGAAAAAAGCGTGAGGAGTGCTTAAGGGTGGATGAAGGTGTTTAACATTGGACTTTAGCCCAAAAACCCATGTAAATCCAAAGATCAGCCCTGACTTATTATGACATACTTTATGTAACTAAGTTATGTCTTTAAAGTTACGTAAATAACGTAACTTTTGTGCGTAAGTTGACTTACTTAACTAACATGCCTATTTTAACTCAAACAATGACCTTCTCTGAATCATTACCAAAAAGTTTTGATGCCTGAACAGAACCAAAATTTTTTGTGACTAGTTTTATTATGAAAGTCAAACCGTAATTAGCTTATGTAAAGAGGAACATTTAAAATGTCTTTTAATTGTTTTTAACTGTGTTATTAGGAAAAATGATAAAATGGCATTGTCAATTCAAATGTGATCAGTAAACTGTTGGATAAACTGAATACTTCAGAATGTAAAATAAAAACATAGCTTTACTGCTCTCTGTAGTTTAAATGTTTTTTCTCCCTTCAGTAATTATTAAAAGTATTTCATGTACGTAGTAAAAACAAGGTCAGACGATACTTGAAGCACTGCTCTGCAAAATTACTGTTTCTTTGAGTGAAGTGTTAAAAGTAAGTGTCGTATAACTTTTAGCAGAAAATAAGGTTTCAACCTTTTATGAGAAATTCTTACAGAAAATCACATTCAAAATGTGATAGAAAAGTGTTAATAGCTTAGAATACATGGAGTATATTAGGGATGCCTGTTATATTGACAACATAAAATAGAACTTCGTAATACATCAGGTTTGTAACCTAAAAAGTGAACACGTTGAAACTGGATCTGTCAGAAACTGATAATACCACTGTTCTGTCAGTTTTCTTGAAACAGGCAATACTTTCCAAAAGAGTCACATGGTTAAAAAATTCTTCAAATGAGTAAAACTACATTGCTAACATTATAATTATTTTATCTGATGAAAGACAGCTATAATACATGAGACTCAGTGCTGGACCTAACGGCTTCTTAAGCTGGGTATTTTTTGCAGTGCGCCCTCAGATGCGCTCAGGTTGCACCAGCGTCAGTCAGGGGCCTCAACACTGACTGACACCCTGTGAATGATAGTGAAATCTAGCAGGTGCATTTGGCTTGCATACCTCTGATCAGTACACCACTGTGCTTGTCTTCTTAGCTTGCTCTGTAATAAGCTCCTTCAAAGATCAGTATGTACACCCCCCCAACTCCCTCCTGATAAGATCTGGAATATGTAGTTCTCTCCTTCCCTTTATTCCCAACTCTTTTCGTTTTCCTAAGAAAATGTCAGTTTAATCATATCTTAATGCTTTGATAATGGGGTTCTTTTACACGGGCGAAGAACAGTCACTTCAGTGTCTTAAAAGCCCAGGATGTGGAGGGAAGGAGAGAATGTCTCTAAATTAAATTTGCTTGGGCCCTGCCTCAGCGCTGTGTATGTGCATTTGTGTGTGTACGTATGCGCGTGTGTGTGTGTGTGTGTGTGTGTGTGTGTTTAACAGCGGAAACTGAGGCTCTTTTTCACCCCTCTTGACAATCAAACAAAACATGTAATTGTTTCATGTACGCAAGTGAAGACTATTAATATTTAAATGTCAGCTTCCTTGATTTAAGTAATTGTGAAAGTTTAAATGGAGGTTAAACAGGAATGTCAGTATGGGCCAAAACCCTGCCTCTTTAAATATATGCAGCCTGCTTTATCTTTACTGCTTTACTTCAGTGTGTCGCACAGTGAGGTGCAGAGACAATTCATGTCTCATATGAGACTTTGTTTCTGCTCTATTTCTATCTCCGCTCTATTTTGGATATAAATTATTTCCACAACAAATCGCCATAAGGAAATGACAAAACAAGAGCGAATAAATAAATTATTTGTAAAGTGTCACTGTATGCTAACAGAAGAAGGAGGGAGCGCCATGGTCCCCAGTGGAGGTGCGTGTGCGATTGTGCAGGTGTGAAGCCAGCTGCTGGGCTCCTGAACGCCCCCCCACTTCCCCTGTCACTCATGATGACAGGCAGGTGAGGCGGCGAGCGAACACACACTCCCTCAACTACAAGTGCGCAACTGTTAAGGTGTGTGTTACTCAAATGCCGTGAGGGAACTGAACACTGAACTCATGCTATGGTGAGTTTTAAGAAAAAGGGGGGAAAAAAAAAAAAGTTGCTAATGTCAGGTAAAGGCCATGCTCAGAAAACAAACCCTGAAACTGGTTTGCACAGAAAACTTACAGCAGCACCACCCATTTCCAGCCATTTAGACAGTGTGAGAGGGAAAGACCAGAGGGCATATTTAAACAGCCCTGTGGCTCTTCCATGTTGCTGTCAGTCCTCTCTGAGACCAAGACACCGCCGGCTGCAGCATTGTCTTGACCTACTTGTGATTCGTTAGTGCGCTGAATTAGAGGGATGGCTGACAAAAACAGCTCAACAAAGGGAGGGGGAAAAAACAGCTTAAGAACAAATAGCCATTTCTGGTGGAGTTCTGAGTTCTAATCAGTGAAGCAGAAGACAGCGGAGAGCAGGGGAGTCTGCGCGCAAAAAAAACATTATCTGCGTCTCAAGATGGATCCTTGACTAATCCCGCTGTCTGAGCTCAACGCTCCCAAGATGCTCCGAGACGAGAGAAGGAATACTGGAGGAGAGGAGGTGGTGAGGGAAGGGGACCACGGATTCAGGGAAAAAAAAAAAAAAAAGAAAAAAAAGCCAGTTTAGTCTTCCCACAGGCCAGTGTCAGTTCAGGGACAACATTTTGGCCCTAATTGCACTTTCTCAAACTGCAGCAGATTATGGTTGGGCACCCCCTTGTACGCCCAAATCGAGACAGTTAGCTGCTCTAGATCCTTATTAGCGTCACACTCATTTTTCCCGAGCATTCAAGACTCCAGTGTTACCCTTCCACGAAAAAAGCAGCAGAACTGTAAGGAAGACGTCCCCCTTTCATCATTTAATTAGTTAGTTTGCATTGGCTGGTACAGTAAGCGGCGGATTTGTTATTTATTTGCTGAAACACAGGCTGCCACATTATTGTGTGGCTCCATGCAGGCTGCTGTCCTCTTTGATTCAGGCTAATGGAGTCCCACCAAGCTACATAATATGTGCTGTATGAAAAGCCTCTAATTCCAAATCATCCTAAAGGAGCGATGCGTACAGCAACAGAGAATGTCTGCACAATGACAAACACACTGACGCACACACAAAAATAAAAAAAAAAAAAAAAAAAACAAGAAAAGGAGGGAAAGAAAAGAGAACACAAAAACTTCATGTGATTTTGCTTGGACATGAAGCCAATTTGTTCAGAGAATCATTTTACTGCCATTCACAGTAAATGATTAAAAGGCAGCTACTTCACATTGATCTCTCGCACAAAGCTCAATAAGCGACTGCAGCTAAACAAGGCAATGCATTTCACATTCTTTGTTTTTGGTTTGCAGAGAGTATTACAATTTATTGAGCCCCCACTTGCATAATGGTGATATTGTACTCAGTGTTTTTAGCACTGAAAACACATGTTCAGTGTGATGTTTGCTATTTAATTGTGCTCAGGTTCTCAAGCAGAGGGCAAAAAATTTTAGGAGGAGTGAGGGAGAGTCCAGTGATGCGGGGGAACAGCGTTTAAGCTGTTGCAAACTGCTGCTGCTTAACAGGAGTCTGTCACTGGCACTCTGTAAAACTGTCAGGGTTACCATTGAGATGAATCTAAAACTGGCCACAGGGTTATTTTTAGACTTGGCTGCAGGATAAAAAGTTTCTGAGCTCCATAAGTAGGTCAGCTCAAGTGGTGTTCAGATTGCTGTTATGTACAATTACTGAAAAGTAGCATCTCCGGTCGAGAGCAACTTTTAATCCACACTCCAGTGAATGAGCGAGTCAACTTCTCCACTCACCAACTTTAAAATAAAAAAAAGTTTTAAAAAAAAATCTAATCCTTAAACAGTTTGTTCTGCAAGTTGGTTTTGTCAGCATACCTGACCACAGTGTTGTGTCAAAAAACAGCTGCTGCAAATTTGTACAGTTGCTGCGGCTTCTTCCTGCTGGCTGCTGCACATTTTGTATTACAGATCCAGGAGTTTCCTGCAGTTGTTGTATATTTCTCTCTCTGCAACCTCAGGCACCTTTACAGCTCTGTTAGTGCTAATGCAGAACATGCATTAGAGCAAAATCCATTTTAACATGCGTGCCTACCTTTTATTTTTCAGGACTAGATCTGTTAAAAATTACAGTTAGGTGTGCAGGGTTAATTTGAATCACAACAGTTATGATGCAGGGTTTCTTTTAAAGTTGATTGTATTTTGTGTTTACTGCTGGCCCGTGGTCAAGGTAGAAAAAAATCACACATTCTCAACTGCTTTTATCTCGCCAGTTCAAACCTTTTTACTTTCATGAGGTTCAAGGGCAGGTTTCCATACGGTTATTGTATTCCATATAATGAGAGCGAGCGCGGTCAAATAAACCCCTGCTGTATAAAGATGCTACATTACAACTGTGTATTCAACTGCATTAATTGAATAGCAGGAGGAGAGCAGGTGACAGTGGCGGAGTGAAAATGATGAGCGACCGTTACAGTGGCGCGGCCTCCATTCCAACTTTGACAGGTAAACAATCTAATTGATTTTCCATGGCGTCTTGCTGGACTGTTCAATGCCATATTTCCAAATGCAGACCATTCTCAGTGTTTGCAGAACAGACAAGCCCGTCATCTGTAGCACTGAAAACATGTCAAGTTAGAACGAGTAATTTGTGGTGATGAATGACAAGTGCAGGCTCCTGTTCAGTAGTCTGAGCGCTCATTAGAAAACACATTTTCAGATGTCACCAGGCTTCTGTGTTTTTGTACTTTTTGGGTAGAATAAACAAATATTGCTTGAATACTGCAGTGTCACAGAAATGAGCAGAAGGAACTTAAACCTCAATTGACATGTCTCACGCTGCCGACTTTTTTGAACGTTGACAGCCATCTGTGTGGATTCCTTTCACTCTCCACTAATGAGCTGTGGGTTGAGGAGACCCAATCTACACAGGCCTGTCCCTGGGGCCCTGCGCAGCTGCCGGGCACACACACTCATGTAACATGCACATACACACACGCACTCCCTGTCCCACCCCCCAACAAACAAACACACAAACGCATACAGCCGCCAGCTTCCCTCACTTTGGCTAACCAAGATCTGAAGTCGCACAACTTCACATAGAGTATATGTTATTTTTCTTGCACCACACACATTCCTGTGTGCCAACTACAGAGTGTAAAAGTGCCAACACAAGAGTAAAAGGGAGACAAAAATAATGTATCCAAAAAAATAGGAGTGCTGCACATTTTGCTTTGGTTGTGGGGTATTATACAGCTGTTGAATGTTTTTTTTTTTTGCAGAGATGTGAGATAAATTATTTAATACAGTGAATTCTGTTTATGTCTGTTTTAGTATATAATCCAGGGCATGTGTTTTCATGTTTCTGAGCAGTAATGATGTGTGTATGAGAGCGAGAGGGAGCCAAAAGACTGAGAGACTTTGTGTGTAGAAATGAAGCGGTGCAAGAATATTTTACCGAGTCAAAGTTTCCACGGCTTATTCATGCTTCCCCTTCCTCACGTTCCCGTACCTGTGAATGTTGCAACAATGTGAGGAAATCTATTTGATCCCTATCACACACAAAAGCAGATGAGCTGGAATGCCACTGATACAGTGTGTGAATAGGAAATGACAGGAAGAGCCTAATCAATGTCCTCCAGGACTGGCAACTGCCTCGCCTTTGTTTCTTTTTGTAAATACAAGCCTCTTTAACATCACAATATAAGCCATTATCTCGCCTGGCAAGGTAAATTTTGGGGGGAGTCGCACAAAAACATACATTTTCCCTCAGCTTGGAGCAGATCAGTCGGGCGAGATCTAAAGTCATGCAAATGTTACGGCAGAAAAATACTGGCAAAATTCATTCTAATTATTCCATATCAGCACATTTGCATGGAATGGATTTTTTTTTAAGAAGGGAAGAGTTTATGATCAGTAGAGCTCGGGCATGGGGGCTGTTTAGGAATTCGCAGCATTTTGATCTAATCACAAAATCAAAATATTCATGAAACACAATGATATCTCCCTGAAGCAGGCGGCTAGCCATTAATTTTCAAATTCAGGTAATTTATTAACACTTATCAGAGGCTGAAAAAGCCTTGCTCTGTGTTTGTAAAGTGGGTGAGAGGGAGAGAGGAGTTCGAGAAAACTGATTCCAGATGATTTATAACAGCGTGCTGGATGCATTTTCAACCAGGTATTCAATTAGAATGTATGTCCAATTTTCTATTCTAGATCTAGAGTTAAAAACTCTATTAAAGCACCATCTTCCTTAGTATGCATATCTATTATCAGCGTTCACAGCAAATTTGATAACTCTGGCTCAGGCTCTGTCATTGTGCTCTGTTTATAATTGGTGGTCTTTTTCTTGTTGGGGTTTGACAATAGTTCACAAGATGCTGCTTGGACATATTTTTCTTGCCCATGAACTCCTGCCTTTAGTATTTATTCCTCTGAATAAAGCCATCATTAAAACAAAATAACAGTTACAGCCAATTTAATATAAACCACAGTTACCACTACTGAATTTTGTTATTCTGTATGCCTGGCCTTCCTTAGTTATGCCACATCACACTTTTTTGTCTCACGACTTACATATGGTGACAGATGAACTACTTGAAATTAATAAAAAAAAATTTTAAACAATGGGCTCTTGACTTCAGACAGAAGAAGACAACAGCAGCTTGTATTTTCTAGCTGGCAACCATCAATGTTTTAAGTTGTACTGACAAATGTGGCTGACAGAATGAATCAATGGTAGCTTGCTAATTTTCAAAGTTAGCTCCATGAGTTGGTTAAAAATGCTACCTCTGGCTAGTTTTTTAAAGGTTTTGGCTGACAATTTTTTAAAATCTATTAACACTATAAGAAAAATGGTTGTTGACGAATTGTTGATGATGAAGAATTATTGTGTTTTCAAACGTAACTATAAAGTGGGGAACAGCTTTCTTAAAGGGGTTAAATATCAGTGTTTTTGCTAATTGTGAAAGAGGCTTTTTATGAGGGTAACCTGTTACTCCACAAAATTGGGCAGTTTGTTAATAAGTATCTTGGCCTTGTAGGAAACTCTAATATTGCAGGTAAAAAGCTTATTAGCAAGACATGCATGCTAACAATGCAGCATACGTTAAGGCAGACATTCAAATTTCTCAATCAGGCCGTGATTAAAAATTACACATTTTATGAAATCTTGACATGAGTGGAAATCCAACATGCAACAGTACAGGTGTGCCAAGTTATGGTTGATAAACAATGACTGAATCGTTGTTTGGGATTAGTAAACCAGCAATAATCTTGTGTCACTGTAATTGTGGGGTACTTATACTGACACCAGCAGCTATCATAAGAAAACTAATAATCTCTGTTAATTATTACTAATCATCCCTTTTCCTCTTTTAGATTTAAAGCCATTAATAGAGGATGAAGTAACTTAAGAATCAAAAAAGCATTGATTTATGTTGTATAGACCTCAGATTTTCTTGTCGTCAAGTGAGACATATCCAATAAGGTAACTGTTGAGCAACAGCTTTAGATAGAACAGACTGACAACTCAGGCCATCTGGGTGTATGTGAATCCATCTGGGTGCACGTCTCCTGAGGGAGGGAGTCAACTTCTCTCAACTGTGGCTCATAATATGACTTTATTCTTCTTTAAAGCTGTAAATGTTCCCTGCTCTATTTTAAGTCTGTATACATTTTGATTCTTTTAAACAGGTAAAAAGAGTGAATTTCAATTTCAGTGTTCATTAGTTTGAGCTTTGATGCTGCATCCACGGTAAGCCTAAGTTAATACAGACAAAAACACCCTTGATGGAGTTATTGTGAACTACATCTTCTTGGAAATAAAAAACACGTCTTTACATGTTCAAAATGAGTCTGGAGACTCTGATTGCATCACTGGAAAATCATCAAGGGGATTGTGTGGGCGTTTTTTCTTAATCATTCTACTCCACAGTGCCAAGATTATATCTCATAACTCCCATTGTATATTTAGCCATCGCAAGGAAACAGCCAGTGACACATTTTTCCCCTGTTCCAAAGACAAAGTGGTCTGGGGAGAAGGATGATCCAAGGACAGGGGTTAGAAAAAAAAAGGAAAGGCTGGATCTCTTTGTCTTCCAGTAATATTGCAAGGGTGGATTCAAACGGCCCCTGAAGCTGAGCTAAGCCAAGCCCTGAGCTGTGATCGCAGCGTGATAACAACCAGATGGATCAATACATGTGTTGTAAAGGTTAAATGATGTTATGTTGTTCGTTGTTATTGAACATGGCATGTCACACTGGATGATACTGACACCTTTTTCTGCCCTTCCTCTTACCCTGCTCCAGGTTGGGTTGAGGTTGAGGCCCTGTGACGATCCCAAGAGGAGGGTCAAGTGTTGACGCCTTCGCCTACTCAGCCAGTGAACCATCTCTCACCACAGTGATTTGTCCTGGCTGCAGCTTTAAGGTCCAATAAATAAAAATGTTATCTGCCTCACAATCAAAATGATCGTTTACAAGGGTTCCCAGGAGTGTTGGTCAGTATAATTAACTTAAAAACGAGAATGCTAAAGATTTTTTTGGCTGTTAAAACTCTACATAATTTAGAGCCAAAGTTTTATATATATAAATATACTGACTAACATAAAATGCATCTTGTGGTAATAAAGTTCTTGGCCCCGTTAAGATGTTTTAGGAACCCAATCTGCATAATTAATATGCATTTTGAGATGAACTTGCTAAAATCCCCATAAAGAAACTGTAGTTTTTATTTTCACTGGGATTGTGTCATTTTTTTCATATAAAACTATTGTCTGATTAATTGAAAATATGTTTCACTCATAGAAATTCTACTCACAATAGCTCTAGGTTCAGGTTTAACATATGAGTAAAATGTTGGAACTACAGTTTGCTCAGGGTTCCTTAGATTCCACATCCATCCCACCAGCTAGTTAATAATTCACCCGGTGTTCCAGCTGTACATCACTCACTGATTAGCTGGCCTGGATCAAAACTAGCAGCTCTGGATGCAGCAGAGCAGGATCAAGGAGAACAGGGTTAAGGTTGACTCACTAAACTATTTATTTAAAGGTCCTGCACAAACTCACCGGTGTTTTTAATTTGGGGTGAAAAGACCTCAGCTCATGGTGAAGTTGGGTGGAGCTAAAATGTGAGTTTGATGAGTTCACCAAAATATATGAAATAAAAGAATGATAAATGTGTAATTTGTCTTACCATAGAGTGCAACAGTCAGGGAGATGCCAATAAGGGTAAGTCCACACCCACAGGCATTCAACAAACTCAAATGTCAACACTTCTGTGTCAGTATTAGACGCTCAAAGCAACAGCTTCAGCTGATCTACAGAGGAAAGACCTATGGTCCCTAGAGGAGTTGAGGTCAAGGTAAAGTGGTGGGTCACACACATGACTGTCATCCAAGAATCAGAGTTGGAGACCTGTAAGAACCTTAAAATGAGACATAAAGTGACAGATCGATGATCGTTTCCTAAACCTGATTAAGCTGTTTTAATTTTGTAAACCTGTCATATTGCACTGGTGACTGTTTTACCACGTAAAACATATTTAGACTGTGTCACTCTGTGTGCTGAACACAAACTTTATGTCTCTATCAGATGCCAAGGGGTGCTACAAAAAACAGCGTTGGTGAGCTGTGATGAGAACATGGTGTGATGTCACAGTCATGTGATAACTCTTTTGTTGTATGATTGAGGTGGCGTTGCTTGACCTTTTCTTTTGGCTTTTTAAGGCAGAAAAAGCTTAAATTATAGAACAGACGTATTACTTGTTAAGTTGATACAGTGATTTTAACATTTTTTTAGCAACACACCTGTCTACCTTACACAGCCAACAGGAGCAAAGTCACAGCAGCTCACATTCTTATTCTCCTGTCAGCTCAGCTTTGGTCTCCACCTGCTAAATGTGGGCTGAAATATTAAAAACTGAGCTGAAAGACTCCAAAGACAGTCTCAGAGATGAAAGGGAATGTAGCTATACAAGAAATGCAGTTAATTCTCTGTGGGTTTCTTACTATTGGTGTCACCTTTCACATTACACATGCGGACATTTGATTTATTGTTGAGAGAATAATATCGATTAACTTAAGTAATTCATCCACAGAACACTTATCCTTAATACCATAGAGGACTATAGCTTACATTACCCGTCACATTACCACACCCAGCAATTAGCAGCTTAGTCTTTACTAGGCTGCATGTTGACGACTCCGACTCTTGTTTCTGAGGTGTGCAACGTGGCAGTCCTGGAGGATTATCAGTGCTCCAAATTACATAACTGAACTAATGAGATACATACTCACACAGTTTCAACCCCTATTCCCACCGGGTGCCTCACTGGCGGAGTGAAATATTCCTCAGTTCCCTGTGGACTCCCCGCACATCGCTGCCTGTCTGGGGAGAGGAGAGCAGAGGAGGCGAGCAAGCACAGGGAGAAAAAGTAGAGAGAGGAAATAAATGGAGATGTATCGTCTCCAAAAGGTCTGACTGACAAGTAGCTAATATGCTGTAATTGTTTAGCGAGTGGATTGGAGCTTCTCTCCACAGTGAACCTAGGTGAAAATGACTTCTTAGGCTAAGTGTTTGTTACACTGCAGGTTCTTTTCTATGGCTGATGCCTCATTAAATAAAGGCTAAAACAGACTCAATTTGCTGTGTGTATGTTAAGCATGTATCTCTATCAACAAGCCACATTGCTGCGTGTAATACTGTTGTAATAGTTGCCTGTGGACAGGGACCCTGAATTTTATTTCTATCAATTTAATACTAAACAGAGCGATTGTTGACTTTGTGATAGGACTGAAACTGAGACCAAACAAGCACTTTGGGATGGAATAGCTCTTGAACCATTGGTTTCCTCCCCTCTCTCACACGGTGCAGAAAATTGAGGTCATGCTGTCATTTGTATTCATGTACTATGGCACTGCAAATAACAGTCGGGTTTGTTTAAAGTTCCATGCTCCAGATGTATGTTTATGCTTCTCAACCTGGCACTCAATTCATTTTGCACCAGCGACCACTCAGCTTGTAAATCTCAGCTAAAACCACAACCTATTGATTTATACCAGATAAGAGGAACAAAGCTAACGCATTGTTTTGGTGCTATTTCTCCTTGAATGCGCCTCAGGCGACTTTTGTTCAAACACAAATGCCACAAGTCACACCAAGTATGTAAAACACTGGTCACACTTGTACCTGTTGTCCAACTTATTACTTGTTATATTTACTCCATGTGACACAGCGATCAAGATAGACTCAAACAAAAGCACTTCATTTGACCGCATTTGTTGAGGAATGTAACAGTTTACCAAGAAGAAAGAGCAAGAGAGATTTAGAGGAGACACATATCTTCCAATGCCCAAACCCATGTCACAAAAATACACATTTGCCTTAAAAGCTAGCGGTTCCTACTTAGTATTTGTATTTTACAACACTGATGAGAAGCTAAACGCAGCAAAATTTTCTCTAGAACAACACAAGATGTGAATTGAGAGTCCACCCTGCTAAAAAGAGGAGACAACCTAACTGGAGGGGACAGATTTGGTGCATTATTTATCATGTTACAATGAGCTTATCCCATAATTACCGCATGGTAATTCCCTTATGGATGTCAACTGTGTTTTTTTCCCTCTCTCCCCATCCAAATTAAAATCTACACTGGCTTCTTTATCATTCTAACTACTCTATATTACCTCTGGTACTAATAATGAGGCTTTTAAAAGACACGTACCTCAAAAAGCTAATTGTTTTTGTTTGATTTTGGTGACACTTTATCGAGACTGGCTGTTAATTAATAGCAATTATACATTAACTATTAAAGGAGGCACCTTATTAATTAATGGCCTCAGATGCAATTAAATTACAGATGCACACACCAATTTAGCAACCAACTTTCCTTAATCCTGCGTAATTTCAAAGGGATTTCGGAGGGGGGAAAGCGATTCTATTATTATGACTGCAGTAGGTGTTAATTAAGAAGTAACTAGCGGGTGCATCTAATATGGATGCTGTGTGTGTGTGTGTGTGTGTGTGTGTGTGTGTGTACATGTGAGCGTAGATGTAGGGTGGGTTTGTGGGGTGTTGGGTATTTACGCAACAGAAACACAACATGGGAATTCACCCCACACACAGAGGCCACATCTCTGCTCCAGCAGTGAGCCATTTCACTTGCAGAGCTGCGTTCATTTACGCTGCTGCTCAAACATGTTTCTGTTTGCACTGTCCATCCATTCATGTGTTCTGTATGTTCATTTTACATCTGTGTCTTTGAAGTACATTTCATATTTTGCTCCGGCATTTAGTCGTCTTTAATTGCAGCGGTTTTTTTTACATGTGTATTCAGTTTGATGGTTTACTGTTACAGCCAAGACTGACCATTTCATTATGTTAGAATTTAAAAACCCCACTGAAAATACTGTCAAAAAAACACGAAACAAAGAAAGAGGCCCTTAGTGCTGAAGCTCTTCTGCATTTCTTATACCTTTGAAATGAGGTGATAGATTTTATTTTAAAGCAGCGAGGGACACAAATTATAAATCAACTTTTTGTTTGAAATTGAGACAAAGAGAAACTGATTTTGTTTTCTATTCAACCATTTTAAAGATGGTTGTAATGATGCAAAAAGGTTTGATTCGAGGCTTTAATTTACCAGAGGTGATTCTCACCAAAACCAAGTCTGTGACCATGCTGTAGACATTTCTCTCTGATAAGACAATGCCTTTTTTCACTTCAATCCCCTGAAAGTATACAAGCTCCAGAAGTTAAAGAGAAACAAAGAGCAGCTCATGGGACCTGGACGTACGTTCACCATCTCCTTTAAGGTTTAGAGGAGCAATGCAGCTCATAGGGGAATATCCAAGTCAACACGCACGCTGTCCGATTATGTTAATAGTAAATCCAATTATGCACTTATAGCTAATGCTTAAGAAGGAAACTAGGCTTGTGCCCATGGGGTCTTTGAGAAGTGGGACCCGTGTATGTTTCATTTGCAAAATGGTGGAATCGATAGTTTTTCATGCTCAGGAGACGTTGAGTGCAAACAATTACCCCAGTGTCTCTGGTTATTGCATCAATGTCAGTGAAAACATTAGGAATGATCAGAGAGGCTGAGGATCATCTCTAAAAATCTGCTTCACCATAAAAAAATTAATATTAGAGCACACACTTTAAATAAAAATTAGTTGTTAATGGACTGACAGTTGATCAGCAAGAATTTCAACCGTTAGCAAGTTCACTCCCAAAATGTGATTCTTACTTGGTTTTTTGTACTTTTATGAAATCAAACTGAAGATCTCTGGGTTTTGGACTGTTGAATGAACAAAATTTGCAATTGAATGATTTTATGTTGTGCTCTGAGATAATGTGGTGGGCATTTTTCACAGATTTGTGTCATTTTATACATAAAATGATTAATCAAGAATTACATTAGTGGACTAATTGATCCTGATAATAATAATGAGTAATAATTATCCTCAGAACAGTTTGTTTTGGTACTATATCTGCCTCTAACATATAGCAAGTTCTGTCTTCATTTCTGTCCTATTAAAACACAACATATCTTGAATCATTATTTATCATTATGGTCTACAGTATGTCCTGCTTTTCTTTCCTTTTTTTCTTTTTTTTGTGTGTGTATTTTTTCTGCAACAGAAATATGAGCACGCAGCTCCGGCAGTCCTGATCCATGTGATTCAGACATTTGCTGTTTATGCTGAACATGAAACGCCCTCTAAAACACCCAACTGTCTGTGTCCGCGCTAATTAATGTTTACTAAACTTGAAAGCCTGTATAGGCTACACTGGGAACCACAATTACAAATGTGCCTTCAACAACAATTTGTTTCTTGGGTGACAGAGAACATTAAAAGTCTGCCTTAAATGAGCGTACAAAGCTAACAAACACACGAATTTAAACTATTTCAAGCCCATTTTGATCCCCCAAGACATCCTATCAGTAACAAGCCCCTGATCGGAGAAGAAACTGCACAACACAGTCAAACCGGCAATTAGTGCAAATTAACAGACATTTTCAAAAATGTCTTTGCTTAGAAAATGGCTGCTTTGTAGTTCAAAAAAATTCCCACTTTGGCCTTAGAGTTGGAGTGTTTCCAGCAAATGCTTAAATCCTAAAATAAGTATTGCAATCTTCTGGCACAGACACACTGTAATGCTTTAAAAACAATTTAGCAACTGTCATCGCTGTAATTACAGTAACTAATTACCATCCTCAGCAAACAAATAGCTTAACATAATACGCAGGCCCAATCAATTTTGAAGAAATGCAAATTCCGAAAGCAAAAAAAAAAAGGACATTTTGGCAAACCTGAAAGAATTACAGGGAAATGACACTTTGTTTTATCCACACATAATTCCCAGGGAATATCATATCATAAATATTTGCATTCAGTTCTTATCAGGACATTTGCATTTGCCTCTTATCAGTCAGCAAGCCAGGCACTGGCAGATAGGGAGAGCTGCCTCCACGCCATACACACATTTCTAATGAGTCACGTCGCAGGCTGATATCATATTTTGGCTAGAACTTTATCACCAAAACGAGGAGGTCATTTTCTCCTGGAGTTGGCTCATCTTGGAACTGTCTTTGAGTTTTTTTTCTCTGATGTGATTCAACTGAGATTCATTTTTTAAAACCCACAAAAAGGATTATTTCCTCTCCTCCCCCAACCGCAACAGCCCCATATCAGTGGCACGTATGCTTGCAATGATTATCATTCTGTCATAAAATATTTCAGTTTTATCAGAGTATTATTTTATTTGCCACAGCATCCCTCGGAACAGAGACTCTGGGGAAAGAAAGAAAAAAAGCAACAATAAAAAAAAAAAAAAACGAGCTCATCTGCATGAACAGCAGTGGATGACAGGCAGGAGACTCTGCTCCACCATCTCATTTTGGTAGACATGTGCAACAGTTTCCAGGGGGAAAAATTAAAGTAATTGTTTGATAACATTTTCAAAAAGGTATTCCACAATAACAATTTCATGGTGCATTGCAGAGTATAATTATAAATCAGCCTTTTTTTCTTGGACAGCCAAGGAACACTGGGGGTCAAGTAAAGTATCCTAGTCAAATTCTCCTCTCATTAGTGCAATCGCTTCTCTCTGCTAATTATTTCCTCCCTCTCTCTCCCTCCCTCTCTCTCCTGCTCTCCCTCGCTCTGGATTATCCTGGGCAACATACAGCACGAGGCCGAATGATGATTTAATATATTTTTTTTATTGAAATGTGTTGTTCTTGCAAATATGTTTTGCATTAATTACAGCTTGATGTGACAAAATGTTAAACATCCTTTTGATGTAATGTAATCACGCATACGCCAGAATGCATTTATATGCATGCTCTGCTTTTTAATGCAATTGGGCAGTTGACTGTGTGTTTTTTTGTTTTTTTTTTCCAGTTTTAGTTTTGTATGCAATTAAAAGGCAAAATGCATTTTCCTGCCCACAGTGAGGGGGGAAGAGAAAGCGACGTGGAATAAATGAGAAAATTCAAACACAGAGTAATCATTAAAATGTGCTGTAAGGAATAGATGTGACACATAAATGATTTGCTCTCCAACTAATTCACATGTAAATCCAAAGCAGAAAATGCCAGTGAAATGACGGGGAATCGTGATTAACTGTGGACAACAGCAGCGGCTACTCTGAAACAAACCAGGAAAGCCATAGTAAGGAGTGTGACAGAACTAAATCAGAGTCATCCCTCTTCTTCTCATCTCTTTTTGGCTGTCTCTTTTTCTGGAGAGGGGACGAGCTGTAAGGAAACACGAGAGGGAATGCATTCATCTGCAGCCCTGCCTTCTGGAAGGTGGTTCTCTGAGTGTTTTTGCTCAGTCCTCATTATGGCTCTGTGCCTACTGCAGCTTGGAGGAGGGCAGCTGGATCACCTTAAGGATTCTCCTTAAATCTTATCTCAGGCTTTGTTTAAACAGAGGAGGGGAGACATTCCACTAGGCCCGGCTCTGAAGATCTATCAAGCAGCATTCATACAATCAGCAGCCTCTCTTTTCCATGCAGCAGAAAAATGAGGAAATCTGGAGCTAATAGCATGCGGCACAGTATAACTATGTAATATCATTTCACTGAAGGAATCAGAAATGTGCACCAGTTCATCATTTTCAACAAATGTGTGACTGTAAAGTTGGAAAGACATATTTTGTGTTACTTTTTAATTTGTTCTCTGTTAAGTGCAGCACATGTTGTGTCAAACTGTGCTGCTAACAACACATCATTAACATATTTGATAAACAGTTACACAATATGTGGTGTTAAAAAAACTGAGCTCTCAGGTGTGCAGTCTGCAGTCCATTCAGTGGTTTCCTTATGGCCAGCAGTGCAAAGTATGTGGGCATTATTACTCCACTGGAGTTCATGTTTTGGAGGAGACAGTGCCTGGCATCCAGCCTGAAGTCTGCATGGATGGTGGTTGCCTCCAATCCCTCCACCGAGCCTGACAGACCGAGCCCAGGGCTGTTAACTAGCTGTAAACACCATGATGTACCGTCTTCTGCTCTGCTCTGGCCCACGCTGCACAGAAACATGAACTGTTTGTCCAGCCAGTGAACTCTAAAATCTTCTTCTCTTTGTCCTTGTTCATCTTACTGCAATCAGTAGCCTTCTGTGAGTTTATCCCACACTTTCTCTCAAACACTTTTAAGTTCTCTTTCAATGAAACACAGAGCCCCTGCCCTCAGTTAAAAGGTAGGAACTATGACAAGATTTTAAGACTCAAGTGACTTTGAATACTTATTATAAATTAAAATCAGTTCAAACTACAAATCAAGCAAACTACAGTCATCCTGCTCTGTTTCTGCTCAAATTTCACAAAATTCTGGTTTTGTAGTTTTAGAAATATGTAAACTTTTTACTGCTTGAGAAAATCTAAAACTGTTTGCAGTGCTGCCTACCTTCACGCAACCTGTTATTATGTAAGATGAAAGGTGCATTTCTGAAAGATATTATTAAAGATTAATATTGTCTAATATAGGACATTTTAATTATGTATAGCAGAGAAGAAACCCAACTATTACAGCAAGTTGTTTATTTGTGACAAAATTGAATTTTCAGGATTTATGTAAATTGGCACGCATTTTTAAAGCAGTCAGCACAATTTCAAAATGGAAAAATCTGAGTATTCTATAGTATAAATTTGTGGCTAAAATGAAAAATAGATTTTTAGTTAACATTTACCTGAAATCACGATCTTTCCTCAACCATAACCAGAGTCAATCCCACACATTTAGTGTTGTGACTGTGACTGTGACTACTTATTTTATTGGAGGAATGTACAAAATAATCATTAGAGTTTCTGTTTTACTTTTAAAAAATTACCTCATGTTTTCAATAGAATATAAAGATGTAACAGTTTTCACTTTATGTTAGAGACATCTTTGCACTCTACCGCCGCTGGTCTCACCCATTCTTGGAGCTTTTGGGGGGGTTGGTCCAGCTGTGCTTGCTGGAAGGCTGCTAATTAGCCACTAGCTGCTTGGCAAACTTAGCTTACAGGCTAATGTAAGCACCAAGCTTCATTCAAAGAGAGCTACAGCATTTACAGAATATACTGAGCAGCTGCTAGTAGTGACTTTTGTGAGGTGCTGCACCCCAATCAGTTTTACACATTGTTCCTTTAACTGAAGTGTTTTTTTTGCCTTAACACAGTTAGACTGGATTCAATCACCTGTCAAAATTACATGTTTCACTCATAAAATAACAATGTGCACGAACAAAAAATGTCATGCTGGGTGTTGTGAAAAACGTTAAATATTCATGTTCATGTACACACACAAAAATTACAGATTAAATTGTGCCACAATTTCCTGAAATGCAGAGCTACTCTGTTGGATATTGTTTTTTTTACAGACATCCTATGTTTAATTTTCTAACACTGTTAAAATGTGCCTAAAGCATTCAGTGTAGCATACAAAAAGCTTTTGGTTCAGACATAATGACACATTTCCCCTTTTGATAAAGTTAATTTACACTCGATTCATTGCTGTCTGTGAGCCAGTCAGGTGTGTATTTGTATTTGGTCTTTTTTACTTTTTTTTTCTTCAGTGCCAGAAAACAGGTATGCACTTTTGTTCTTTGTGACATATAATGCAAAAGACTTGTATGACAAAGTTTGGGAACAGAATTTTCTTCTAAGCCTAAGACAGGTCTGGAAATTTGAATTGACACAAGCTCTTGTTATATAATTTGAACATTGTAGAAAACGAAAGAGAGCATCAGGTCAGTAACTCGTGGATAAGAATCCCTTGCTCTGCTGTTGGGATCTAAACCTTTAGACAAAACCCTCGTACAATGTTTTTCCTGGTTACTGGACTTTTGAGCACGATGGTTTGCTGAACATGAAAACAGGGGGAACACAAGTCAAAACTAAGACAGTCCTAACAGACTATGCTTGTCTCTGTCCTGAAACAAATAAGCAGACACTGACTGATGATACCCTGCAGGATCTAGTTCAAGGTCAACTCAAACAAAAGAAAGAAAGCAAGATTTTCACAAAAGACAAAAGCAAGACATTTTTTTTTAGAACAGCTCTGAAAACAGTTTTGAACTGACGTGAAAGTGGCTTAGGCCATGCTTTCATAAAAAGGATGCAGGTAGCAGCAATGGATGACTGCAGATGTAGTCTTATCTTCCATTCTGGCACTATATTTACAAGGGTTTTCAACATTTGTGCAGCCTGTGGTGTCATTATCTTTTAAATTGCTTGCTGAGCAGCATTGCCAGAGCCTGGTCCTGCAGCCATGGTTGGGCCTTGTCTGGTACATGTGGGGTCGGCGCATTAGAGGCCAAGTTACCAGCCGCTCTCAGAGGGGGGCCACTGTCCACGCCGACTTTTACAACTGGTGAGCTGCCATCAAACCAAAGCCCTGCTAATCGCAAACTCGTGAACAACTAAAGGCCTCACAAATGAGCGCAGAGATGGTGTTATGGTGTTTGCAGAGCACGGCAGCCACATGTCCGTCCAAATCAAGAGGAGTTTCGGCCCAGTCTTTGTCTGAGGATCTCAGTTTGGCCAGCAGTCCAGCCCCAGCAGGGACCAGGATCTAGAGGATTTGAGTAGAGCTTCGGCAGCTTTTAGAAATAAGCTTGTTTGGGAGACGGTGCTGTACACTACAGCGGTGGATCACAGTGAATTGATAGGAAGTTTAGAGGGAGACTCAGCCACAGAATGGAGAATATATGTAGCTGGTTTATCAGGATTAGTCATGACATGACACCTTGATAACATCCCCACCACCTATAATACCAGGCATTGTTTGTCCAGGTCACATCATCTGTGAAGCTGCAAAACCTAAATGAAACTATTTTAGGTTTTAACTTCAGAAATCACGAAGTACTTAATCTGAAGAGAAATGTTAAAATTACATTATTTTACCTTGATGACTACATACATCATGTACAGTAAATACGAAATCAAAAGAGACTTATGAAAGACTTGCAATTAACTAAATTCCTAAATAAGATTACAAAAATTGCAAAATGAGTTGGAATAAATCTCTAGTAACATATATGCAAACAAAAACATCTTCTCATTCCCACAGGTCAGGACCCTCTCTGCAACTCTTCATTTACACAATGGTGCCCCTTCATGTGTGTGTGTGTGACATGCAAAGCTCTCCTGCCAGAGGCTTGTGAAACAATCACAGTCTGGTTGGGTTTTGACAATGAAACTACTTGGTTAGGTTTAGGAAAAATGTGTTGCCTTTGGTTTTACCGGGACTCAAATGTTGGTCTCCCCACCTGAAAGTTCTGTGTGTGACACATTTACTCTACCCAACCTTCACGCTTCATAGGATTTTTTGCACTTCCTATGTCTTTAGATAGAGTCATATTATAAGCATCCAGTACTGCTGTGGAGTTAGTGGAAAGTCCAACATGTAGCCCACAGATGCCTCCTGCTTTTAAAAAAGTGATGCTCAGATAGAGCTCTCATTAGCTTTTATTGGTAAATGGGAAAAAGGCTTCATGGGCAGCATTTTACTGTGGTAGCTGGCTGCAATGGAGCTAAATTAAAGTTTATTTTTATACTTTTATACTTTATTTTTACTCTCAGACAGTTGGAAAGTTTAATGCGCAGCAAGGTATCGTATTTTATAAGCATCTACAATGTTTTGGATGTAAATTATTAATCACCAAACTCCAGCCGCCACATGAATATAGTGAGTATAAAGCGATATTAAATGAAAATACTGCCCAAAACTGAACGACTTCTCCTCTTGCTTCTCTCTTCGTCAGTCCACTTGAAGTTTGTCCTGAAGATGACTAAATTAGTCGTGACCATTTCTAAAAGCCTCCCTCTCAACCTACATTGTTTCAGTGTTTCAGATTGCTCATCTTTTCAGCAGGACTCATGAGCTGTCCTTAAAGAAATGCTGTGTTTTGGTAATGCAAGGCCACCCTCCACTATAACAGAGCCATCAATGTTTCCGTAACCCTTTTACTCAGATGTTGCCCGCACACACACACACACACACACACACAGTGAAAATTGACTGTTTGGAGCAGGGGAAAAAGCATATGATGGAAGACAGGGACGGTGCTGGGCGGAGTCAGGCTGATTAAGTGATTGTGACCATTCTGTTACTGAAATGCTTTCTTCAATCCTGCAGATAACATCATCCTTGGGCTTTATCTTTGTTCTTGAACTTATTTTAAACATTCCCCTCTGCTCTCTCTTCATTACATACTGTCCTCTCCTTTTGGCATCCAGTTTCATTACTAGCGACTTATCTCATACATCCTTCCTTTCTGTCACTCTGTTTATTGTGTGGCAGGGATTTTAAGATTAGCTGTTCCCACATACCCCTTACACTACTGTATAATGAAGACTTGATGCACCGCACCAGTGTGGCTTGTGTACTTCAGTAGGAAGGAACTAAATATTTATTTATAGTTGAAGTAAATTAATTAGACTATCTAAGGAAAGATAGCAGAAAATGGCTGTGCGTTTAATTTGAAATGGCATATCTTGGTTGCATTTTTTTTTCATTCTGTAATCCCACAGCAAATAAGCTGTCTGCTCATGTGATGTTACTATTCGTAGAAGATTATTTGCATATAGGTTGCAAAGTATGAGAGGGTGTCTGATGTTATTTTGATTGATGAAGAAAAGTGTGCACTGAATTAACTGATATGGAGTCGTCACATTAGAACGAAGCCATGCTGTCGGGCTGAGATTCAAGGCACATGGCTGAATGCAGCTTCCTATTTACTGCAAAGAAATCAAGGCCTCATCATGTTCATATCTGATGTACACATAAGTCATACTTATGTTGAGAGATGAGGATTGCTCTTGAATGGCCCCTTTATAACATCATGAATGCTCTATTAGAGGGACTTTTAAACATGCTCTGCGTGCATCTATTAGTATCTGGGCAAGAAAAAACAAGTGGGATGTTTTGCTCTCAGATTCTTCTTTCACTCAGATTCGATGTGAGTGATGCAGTTGTGTAGCTGTTGCAAGATCGCTGCTTGTGGAGTGCATGCTCGCTGCTTACTGTTTACAAGTATCTCTTACTTTTAGGTAGGAGAAAGGCTAACATTGTCATATGTTATCACTTAAATAGATTATAAACCTACCAGCACGACACAATGAGTAAAATGGGAAAGAGAAATTGCTAGTATGCACAGGACGTGGGTCTGATAAATAAGTTTATATCTCGCAAATGTTAATGTGACCGATGAAACTCTGCATTAATACATGCTGATTTATCAAATCAAATTAATAAATCTGATTCAAGTTTCTGTATTCTGTGCAGCCTTAATATTTTCGCTCTGCGATTCCTTTGTTTCTGATTTTGTGCAAAAGTAATCAAAACTTTATTATGAGACCACACTGAAAAAACAGCTGTGTTTACCAAAGTGCTTCAGAAAAATTCAAAACAAAACCAAACAAAGCAATTACATAATCAAAATGGAAATAGAGGGTAAATGGTAAGAAATAAATGAAATATTTAAAGGCGGGAATCAAGATCAAACTACAAAGTGGTGATAAATTAGAAGACCTGAGAGTGAGTGACAAACTACTCCAGTGTCTGGAGCAGCTCTTACACATTCTGACATTCTGGAAATTGTATTTGTATCTGTTAAGATGATGAGACATTGTTAAAAAACATGTAAGGAAGTCACAAAAATTGTTACTGAATGATACTCCCTATATCGGTAAATGTTTAATGGTGACATGTTTCATTTGTTGAGAGTAGATGAGTTTTAATTGACGCCATCCTCCAATTCTTTACAATTTCCCAATTAATTGAAGTTGATATGACAGTAAAAATCAGAGCTAATGTTAGTTGAAACAACAGTCAGCTCTGCCTGCCTGTGTGTGTGAGTGTCATGGCCCATTTATTATTGTAATACATTATATTTAATCTCTCTGTAAAAGACTTCCTGCTGCATTGGAAGGCAGTTGCACTTGTGTATAGAGTGTCAAAAACACAGCATTTCTGGAATTTAAACCCATTTTACTTAAAAAACAAAATGGGCTCCTACTTTAAAAAACCCTCATGGGGGCTACCAGGGGCCATTAGTATAGCCGAAGCAATTGTTGTGAATGTAAGAAAAATTCTATTAAAAAAATTCTCAACCAAATTGTCAAGTTCATTGTTACATTTTACAGACACTCTCCTCTAGACATGAAATCATGCTTTCAGTCACTTCTTTCCCCCTTCTATGATTTGTTAGTGAAAGGTTCCAGCAGCATACTGTAGATTAACATGCTTGAAGAATTTTTTTTGCAATGCACAACTGTTATAAAAACAACAACCATATCAGCATCATTAAAGACATTGATAAGTTACAGTTAGTAAGTTAGTCACTTGAATTAACATAGTCTCTAAACATGCAGTTGTCAGCACAACTCAGTTAAGAATACAATTATAACAGTATAGAAATAAATTACCTCTGGACTTTAACTTGTAAAGTGGGATCAATAAGAGAAGAACTGGAACTGGAGACAAGACGGTGCCAGTGGATTTTAGATCTAAAGTTGGATATTTAGTATTGGAATAAAAGTTTAATTGTTTTCCCCTCAGCTGTGTGTTGTGTCCTAGCACTAAAATATACGAGGTGGGTGACAAGTTTATGATATCCTGACACCAGTCTATTCATCTTTTATTAGAGAATAATTTTTTTTTTTAAAAAGTTATTGAGAAGAAATAATTAACAACAACAGAAACATAAACACTAAAAACAAAGTCAGTCTGAACAAAAGTGGAGAAATTCATAAACCTTTCAATTACGATTGACCTTTTCCCAACATGCCATGGCAGATGAAGCAGCGCAATAATAAATTTGGCTCCTTCTATTTAAACACACGGGGGTCAAGCACCATTAAAATCATCTTATACTGCATTACTGAAACACTGCTGTTATCTAGAGGTCACTGCTTTTTCATCACTGAAGATTTTCTGAATTACACCCGTTTTATTGTCTGCCGCTGATATAGAGAGGAAACATGAGGTCATCATAACCCCATGATCAGATGATACCATCACCATTTAGATGCCAACAGTGTTAAGACATTAGATGGGAAAACCTTCCAGTTTCTAACCCAAAGTGATCGGGTGTCTTTTTCATCTACATCATATCAACTCACGTCTGCACCACAAAGATGTAATTGCATCACTCAACAAGCAGGTTAAGAGACGAGGTTGGAGAAATTAACATTTTTTTTTTTTTTTTTTTTTACATTGCAGATTTCCCCAGTTGTTTTAATAACCCATCTCAAACCTGTGATCTAATCTACAGGAACAGTGGAAGTAATTAAAGTTGAAATTAATTACCGTCTGTGCCTGATATTCTAATAACGGCTTTGAGTTTTGTAGCAGGAAGTTGATATTTTGTCATCCGTGTTTTATCTCTCACAGCCGTGCGTGATTGTCTGCTCTTACAGATTATTAATGTAGCCAGGAAGGGAGCAGGAAATGGCAGATAAAGGCGGAGAGACTTTCCTTTCTAGCGCTCCTCCTGACCACAGTGGCCCCTCTTGACAGCTCCAAGCCCCTCCTCCACACCTCCTCCTCCACCGGCCCTCTTCTTTTAACAGTCCCTTTATCATGACAGTATTTAGAGGAGATACGGTAAGACTGAGCAGGCCTTATGACTGCTTTTGATAGAAATTATACAATTGTTCATTAGTGGTTAAGATAATCCCCCTCCCACACACACACACACACATACACACACACACACACAACCCTCAGCTCTGCTTTCCCTTTGGGATCTCATTTAAGACCCGCAGCGTTCAGCAGTGCATACTGCAGGGGCTATAGATGTGACACCGTGCAGGACCCGCCGCAGACAGTGCAGCTGGAAATGTCAAGTTAAGTGAAGGGAACTGTTCGGCCTGCACACTCTAGTAAGCAGCAGGGTACGTACCTCCCCGTGGGGTGGGTGGGGGTATGTGCCAGTGTGGTGCTCCCTCCACCTAGGTCTGTCACTCCTACAGCGGCTATCATGTTTTTAATGGAAAATGGTCAACTAAAATCAAATATTAAGCTTTTGATAACCATGGTGGAGGAGCAGTGCCTTTTGAAGTGGAAAAAACCTTTCAGCTTTCTTTATACTGTCTCGCTTTACACCAACTCAGGAGCTTCAAGTCGCCTCCAGACTCCTGTTTGCTCCACTTGCCTTAAAGATAAACTCAATGCTCTTATACTCTTTCTCATCAGTCTGTGCTGTTCATGCATTTCAGTGGTCATCAACTAAATAAGTTGTAATTCTTGTTGATTGATATTTCTTCTGTCGGATCAACTTTCTGTTAAATTGCATCATGCACTTCTACAGGAATGCTTGAAACCCTTGGCAAATACTTTTAAGCGAAAAATATACTACTTTTAAAAGAAGGATAAAACTTCCTACTTTCATTAAATAAAAAAAAGAATTTTGAAGCAGTAAAACACACTCAACGTAATAGAATTCTGAAGTATTTTTGCTGCTTTAGTCTTAATGGATCCAGCATTACTAATAGCTAATAGTGACTAATGCTAGCTATTATTAGTGAACTTTAGATAGATATTCCTTTTAGCACACATTATTGGGTCATTTGAGGGACATAATGACTTTAGTAATGCAACTATTCTCCTTTAATCATTTACCAACCTGCATGTGTCCCTAGTGGCCACAATTGCTGATATTCAGCAAAATGTAATATCATATTTAAAAGTTTTCCATTCTGTATTCAGTTTAAACCTCTATTCAGTCTTCATATTTACTCTTAACTGCTGTCAACGTGTTATGCTTTTACATCTTTACTATTCTAAAACAGAAAATAGGGTGAATATATTAAATAAATTTAAAATAAAGTAGTCATTATAAATCAAAATAATAAATACACTTAATAATCTGTCTTTCTGACTTCTCAGAAAAAAGCTGGAATGTAATATAAATGAATTCAAACTGAAATTGTTAAAGTACAAGAACCTTGTAACATGCTTAAAAAAATAGATATTATAATTGAAGAAGAGCAACAAAGCACCTACATTCATTATAAAGGCAGACATCTTTTTGTGCAAAATAAAATAACCCTAACCCCGGCAGTAAAAGTAGGCACATATAAAGGCATTCCTGAACAGTGCTGTTAATGTGTTTAATGTGATCTTGGTATTGTCAAGCATAAATTTCATTTTGTGTCCTTTTGCCTCACAAAGTGATTGACATATAAGAATGTACTGAGGCAGAGGACACTTTATCCTCTATAAAACAATATGTAAATTACATAACTTTTTTTTTAATCGTTGCAATGTGATTCATCACATGATCACCAGGTACTTCTTGCTGTCTTGTGCCTCATATGCACATCAGTCAGCTAACAGTATGTATGATTACATAACCAAAAGAGACTTTTAGCCATTTACTTTATAAGAGTTAAGAAAAAAATGTTGCGTACAGACAAACTCGTGATTAAGGCTCATAAACAGTGAGAGAGACAGTTTGAAGAGTTGTGACCTTTCCTCACAACACAGGGTCTTCAGCTGGAGTTTTACTCTGGGCTACTAAGGCAACATGGAGTGATTGTTATCTTTGCTTCTTTTATAATAACTCTCTCAACAGATAACATGATGAATACCAAACTGCTCATCACACTGTCTGTTGGCTAAGGTGATACCTACATATGATAAAATAGTCCCAAAAAACATCAGGCATGCTGTTTGTGATTTAAAAAAAAATGTCTTCAGATGGATGTATTTATTGGAAATCAACTTACAATGTAGCCTGTGTGTTTTATCAACTACTGTAGAGAAGAACACTAAAAACTAAATGGTCAGTCCGTAACATTGTAAGGAAAAAAATCACAGCAGAACTTGTCTTCCTTGCCAAGACTGAAGTTGGGTGACAAACAGCCACTTTCCCCCTGTCTCCTGGATCAACTATAAGACGATTTCAATGACATGCAGAAGATCAACTGTTGGGAGAGTGAGGACTGCGAGACAGGGGCTTAGAATCGCGGCCGGATCAGAATGAGATGAACATACAATCAGAGGCAAAGCCACACGGGCTTATCTGCCCTTTCACGATGGCTGTCATCATTTGAGAGTTCCCTCGGCTGCTCCTCTGCCAAGATGAGAAGGCTTTTCTGGCAGAACCGGAAAGTTTCTCTTTTCTGCTTCAGGAAAAGTTTTGGAAGGAACTTGCAGCGCCCCACAAAGGAACACATGAAAGTCATCGAGAAGGGGGTAAAGCAAAAATGAGAAGTCAGGAGGTGTCAACCTGGGTGAGAATAACAGAATCAAACACAAGGAGGGCGAGATATCAAGCTGCAGGGCATACAGAGTAAGATTAAATAATGCATGGATCTGTGGAGGCACGGCTTTAGAACACATGCAGGGTTTTAAAATAAAGTTTTTTTTTTCCAATTATAAGCTGCTCTTCTCTCTCGTTCTCTCTCAATTAAATCTATTTTTCTGATATGTTTGAACATTAAAAAAAATACTTTCCCTTCCAAGGCTTCCCGCTGTGATTTTTCATGCCCACATACAATATGTAGCTTAATGTAAACCTGCAGTATCCTTCCAAAGACAGACCTTCATCCCCTGAGTGTCATTTTGATGTGAGCTACTGATGGACTGCCGGCACACTCGGCATATGTCACGTTTACTTCATACAAAACCCTATTTGGCATTAGTGTTGTCGGGCTGTGTGGGAGATCTGTAACATGAAATGGATCCATTTCAGTGCACATCACTGAACATATCCCATACAAGGCTGTGGCCAGTGTTTATAGCTTACCCCCTGTGAGGTATTGGCATCCAGTAGCGGCTCTATATCTGAGACAGTATGGTGGTTGTGTAGTCTTTTCCCATGTGAGCCCTGCTATGCGAGGTGATTAGAGCATCTCTGTCAGTGGCTGAGGGGACAGATGGAGCAACAGAGGACTTTCTGGAGAGGCTATGGTAATTAGGAGTGAAAGGAGAGAAAATGGCGGCTTCAGAGCAACTGGGTTCATGGAGAAGCTTTAAACAACACTATTCAAGTGGCGCAGGGATTTGTATGCCCTTTGGCCAGTCAACATGGCATTGTTATGTTCATGTTAACATGTTTTCACATGCTGTGAGGTTCTCCCAGCAGTATCACTGTTGTAATACACAACTGTTTACGCTATATAGAAAAATATTATCCTTTTAATGCGTTAACGCTTCAAGTAATTGTGTATTCAAATAGCTATCAAAGGGTCAGTTCATGTAAGCTACAAATGAAAAAACACAAACATAAAACATATAGAAATTATAGGCACTGTGGATTATTATGCAAGTGGTGGATGGAGGCAGACTTTGCCAGTTTCATGTTTTCATATTCGGAGGTTTTCCTTCATAAGTTTCTGAACTAAAGTAACAATACAAATGCAGAAACCTATTAAAAGTTAAGGTCACCAAATTTTTTTTATCAAGATCCCTGCCCTTTATGTAAGAATAGGTAAATAAACAAAATGACACCTTTTGCTACTCAATAGCGCAGATGCCACACTTTCCTCAATTCTTTGTGTTATTTTCACCTTAAATACCATTGTTTTTTTTAAAAAAAAACAAAACAAAGTAATTCTTTTTTAAATAGCAAATTAAAAATGATTATACAAACAGAAATCTTTATCATACCTCCTGTTTACAGCAATGCAGATATTTTTGGAATCATTTGCATTTGTCTTTTAGGATATTTAGCGATATACATTTCTTCCTCCATTCCCAGCATGCCATTTTACCCTGAAAAAAAAAATATTCAAAATGATTCAAAATAGACAAAAGCAACATCTCTGTTCATGAAACGATCTCACTCTGTCTAAGGATCAGACTAAGTAGTTCTAGCCTGGATATTGTCTCTGCAAAGAGACGTTTCTGTTTTTTGAACATTAATTCTTTTTAACTTTTTTTCTATACAAACAACAAATAAATACAAATGAATACAAATAAATACCACAGCATTCAGCCTGACTCAATACTGAGACATAAAAAAGAAAGTACTTTTCAGAAAGTGGGTGAAGTGACAGTTTTTTGAATTTTATAAAACTACATTAGCTCATCACTGTTGAAAATTTAAACAATCATTCCTCCACCTGCTACACACACAGAGGAGATGGTCATTCCTCTGTGTGATTAATTGCTTTGTCAACTATCAATCTCCAGCACCACAAAATAGCCACGGGACCTGCAGCCAGCAGGTTGCCTGCTGAAATGATGGCACTGAAATCCCCAAGGGGCACATATTAATGAGGCTACAGCGAGAGTTAACAATTCACCATTAAAACGTAATGCATTCTTTAATTAATTAAGCTCTCATTTATAAACATCCACCACTTCTCCCTCACTTCAAATTTGACCTAACAATAGAGTACTTAATGTTTTATGGTGGAGGCACAACATATTTAAATGTCATTAATACATGAACAGCAAGATAAACATACTCAAAAATTCTATTAGCAGTAATAGGTGGTGTCACCGCAAAGAGTGTCCCCCTGTTTTTAACCAAATAATTCAAAATTCATTTACATTGCAGCTGACATGCCAGCGCTTGAATTTCACTTAAATAAGAAACCTTCTGAGGTGAGTATTTTTAGCCTGAGAGGAGGCAGACTATTACTCTTTTAATAGATACACATGTGACATCAAATGATTATCTCCCAACTCTTCCAGATACCAACTAACTGAAGATCTAATTTCATGTCACACATGCTCAATGAAAAAAAAAATCAAATTGGCTCCTAAATTGGTTGGTCACTCCAACATTGAAAAATAGGTCAAAGTTTCTGCAATCCGGAGTGTCCGCTAGGCTCTATGATTGCAGATTGATATGTGGGGGAGTTTTTTTTTTTTTTTTTTTTTTTTTCTCCTGGCAAGGCAGGAGTAAGAGATCCCAAGCGCAGTAGGAGTTTTCAGGAAATGTTCCTAACCAAGGTATGTTGAAGAGAAATGTTGAATCAAAAGTCAAGAAATTGGCAAATGTGATCTTAAAATTTTGATGCAAAGGGATAATATTTGTTTCTCATCTAACCTATGTTTAACTTTGGGTGGGAAAACATTTAGCTGAATTGTGTCCATTTGGCTGCTCGGATTCTCATGTTCTCAAAGTCTGTATTTTGGAGAATGGATTGCATTGCTGTAGGTGCAAATCCTACAATGTGGATGTGCTCACAGCTTAATTCAGTCAATATGCAAATGTTTTCCAGCATCAGACTCTTGGTGTGAACCGGTTGGGTTCAGCTGAGCCAAACTGCTCCGCCATAATCATTTTGATGTTAATGATGTCTGCAGAAGTGCAGCATCACCCCTGTGATTTAATCAAACCTAATTTGGGTCAGTCCATTTTGGCTGCAGCTGAGCACCTCAACATCATCATTACGCTCCTTCAACCCAACCTCTGTGCTCACCTCGCCTCCTCAGAGCCTGAATGAGCCTGCCAGGCCGCGAGCAGCTGTTCGTCATCTGCCTTGTCGCAACCTGTCCTGCTTTCGGACATGGGCCCCGTACATTCTCGAGTTTTGGTTCTGAATTTCACCATGATCCGAATCAGAAATGAGACTTTGTGTTTAAGATTTCACTTCCAAGCTCTCTCTGCCTGTGGGACCTGCTCCTTGGGCTTTTCATCAGCTGCCATTTTCGACGGCATGCAGTAATTTCATGGCTCATTGCAAGCGCTGAAAACCTTTGAAACTGCAAATGTTAACTTTGCCTGGCCTGGAGCCATTTAGGAAGCGATTAATTTAGCAAACAGAAGTGAGCCACTTTCTCCTCCTAGCCTGCGCATAATTTTTTGGGGCTTCTATCTGTATTTGAGTAAGAGTGAGCAATGTAATGACGGTTCCTGTAATTGTGGCAGTGTGAAAATGGTTCCTACCTCAGCCTCCACTATCTCTCTCATCTCTCCTGGCTGAGCCTCGACAGCCTCGTACAGTGAGAGCACACGCAGATTGAGGAGAGGTGGAATCACTTACAACATGCTTGACCTTATTTCTTGTTGCGAGTTGTTTAAGCGTGCTGAAAGAACACGTTTGTTTGCAATTTCAGCACCTCGCAGAGGGATGCCATGCTGATATTTTCAAGCCACTGACTGAACAGACATTCTCTGATCATGACTATTTCATATCTTTGATATTGGAAGCAACAATTCAATTTAGAAAAAGAAGTGAAGACAGTATTGGAAGTGTGAAGCTTTTTGGCTGTGGTGCTCTCAGGAAATAGTGCGGATCCCAGTGAGAGGCTCTCAGTGTTTGCCCAGTATTCCTGGAGGCTTGTTTTGTCACAGACTCTGTGCAGCTAGGCATGGGAGAGGCAGAAGGCAGCGGGTCGGCCAGCCTTCCCCCACAGCTGTCCTCCTCCATCCTGGCACTCAGCGCCACCAAGCCAATATGAAAACAAATTTTCGTCCCTCTTTGCAATTAATTTTCCTTTGCCACGAAAAAAAAAATCAGTCTTGACAACATAACATATAGCAGGTTGTGTACAGAAAATCTGGCTGTACACAGGAGCAGGAGTAATTTTTCACTCTGCTGGGAGCAGTTGTCTAGCACATATTCCTCCCCATGTGCATATGCAGTCCAATGAAATGGTGGTAGTAAAGAAGTGTACCCACTGACTTTCCACAGGATAAGGCTGCATCATTAACTATACTTAGAAGCGTAATAGGATGCTTAAATATTCAAATAATCTATATTTTTTGATGTTCCTGATTTTTTCACCTTTATAATATATATTTTATTTACTTCACTGATGTTAATAAGAGAGTCAGATAAGCCTTCAAGCAAGCTGGGCTCATGGGGCTCTCAAAAACTACAAAAAATCAACATGTTCAGGATACAGTGAGGCAGGTTAAGGGGCAAAAAAATGACAAAAGAGAGAACGGTGGGAGTAATAGGAACACACAGTGACAATGATCCAAATTCCTATTTTGCCTCTTAAATTTACACTGTGCGTGCGTTTGCGTATGTGTGCATGCGTGCGTGTGAGTGTGTGGGTGTGGGTGTGTGTGTGTGGGTGTGCATGTGTATCCGTGCTGTGTTGAGGAAATGACTGCTTCCTTACCTGGACGCCCTGTAACCACATCTGCATCCTGTTTTACCATGGCCACACTGCAATCTCCCCCACACCATTAATTTCACTGAAAGCCATTCACAATAAGCGTGAGATACTGGGCAGTGGTGTTCAAACGTTTTCTTCCCCCTTCTTATCATAAAGGTCCCACATGTCTTGGCAATATCCCCTAAATAAAAAAAGTAAAAAAAAAAAAAAAAACAACATAAATTTGTCCTAATTACGTCCCTCGAACAATGTTGTTTGACGGCCAAAGACATCAAATTAAATACTATTTTGATTCTGCAAAAGTGGTGTCAAGGTCTTATATTTTCATTGCAGGTACATTGACTGATAAATATGAGGGAGAGAACAGTAATTATAGGGTGGAAATGACATCAGAAATTAAGCAAATTGTGAAAGGGTTTGCCTTTAAATGGGTTTGAGCCATGAATTAAAAAGACCATTAACTGGGAAGAGGCAGGTGTTATCCTCACTGCCCAAAACAAAACAAACCAAGAGGGGGGTTGTGAGTGTGTGAATGCGGGCTGTGAGTGTGCTCGTGGGGGGAGGAAGAGATGCAGGTGTGTGTTGTTATCTATGAACAATCCCATGTCATTACCGAGTTAAGGTGTATTTAGCTGATTTTCTACAGTTTGAGCACTGTGGTAATTTGTATTGTTCTGTTCTATAAATTCAGCGCAAGGAAACTGTTATTATAATACAAGCTATTGTCATTCCTATTAGAATGTTTAACTACTAGTTTTTATGAGAAAACGTCATTGAAAATATAGATGCAATGTCAATGATATAGCATACCAGCTTTTTGCATTTTTCCACATTTCAATAAAAAAGTTGGCAGTATCCCCCCTCTTCCTTTCTCTGTTCTGTATCTCCTTCTCTGCAAGCCTGCATGGATACAAAGGACTTTAAATTGTACTACAAGTAAATTGTTGCATAGTGACTCCACCAGATATCAAAAGGCAGAGGATCAGAGTCTCATTTCACCCCATTTTGTGTTGCCATAGTTTTTTTTTTTCTTTTCATTTTTATCAAACCTGTGTCTGGTCTTTTCATGAGCCCAGAGAAATTTAAAGGTGATGAGAGGTCCTCTGCCTGATAGGACACAGGGCCAGTGTGGTGATCAGACAAAATTACATCAAGTTTTTCCCCCCTCCACTATGCTTGTCTTTTTTTTTCCCATTTAATCAAAGCTCTTGCTGCCTGATGCTGCCCTCTCTCTGGGCCAGGTGTCAAATGGTTTCCATTGATGTCAGTGCGGTGGTAATCACAAAGTCTATCCACAGATGCCTGCTTGCACCGGCGTTTCACTGGGGCATCGCATTCTCCGCTCAACACCTTTGAGGCATGTAAGATTATTTCTGCAATCTGAAAGAGAGAATAACCTCTAGGAAGAAACTAAATCACAATATAAAGTAATTAAGCACATTATCAACGTGGAGGTTAATTAGTGAGACCCTATGCGCCGGCACCACTGGTAGCATTGCAAACAGACAAATGCTTTGGTTTTCGTCTCTTTTTGACCACACTCTCGCACGCACACACACACACACACGCACGCACATACCCACACATATACACGTGTGCACATGCACGCACGCTGACTGCAGGCGGTTGATTGTCACTGTTTGGGGCTCTGAAATTGATTAAACAACTTGCAATCCAGTTTAATTAATGGAAACTATCTGTAGTTCAAAGCTATTTAGCTGAATGTTGTGCCTTAGCTCTGCCCTCCCGTCTCATTTTGCTTAGACAATCGTAGAAATTAATTGAATTCTAGCATTACTGTATTGAATAACCTTAAAACAATCTTTGATGTTATAGCCCATATTAAAAGCCATTCTATGTATAAACACACACAACCCCAGAGTTGATATACTGTTAGCCAGTGTTTATCCTTTAACATGAAAGAACTGTGCCAAGCTGTAATATCACAACACAGGGAAGAAAACATGCCCAGCCTCTATATCTCTGAAGTGCAGCTGAGTCCGAAATGGCACATTGACAACAACATACATAGTTGCTGCATAGAAACAAAAGGCAAGGCATTCCTAATTATTGACAAGCAACATATATTTACTTTTCCTCATTTCAAAATGATAAGTCCTTCAAGCTCCACTCAGTGTCTGCAGTGTGAAGATGTCCCTATCAAAAACTACAGGCGTACCTGTTTGTTCAGGAAGGCTTGGCAAGAAAATACCCTCCCTTCTGTTCCAGCGCTGGGTGAAGCCATTAACCAACTTAACTTGACTTGACTTTTTTTCTACACATCATTCTTTTGATTGCTCCTTTTTTTTCTCTTTTATATCTTTTTTTCATTGCACTAGAAGAGGGAAAACACAGGTTTAAATACAGATATTTTTATCCTTTTCTCAGTAGTTTGAAGTTTAACTCTCAGCGGTGATTCCAGCCAGGAGGGGGTTTTCTGTTTTTGACAGGGTGGTTCATGGGAAACTCAACCAATTGACTTGATTAAAATAGACTACCTCAATTAAAAATAAAAATGGTGACTGCACTGAAAATGTATCTCCACACACCTCTGTATATGAGTAGGACAATTATAGGCAAAGAAGATTATAGCTGCTTTTTTACGTAAATGGTGTCTCGTCACTTGTTGTCTTCTTTCAACCTGAGTAAGTTATGACATAGTTATAACTGCATGCTGCAATTAGTTTATAATGGCTCATAGATATTAAATACTAAGGTAAACGTGAATAACAAACAGTTGAAGTAGTAATCTAAAGATAACTAAGGGAACCTTAACAGTGACAGATCATTTGTATGAAATCTATATTGTAACATTAAAAGTGCTTCATATTCAGTCTTTAATCCATTTATAAGAAAAAATTTGGCACAGGACAGGCAGTGTCGATGAAGGTGGACTTTATTTGACAGGACTGTGAGGGTATGTAAGATGAAAAAAGGTAGAAAACACACAAGACAAAGAGTTGAGCTGCTTACATATTATCATACAAAAGATGGGGAGACAATAAAATTTAAGCTAAAATCAAAAATAAACTTAAAGGTGTATGTCAAAAGTAAAAATAATCAGAACACATTAAAATAAGCAAGAATACACAAATAAGTATATGTACATGTGTATATATGTATGTATGCAAAGTATCTATTCTGTTTTAAAATTATATCATCGACTAAAACTGTCTATTTTTAACCTCATGTTCTAAAAATAAAAACATGCATGGTCATAGGTTGTACGTTGTCTTTATATGTGGCCAGGTACTTACATGTGTCTCAAACCCAAAGGCATAAAAGTGGTCAATAGTATTGATTTGTGGGGGGAAAAAAATAGTACAATACACAAACACGGGGTTTCAGACAGACTACACGTAGCTTAATGCCCGACAAAAACATGAGAAACAGCTGCTTGCTTGACCTAAAACTTAAAAGCAGGATCGGGCAGCCCTCGTGGCCCCCTCCCTTTCCTCCCTCTCTTTTCTCTCCATCCTTCTGCCCCTCCTCCCCTCTTTTTTTTTTTCTTAAATGGCATGAAGGTTGAGATGGCAGGAGTCCAAGATCATCGCTCCTGAGACCACACAGATGGGGAGAGATAAAAGTTCTCTGTGTGCCGCTCACAGTGCTGCCATTTTCCACAAAATTTAGGCCAAAGCCTCATTAATTTTTAAAGCTCCTAATTTAGAAAGCATGCACACATAGCTTTACGCTTTAGGTGATTTTAATGTTACACCTCTCACTGTACACTGATCCAGTGGTAAATTTCCATCATAACTCTTGAGAAACCTGCAGCCAATTAGCTCCCAGATATGATGCAACTTTGACAGTAATGTTAACTTGATGTTTACTGTCATGAATTCAGTGGTGTTCTCTTTGTAGCCCAGTTTTCATTAAGTGCATTTTGACTCCATGGCCCCAAAAATATAACAAGCATGATTGTCAGATATACTTACGGTTGTTAAAAGAAACTTACTGTACAAAAAAACAAGTTTTGGGAAAACTTGATCAAGAATTTGCTAACCACTGGTACACTAAAGGCAATTCACAAACCACACTGCATGTATGCTTGGCAAGTTGTAAAGAAATTAATTTTGAAAAATCAAAATTTCTGGAAAATTAATCAAAGT
>JAQNCA010000030.1:23203310-23224595 GCA_029783725.1 Acanthurus tractus
ACCCACCCCCCGCGCCCCCCCGCCCCCCGCCCCCCCCCCCCCCCCCCCCGCCCCGCCCCCCGGGGGCGGGCGGCCGGGGGGGGGGGGGCCCCGCGGGGGCGGGTGGGGCGGGGGGCGGAGGCGGGGAGCCACCTGCGGCCGTGACATCACCGCCTTATCACATATCATGTATCACCTGCAGCCCTACGTCAAGCCCAAAGAGACAGATTTCATCTGTCATCTCCGAGAGTATCTCAATATAATTTACTCGGCTGATCTGACATCCAGAGGAGAGGAGTAGAGTTGCCAAACCTAATCTTACAGATGAGGACTCTCCTTTTTCTGCCCAGTCATGTCCTTGTGTGCTGTTGTATCAGATGTAGCTGTTATTTGAAAGCAGCATCTTGGGTTAAGTGGCTCTTGTGGTTTCATTTCTCTGTAAAATTGGTACATGTACAGGTTAACTCACTGTTCCTTTTGTTCAAGGGAAAACATCACATGACTTCACTCGCTGAAATATTTTCTAAAATGCTAAATATTTTACAGGAAAAAACAGCTATATATATCCAAAATACTCTGTCAGCACATGGGCTGGAAATAAAGACTTTACCCAATATGCCCCTGTCTCCACGTGCATGGTGCCTGTGTGTACGACTACAATGGAATAACTTTGTAGGCAAGTATGCAAAAAAGAGATTATCATACATAAAAGCCAGAAGCAAAAACATAAGTGGTATCAAAAAGCATAACCTAATTAGAAAGACTAATCAACTTTAATGTCTTCATATTTAAGGGAGAGGGAAGGGATAATTAGTCTTGGGGTTCAGTCTCCTTTCCTCTGCAGTCATGCTACTAACAAGAGTTGATGCTGTCTAGAATGGCCACCCACATATAACAGCTAATTGCAGGTCTTCGCCCTCAAGCACCCTTCTAGTCATAGAGACAACAGGGAAATTGGCCATTTCAGCTGTGCTGGGTATCATTAATAATTAATGGCACTTTCAAGAGTCAGACTGTCCCTAAAAACCTAAGCAAGAGGTGCTTTGGGAACCACACAATGTGTCATCTGCTCTGATAGCAAATATAGCCTTTTTACTTTGCTGAGCTTTTTTTTTTCTTCCCTTGCAAATGCTGTTTTTATTTTATGAGAAGTTTTGTAGGAGGAGATAACCACAGCCCTGAGATTTGTCACAGTCTTAAAATCCCAATTAACTCTCCAGCAGTTACTTAAAAACAAGCTGGAATCGTACTCTGGAGTGCATTATAACTCTAGATGTAAGCTTACAACAGACATTACACACACTCAGATAAAAGCCAGTACTGATTGTCATCTCTGTTGTAATTACCAATATAATAACTGATAAAAACAATGCTGCTGCAGCTTCTGCAATACACAAATTACATTATGCTCACACTTTCACATTTAGACCACTGGTGCTACTGATTGACTTATTCAACTTATGTCATTTCTTTAATTGTCTAATGTATAACAATAAATACTCCTCATTTACCATATCCATTTGTGTCAATTTATGTATTTGGCCACTATTTGAAAAAAAACACATGCAGATTTGCTTTTAGGAAAAATATGATTTGGAAATGAGGACATGTTAAAAAATGAAGCAATGCTTCTGCTGGACATCAGCTGTAAAACAAGAATAAATACAATGAAGTGTTTATCTTCTGTACCTGATTGTTGACTGTTCTCCAGAAAAACCAATGTGTCTCCCGAATTTTAAAAGTCAATGTGACTTCCTGTTGTTAGTGTTTTAGAACAGTTCGACATCAAAGGTCTAACAGGGAATTTGACCTCACTGGGGGTCAAATTGAACCTAAACAGTAAGTAACAACGCTATATGAACATAACTGTGACATTCTGTTTGTTTTTTGTCTGTGAGTGATTTTCTACAAACACACAAACAGCTAAGAATATTTTGTTCATGCGCAGCTCACATAACTAATATGAATTTCCCCATTTTTATCTTTATTCTGCAAGGTCACCACTTTAGTACTTTTCCACATTTTAGTATTAAATAAGGTTGTAAGAAAAGAGATACATTTACTGTTCTTAGCGTTCATAAATACCATGAGGGACTTGAAATAATGAGCTCAATGTCGTTAAAACAAAAGGGTTAAGATGCCATTAGTTTGTCTTTATGTTTCAACTTTGCATCATACTGCTGCTACTGCACAACACCTCTGCACTTTGGCTGCATATTTATGAATCATCCAACCAAATGGCAGCTAATAATTAGACATTGTATATTATCAATTGTTTTATTAAGTTGCTCAGTTGAGTACTACAACAAAAAACAGTACACAATCATGAGGAAGAATGATTTACTAATAAAAAGAGCATCGAAAAAGCAGCACAGAGGACGATCACATTTCCCCTCCTTAAGAAGTCATCTGCAGCACTGTTCAAGGGTAACCAACCACTGTCTTATAACTTTATTATTCTTTCTTAATCGGTTTATAAATATTTATGAATCGCCAAAGCCACCCTGACTTGCAGCTTGAGATTGAAGCCGAAGCGGAGTATGTACGTTCCAAAGCAGCCATGGGTTTGGAAGCAGAGAGATAGCGTGGACAGGAGATTTGTGACAGAGCAGAGCATGAAACCCATCAGTTGATGAGTGGAAATCCCTACTTTCTAATTAATAGAGGTACACAGGCCAGGGGGATAAGGAGGATCAGGGAAATGAAATCAGCAAAAAGATACCATCACTCATTTCTGAGGTCCATTGTCACACTTCAGAATCTGCTGTAATGAATCACTCAAGCATTCTGCAGATACATTTGAATGGTTGGGGAAAATTCATTGTCCGGTGGAGAGCATTCGATAAGGATCTTTTCTCTTGCCTCTCCCTCTTCTTCAGCCTCTTCTTTCCCTCTTTTGTCAAAGGGCTCTCTGATCAAAAAGCGAAATCAAGGCTCAAGCAACAGGTGCGCCGTCTGAAAGGCTGCCGCAATCTGCAAGTGAACTGGAAAGCTGTCACGGATAAAGAGACCGAATCGAGAAGTTTCAAGGGATTCGCTGTTTGGGGTCAGTTCACAAAGTCAGGCCGGAGTAAGATGCTGGAGTGGCTCCACAATTTACTAAAAGCACGTGATAAAACAATTACTGAACAGAAGCTGGAATTAGTCTGAGTCTTACATACTGTAATGTGCTGACTCCTCCTGGACCTGAGATGTAATTTTTTTCAAAACAAAACAAAAACAAAACGATGACAGCTAACATGTTTTCCATCCCATGTTTTCTTGTTGGTCGAGTTGCTGATGAAAGAATTTTGTCAGATTTTAAGCCGTCCACAGTGTTGTTGTTAGGACTTGACATGTTCTTAGGGTGGTTTCACATTACAAGCAAAAATGGGTTTTTAATCCTTATTAGCCAGATCTTTAGCTTTGTATAGCTTTAGCTTTTGTTTTCATTTCTTTTGAGTCCATCATTTTAGAGCCTGTAAAATACAAAGTATGCCAATGTAAGGACATGTAAGGAAAAGCATGTCTTTTACCGATGTACACTGCTGCAGATATGGGAAAGAATGTAATTTGGGGTGTTTTTCGCCTTTTTCACCTTGCACAACTAGCGTGCAACCAATGTTTACTAAGTATGCAGTCAAATTTTTGAAACTGAACAAAAAAGATTAGGGGCTAAATAAAATAAAAACAAAAATACCAGTGAAACCTCACAAACAAACTACCAAAAAAAAGAAAAAAACAGGATGAGGATTTTCTGTAAACACATAAGGTCACAGAGGATTTCATAGGGATGAATGGACTTCCGGTTGACATGTGGAAATGAGGCATTAAGCAGATTTCAGTATACTGTAAGCATGTGTGGACAAAGGCAGTCATCGTTCTACTCACCCTTCATGCAACATTTTTACATTTCACAGTAATAAGCTTGTAAATCCAACTTATATAATGGATTCATCTGCATCCCAAGCAGCTATAGCATTACCCTTTGACCTTAATACAGAATGTTTTTTTTTTTTTACCAGAGGTGTCTCAGAGAAAGAGGTTTTAAACCTCTCGCCTGTTTGTAACCGACTGTACAACATTAACAGTTTAATCTGGCACTCTTGAAGGAGTAAGAGAAATGCAAATATAAGCCCAGCACATATTAGCTGCTGCTCACAGAACTGGCAGGCTGAACACAGCTTCTCGACATCCTGGAATGCGTAATTGTGATGGTGAAATCTGAAGACGACATGAAATGAGAAACAAAATGCAGCATATATCTTTCCATATCATACATCCTCAGAGGGGATTTACCAGAACTGCCTTTAGACATTATTATTCTTGTTTGCAAAATGCACCGAGAGCATGATTAAAGAAAACACAAGTAAGTAAATATACAGTAGCTTCAGTCCTCTCTCTTTAGCCTTTGTCTTTGTTTGCTTTCCAAAGATAATTTAAGTTTTCAGTTTTTAAGTAGTTCAATCCAACCCAGGGGAGCTGTGCCCCTGTGAGACAAGATTTTTTAACTTCTTTTTCTCTACTTTTTTCTTCAACCCTTATATCCCAATGCAATTATTTAATATACACCCACTCATAGTCTGCATATGAGATATGAATATAATTGTATGTTACTTTTTAATTACAGGAAAAATCTAACTTGTAAGATGATGGGCTGGAAGGTGCCATTGCATTGTTATTTTTTTTCATCCTCGTTTTCTGATTATGTGAGCTGGGCTCCTTTGCTAAGCGATGATAAGCAGAATTTCCATGTTCTCTGCATAATTAATCCATCTTTGCCTCTCTTCATGCCAACTCTGCCGTTATCGCCTGCACATGCCTGAATTGCAAAAGAATCCTCTCTTCAATTGGAACTTATTGATATTCTAAAAAAACTGGAAATCCTCAAATTTAAGCCACAGATTGTTAAATGGATTAATTTCGCGGCAATCGCAAGCATCTAACGCGGGGAGACAGGCAAAGCAAATTGAAAGTATCTCCTGTTTGTGGAGTTTTAGTCCCAAATGATAGGGTTTATTGGCATGTTTTTTTCTCCATAGTCAAAAATTACCATTTATTTGCATGCCATAAAATACTTTTATATGGTTGAAAATTCAGAGGAATTCCTTTCAATGCCTGTCGTTGGCTTCATGATAACAACTTCAGCTTCCCACATCTGGACGCTTTTGATACTGGGTGAAAGGAATGTCTGAATATTTAATATTTTTATCTGTTTTCATCGATGGTTTCACCATTAAGGATGGCTCTGCTGTTTGCATGGAGCCTGGCAGATGTAGATTTATTTTCTGAGCTGTCTACGGCCTGCCTTTCTGTGAATATATTGATGCATTTTTCCATTTTGCTGTGCACTGATGCCTCTGCATATGTAATAAACCAGCAGACACACTTATAAAATACATCAACAGACTGTATTATAATGCTGCGTTCAGATGTGGGTCCTCAGTTACTCATGCACATATAGGAAAAGGGGGGAAAGATCAGCTCCACATATCAAATATAATTTACTTGACCTCATAAAAATGAATAATATTAAATCACAGGATGTCAAAACACATGAGATGCTCCTGTACAAAGGAGCAAATATGTTATTTGGACACTTTGCATACAAACCTCTGACTTGCATACAAACAGTGATATTCTGAAACATGGACATAATCACTGCAGCAAGCCACACTGTCACTTGAAGAGCACATGTGTACATACACACTGATGCAGTGGATTTACAGCCAGAGTTGGACTTAGATTAGAACAGCTGTTTTTCCTTAATTATGCTAGTATTAAAAAAAAGCTTTTGTAGATGATGAATATTAATGGTTATTTTATAGATATCAGTAACTGTAAATATACACATCCCCTGTGTTTCTCTATGTCACTAAAGCTAAGATTCAGCTGCAAATCAAAATAAGATGTGGAAGCCAAAGATCTTTTTACTTTGAAGCTGGAATTCTTCCTCTGACCAGTGATCTTGACTTATTTTAGAAATACTCAAGGGTAAATCAGATTATGTGGTTTGTGTGATTTCTTTTTTTAATAGACAAATTATTGTGGTTTAGGAGAGTTAATTTTTAATGAAATGTCTCTCATCAGGTCAATATCAAAAATATTTCAAATAGCTGTTTAATATGATTAATCATTTTTTCTAACAACTCTGTAAAAGGAGGTATGGGTTAGGGTTATTTAATTAGTATAAGTAAGTAATTTTCCCACAAACTTTGAATGTTTTTCTGACAGTAATTTATGAATTTTGTGGGAGAAAGTGACGATCCTGAGATCAGATTGTAGAAGTTGTTTAAATTGGTTCTCTATGTTTGGACTATTGCTATTATTTGTAAATGCACATGCAGCCCTTGATGCAGGCTGAACTCAGTTTAAAAAATCCTCCACTGTATGCGGAATTTCATTTTTAACAAAACTATCAAATATACAAAACACACATTAAATTATACATTAAATATCCATCTTATAAAAACTGAAATATAATTTTAAAAACACTTATTCAGATCAAATGCACCTTAACCTTAGCCTAAGTTCGTAAAAGGCGAAAAGTCCATCAAACAAGTCTCATCAGTTTGGCTGACGCTTGACTCGGTTGTTAATAATATATTTATAAAGACATCATCAAAATTACAAATTTATAGTGCAAATGGAGCTTATTTCTTCATGGATTGCAGAGTTGACCATTAAAAGGTCATTTTGTTGAAGGTTTCCACAGAATATTATTAATAAATCTATTCATTCTACAGGCTGCATTCCCTCACCATTCACGGGTACATTTTTCACCTTACTTAATATTGCAACACTATTATTTTAAGAAATAGACTCCTTGAAATGAGTGTGGATGTTTATGGTTTTAATCCATAAAAGTCTTGCTGGTTATCCCCCGGAGGTGCCACAATCTCTGCTTTGACCACATTAAAAGACACTGAGATTAGTATAAGCATATAGTGCCCTGTGGTTCTCTCCTCCTCCTCCTCCTCCTTTTACAAAAAGCCTTTATTTACAGATTTACACACTCCCATTGGGAGGAGCATAGTTTGTTCATCCCGCCCTCTTTTTGTATTTTTCATCACTTCCCTCGATTTTGACGATTCAGTGTAATCTTATGATGCTTTTGGGATGTGTAGCTTTTTGATTTCTTTTTTTTTTTTTTTTTTAATTCTTGAATGTTCCGGCTTTTTATGTAGATGTGCTTTTTGTCAGTTGTGCTTTGTCTCAAAGCACACGGCATGTTACATATCTTCCTAGTAAACTAAAGGAGGTGGGGAGGGAAGGGTAGTGGATGGTGGTGCTGAGTGTGAAGCCTCCCTGGAAAGAGCTGGCGCCGAGGCCTCCAGGGCCGCGGGTGGTTTTGGCAGCGCGGGCAGCAGAGTGGGCACTCTCTCAGACATCTGTTTGCTCACTGCTGCTGGAGCTGCTGGATGGATGGTGGATGGTGGTGGTGGTAGTAGTGGTGGTGGTGGGAGGGGGGGCTAGAGAGCTGGAGCATTCAGCCACAACCAGCACCAGCATCTTCCCCAGGACAGACAACATTATAGCTATTAAAAGTCATGAATCATAGTAAAGGAGTGTTATATCATTTGAAAGGGCGCCTTCATTGTTATGAGTAAAGCACGACTTCTTTAAATTGTGGGTGTCAGCAGTGGGATGCAGCGCTACTTCCAGGGCATTCAAGGACACACACATTCACTACATCTCTGGTAGGAAATCACAAAGAATTATGGGATATTTTGGCGAAACAATATAGAAGGTGCTCAGCTCCAATTTCCATATGCATATATATGAACACACATACACACACACACACAGATTATAGACCGAAACAGTTATACAGTTATATGTGTGTCACCCCCCGCCCTGCACCCCACATCACTCTACTCCATACGCACAGACACACACAGATACATACACACACACACACACATATAGACATTACATCCTCTGGAGACAAACCAATCCCCAACAGCCAGAGGGTGACACCACAGCAGGCAAACTCATAACACTGATGTCCAAGTGGAGCTGCTGAGGCTGCTCTTTAAGGATAGAGTCCCCGTCCAAGCGATGGCTGTCACTCGCAGCGCCACTGGACATGTGTGATCCCTTAAAGAAATCAACCTAGTAATTTGTCATGCCAGACTCTCTGTGATATTACTCGGTCAGCACAGCAGCTCACTTAAACAGTGTAAGAGGAAAGACTGCAGCTGTTATTATGGCATTAATTCAGTTTCAATTTCTGTCATAAAATTAGCCCAATACTGGGATAACACTTTTCCAACTGGGAAGAAATTGGGAGGTTACTGAAGGAGCGGATCGTTCAAGATTTAACTGTTGTATAAATAAAGCTGAAACATAATTATGGTAAAACTACATGTCATTTAAGGACTGTATGGGAATAACTATGAGTAGTGAAGGATCAGGAAGGGGGGGGTATTTAATTCATCTATTTATTTTGCTAAAGTGAGGCCATTTTCAACAGTTTTACGGGAGCAACAGACAACCCTTGGGATTTTTTTTCTAACCTTAAAGTAAAACTCAATTCTTTTGCAAATTTATATTTGGAAAAAAAGTTTTGGCTCACTAGAAATCATGCAGATGTATTTTACCATACAATGAAAAAATCTGAGGCCTATTTCTGACCGGGGGAACTCTTTTCTTTATCATTAAAAACTAGGAGCTGACAGGACCAATATGTCAGTTTAAAGAAACAGAATACATGCAGATCTTTGTAGTTTAATATTATTTAATTAGCATTTTATCTCAATCAGGCTCATCATAACTGAGCAGAACTACAGCAAAGCTAATTCTGACAAACAAATGTCACATGTGTCATTAAAAGTAACAGTTCCTCTTTAGAAATAAAGAATAATTGTAATACTTAATGAATGCTTTCTATGATTTAGGTCGTTTCTTCTTCTGCTCCTATTGTGGAATTTAGTGGATATGAGAATTCTTATTCAATTACAGTTTAGTTTGTCAAGAACATCTCAAATCATCTGCATACTTTTAGTAAAAAAAGGCAAAATTAGCTGGAACATTTCAAAAGTGCCTTTTTCCCAGAATTTGAAAGGAGGGTGTTGCACTTTTTAGAAATCACGGAAATGATCGGAAGAGAATAATAAAAATGCTGCGAACAGTCTAAAAAATGACCCATAACTTCTGTCAGCTGCCTCCTCCCAACCTTGATCATTTTTGTACAGTCCTTAACTATTGCACAGTGTTATTACAATAGTATAAATTATGAGTTTGTGCAAATATGGCACCAAGGCTACGATACAGCAACTTGCTTATTGACACTAATCAAGAAATTCACTATTTAAACTGACTGTAAAATGTGAATAAAACTGTAGAAAATGTGTTGTATATCCACACCATCCTCTTCTCTCACATAAAATATTTTGCCTTTGCTTATGACAGAGCTGTCAAAGAATACTCACATAAGAAGATTAAACTTTATCCATCCATTTAATACTAGCTTGCATTCTGGCAAAATATTTTCAGAATGAGACACACAGTCTGAAGACATACCGATGTGTCTTCAGTCAGAGGAATGCTGGGCCCTTACAGACGCCATTTGTTTTAAAACAAATTTTCTTAAAGAATGAGCCTGATGAAGCCACCAGACAGCCCACCTCCACTGCCTCGACACTGAGTGCCATTCCCCAAATGTGACTTGGCACTTCTAATCAAATGATTTAGCACATTAAATCAACCTTTCCCCCTGTAATCAGATTATGTGAGTGCACTGCGCAGCATCTCCACAGCATACAGTATACCTTATAACCTATTAATATGACCAACCTTGTGTCAGTGATTTCCCTTGCGATGGAAACAGTATCATGTTAATTATCACAACCATCTGGTCCGAGCAGTGAAAAAAAGCTTTCTCTTCCTCTCGCAGATTTGTACCTGTCAATCAAAGACGGCTTCAAACAAGCCACTGGGGCTCAGGAACAGCAGAGAAGAACCAACGCTCCAGTCTCAGAGGATTTAGGAGTGGCGTTAAATTAATCTTCAGCTGGCAATTTGACTCTCCTCTCTCACTATGTTGTTGCTCTTACCACAAATCATTATTGATTTTGGTGCTAGGTTCCTAATATGGCCAGTAAACGCTATTTATGGATGTTTAGCATGGTAATCTTAGACAGTCTGAGGGACTGTTGTATTTCCAGCCCTTTCATTGATTCCAGTGTAATTTTACATGTGTGTTTTAACATGTGTATTCAACGTTATTACAGAAATAAATTCTTTTCTTTCTTTTTTTTTTATTCTCATGTGCTGACCACTATTTGTTTATCTATTAAACAGTTTTTCTTCCTGATGGATTATCATTGCCTCTTTTTGGAATAAAAACGTGTGTGTGTGTGTGTGTGTGTGTGTGCAGTGTGTGTGTGTGTGTGCAGTGTGGCAAAGCTGATACATCGAAATGATTCACTGTTCATGACTACCGCTGTCCCATGACATCACTGTGTTTGGATTTGGACCAAAGCTGTTTGTGAAGAGGAAAGAAAAAAGAAAAGAAAAGGAAAAAAAAGGGAAAACTTCAGCCATCAGAGGACACGGAGAAAAACGCAAGAAGAGACAAACCAAGGAGGCTCGCAGGACAGATGCTCTCCTCAAGGTGAACCGCGGCTGACCCGTCTGCCACATAAATTATTCTGTAGTTTCAGACTCCATTCCAAAGTTGTGGAATTGGGTTACAAGATAATTTCACAGGCCACTTGCTTGTCTTCCTTGGCAGTCCAACTGGCTAATTGAAGAGAGTGATTTCCAGTTTGGGCAACTATTCAGAACATGGCAGTCAAAATCTGAATGATTTGAGGACTCTCCTTTCCTCTCTTTCTCTCTCTCTCTCTTTCTCTTTCTCTCTCCCTCTCTCTTTTTAAATATTCTGAATATTCTTCCTCTCCAGAAGCAGACTAATTGTAGGCAAGAAAAAAAGGCTCGAATTCTGATTGACAGTTTATCACATTTACAAATAAACAAAGAATAAAAAGCAGTGTATTGTCTCAATGGAAATTCACTGGATGCCAAACTGAATATATTTTACAATTAAAAGGTTGGATACATTTTAAAATAAAAGTAAAGAAAATTTCCCTGAGGCTTTTAAACTTCTTATATTACTTTTGAATAGTAGATTTTTTTGTAAATTTAAAAAAACAAACAAACAAAAAACTAGACTTGAGGTTTACTTTTTCCAGCTTCTGGCGAGGAGGTCCAGCCATTTAAGTTCATGGCATCTGAATCCAGATCAACTCTCAGGGTGCATTATGGGGGAATGAGTGGCCAAGCTGCAACTGAGTTAATCCTGGTGTATTTCACCAATATAGGTGGAGATTTGCTGCTGATATGAGGAGGACCACATGCTGTATTAAATTACCCCGGTGCAATAGTGGAGGGTTCTCCCCTAAACCTCTCTTTTTGGTGTGTAATGGATAACATTAAATCAATCTTATCTTTTTAAAGTAGCACCAAACTGATGGCTACAGGGTTCTGGAAAAAAAAAAGATGTGAAAAAATGTTTAGCTGAAATATATTGAAGGGAAAAGATTTGGTTGTTTATACTGTGACTGTTGCACCGGCTGGATCTCGGTTTGTCTCCACTGTCCTGTTATATTTACATCCAAAAACAGGTCACTAAACGAGGGCGACGCTAATTAATAACTGGAAGTTAAAGTAATTGTAGATCAAGTGAAGTTCACGAAGCGGCGGCTACGGTACCCGGGGAGGAACAAACCTTATCTTCAAACAAAAGCGCGAAACGCTTTCACCTCCCCAGTCAGTCCGTGCGGATCGCGGCGAAGCGCAGCCTCATCACGGAGAACGGTGCTGAGAAAGAGTGAGAGAGAGAGAGAGAGGAAGAGAGGAAGAGAGAGAGAGAGAGGGAGGGTGTGTGTGTGCGAGAGAGAGAGAGAGAGAGAGAGAGAGAGAGAGAGAGAGAAAGCCAAAGCCAGAGCCAGAGAGACGAGAAAGATAAAGGAAAGACAGACGGAACCATAGACTTGTGCGTAAAAAATACTGGTTCCCCCCTTCTTCTTTTTCTTTCCCAATTTCCATCAGACAAAAAAAAACCCCAAACCGGCTGCTTGGATGAACCAGAACCTATCGATCTGTCAGTACTACACCTGGATTCACTGACCAGCCGCACAGCAGGCATGTCCCGAAGGAAGCAGAGCAACCCCAGGCAGATCAAACGTAAGTTGTTGTCTTTTGTTTTTTTTTTTTTTTTTTTAAATGTTGTCTAGCCGCTAACAGCGCGTCTCCCAGCTTCTTGGAGTTACAATTATCGCAATAATAGTGACCACGGTGCAGCTGATTCAGCAGCGCTCAACTATCGCCACTCATGTTGTTGCCTGTCACGGTCCATACGCTCAACTCTCCCTCCGCACATATTTTGTGTGTTTTTTGGGGGAAAAAAAAGCTGATTTACAATCCAAATCCCACGCTGCTGCCGCTGCCGCCGCTGCTGCTGCTGGCTTGGCTGAAAAGTTTTTTTTTTTTCCCGCTGCTGCCAAGTTGTAGCGAAAATGAAGTTATTTTTGTTGCTTGTTTGATGCGGCTCGATTCGACTTTTCATCCCAAAATATGTGCAGGCTATCAAACAGTGCATCACTTTGACTGGTTGTGCCGACCAAAAGCTCTTTATGGCGATTAATCGGCAATAATTCTAAATTACAGGCCTGTAATAAATATTGAGCCTGTCTAATGAATCCGGTTTAAAAGGCCCGTTTGGTTTTAATTGTATTGCTGCTAAATGTTTTTATTTGTAAGACACAGACACACACACGTGTCACACACACACACACACACACACACACACACACACACACACTCCAACTCCTTCACCCACACACACTTCATTTTTTTTCCCTTTTACACATACACATTTACTTTCAGGTGTGTGTACACACACTTTGTCAAACTTCACACTAAAAGCCCATGCATGATTTAAATAGTAATAAGTTGAGTATTAGATGGTTGTGGCTCCTGTGTTGCAGTAAAGAGCACAACTGAGGCAAGTTATGGTATGTTTTAATTTTCATTTCACTCAGCTGTATCATTCCTCTGGGGACAGTGTTGACCTTGTCTCCCAGCAGCACAGTTTGCACATATTTGCTTTTCAAATTTTGATGAAAATTTAAACTGAAATTTAGCGAAATAATATTTCTTCGTGCAGAAACATAATTATAAAGTAACACTTCATGGTCAACATTAATTCCACTTGAAGTGTGTCATACTCATCTTGTTTAGTTGTAGGCATAAAAAAACATTTTTTGAAGAGACGTTTTAAACAACCTTCCTTTATTTTAATGATTTTTAATAACATGTAGATCATCCATAAATATGTAGGGATTTGTACACACACACACCCACACATAAACACACACACACACACTCTTTCCCATCTCAAAAACAGCTGAGTGTGTGTACAGTGTGTGTGTTTAGTTTGTTCACTGTGTGCTGTTTCTTGTAGCTGCTGCTGCAAAGGGCTAAAAGTCCTCTGTGTTGCTTTGGGGTCAAAATATCAAAAATGAAACCACTTCCTCTGATTCGTCTTGTACCTCTCACACTGTTCATGTGCGCTACGAGGTATTATGGAGAAGTCAAAACTAAGGCAGCATTTCTGAGTGTGTGTGTATGTGTGTTTGGTGTGTGTGAGTGTCCATGTAGAGGTGTGTTTGTTTGCGTCTGTGTGTGAGCTCACATGCATGAATTCATGAGGGTTTGTTGGTATACAAGAGCTTTTCATGACATTTGTGTGAGACAGATTTTGCAACAGGAGATTCGTTTGTCGTCGTGTTATATTTTACTTGTTTTTATTTTAATAACAATTATTATTGATTCTCCTCTTTAATATTTGCGTATCATACTTTTAAAAAAAGTTTTGGAGGCAGTGTTTTTGGAATTTTTAAATATTTTTTGGTTCTTTAGTTTGGGAAAATTTGGATTTACTTATACTTTTAACATTAAATTGCACATTTAATTACAGTAAAATTATTGAAAAACAACAGTTAATTAATCATCTGTAAATATTTTTAAAGCGATGGTGAAGAGGATATTGTTTAAAATGCATGTATGAGTAGTTTTTCCTTTTTGCACTTATTATTCATACAGTTTGGTAAAGTTTGGTAAAGTGCAGTTGCCATAAACTCTGAATGAAAATAATTCTTTTGCAGAGAGATGCTTTTGTTTGAAATTTACATTTGTGCTTTTGCTTGCATCCACCACAAACCCGCAAAGCATTTCCAATCAACAAAAAAGAAACACGACAGCGTGTGACGTGATAAGCCCACTCATCTTTGGACCAATCCCATCGTTGCATCCCAATTTTGTTGTCAAGCAAAGGAAGTCTAATGTTTGTGTTACGCTTTCGTCATTGTCACCTGGCCTTGTGTGAATTAGTATGTCATGTGTAAGATTTTGTTAATATGGAGGGCGTGTGCAGCCGTATAATCAGGCTCTAGTTAGAAACAGAAAGGTCATGAGGAGCCTATCCTCTCTCTTCTTACCCCGGGAACTCTGGGAAAAAGGCCGAGGAGGCACTGCACAGAAAGTCAGCACAGACAGTCATTCTAAAGGACAAAAAGGTTGTTGGGCGCAGTCGCCCCCCCACCCCACACCCCCCACACCCCTCCTCCTGCATACATTGGGCCGTTATCTAAAATTGTGATTTATGCAGTATTTTAATATTTTGCTTATTCTTTCCCCTTGGGTGCTCTCTGAGCGGTGATAAAAAGGCGATGCTGAAAGAGCACCATTAATTTGCTCCGATGACTGGGGAGATAAGGCCAGATAATGGGAAAGATAAGCAGAGAAGATATACCATCAGAAACCCGATTATTACCATTAAAATTCCAGCCCAGCAATCTGCAGCTGGCTGATAATTCCTTCTCCGTTTCCACCACTTTGGATGATAAGGCAAAAAATAGTCACTCAGTGCTCCTTGATTAGGCTGCCTGGATATCCCGATAATACAGTGATAAATTATGTATTTTTTCCCCCTTGTTTTTTTTCTGTGAAACGTTACATCTGATTTTTTTTTTTATATATATTTATATAATTATATATTTCTGGCCCCCCTTCTGCTTACCCCTCCCCTTGTTGCTTTTCCAAGAAAACGAAAACCCCCAGTACACTTTTATTGTAATAAGAGTTTGATAGAAAGAGGAGATTGTGGTGGAGGTGTTTTGTGTGGGAGCACATATCAATGTTATCAGCTCATCTCCCAGGGCCAGCTGCTAGCTGCTGTTGTTTTTAGCCTTATCACCCCGTGCCAATATGCCAATAAATTGCCCAGATTGTTAGCCGTTCCAAGGCGGGTCAGTAGAATTTGACAGGAATGATGAAAATATCGCTGATGCTCTGCGGATTGCGATTAGCTGCTGTAATATGATGTGTGAATTCCACCAAGCTCCCTCTATCCTCTCTTCTCCCTCCCTCCTGTTCTCCCTGCTCACCCCCCCCCAACACACGCACACACGCACGCACACACATTACACTCACACACACACACCTCCCCTGTCGCCTCTTCCCCAGCTGCTGGTGGTGTCCATACCTCTATTCGCGCTGAGAGCAGAAGATTTTGATGCTTAATAGGAAGGAAAGATATGAACAGCCTGAATTGAAACCAGGCCCCTCAGAGTAATTTTTCTGTAAAATTGCCCCCCAAAGTTTCACGGCGTAACAGGGAATCTGGATGATGTAGGGAGCGTGCCTCCACCAGTGTTTATGGCAACATATTGAAGCAGCCCTCTGAGGCCATGGGCGGACATCTAATGTCAAATGTGCTTATTAAACTGACTTAGTGTTCTCCCCTCCACTGTTGTCTTCACCACATGGACCGTCTGAGAATTCATGTTGCCTCCTCCGGCTCTCTCACTCCACATTGTCCAAGCAGGATCAAGCTACGCGCTGTACTGATTATTCTGCTCTTTTGCTGTAAGTTTGTATGGTATCTGAGTGGCAAGTGTACACGTCCCCTGAGCCTTACCTCTGTGTCAAAATGCCTGGTCTGCTCATGTGACAGGGATGTTACATCTGTGATGCTGTAACGTCTTTTTATTGTTATTTTTTTTATTTCTCCCCATAATATCTCATGGTTTGAGTTGGAGCAGGTATAAATCATGCTTTAGTGCATTTTTTTTTTTCCTTTTCTGTTTTCTTAGATGAATAGTTTGACTGACATATTTCATAGTAAGGCCTCTGGGAAATATGATTTAAACTGTAGGATCATGGGGTTATTTATTTGCAATTGTTTGCTGCTTCTGTTTAAACCGAGCATTGAGACACCTTAAACCTAATGTCATGTACATACAACCCTCTTTTTCTCAATGACTCCGTCTTGAAGTGAACTACAGCCAAACAAGGTTCTCTGCTGGAGCTAAATGTCTGTTTTTTATCGTAGCAACCATTTTTTTTTTCCCTCCCATCTCTGCTCTACAGTTAATCTCTCCAACTCCTTAGCATAAGGCCACTTTATGTAACGTTAGCATACTGTTTATCATATCAGGTGACATTTCTATCTTTGAGGGGCATTTATCAGAGGCAGATTACAGTAGTAAGGGATAAGGGGAGTATTTACTGAATTGACTGCCAACATCCTGTATCTGAATTTGTGTGTTTGCTTGTGTATACATTGGTGCATGTACAGTATGTGCGAGGAGCATGTGGCTTTTAGCAGAAGGATCGGAGCTGTTAGCTTGATGTATTTTTTTTTTTTTTTTTTTCCTCCCTCAACAGACTTCTCGTCCATATTTCTTGCAACTTAGCTCGGCTTTGCTTTTCTCGTATACGGAGAGCTGCGGAAGTCGAATACGCTGCGTTTCACCCTTGGCCCACAAATGCTGGCAACTTCGACAGTCAGATGTTTTGGGGGTGTAAAATCAAAAAATGTTTGCATGCCAGCCTCCTCTCTGTATGTTTAAGGGTTTCTCTTTCATTGGGTGACAATCACAGCGTGTCTCTTGTGTTTCTCTTGTTGATTTCTGTCAGAAGAAGAATGGTTGTTGAATGCCAACTTTCCCTCAAACATCTGTTCCCTGCCAATAACAGCTTGTGCCGTTGCCTCGTCTTAGCTGAAGGATCCCCAATTGCCGCCTCACTTTTGACACAAAACAACAATGCAGATGAATGTCATCTTCTTGTAATGTTTTTTCCTATTGTGTCTAAAGTACAGTGTTTCTCGCATAGAGAAAGTATTCACGGCGCTGCTATTACTGCTTATGTCACAGGCTCTGCAGCTATAGAGAGAGGAATGTACAGCAGCTGCCGTTTCCTGTGTTGACAACAGTGCTGTGTGATGTGTTGGATGGGCCGGCGTTGGCAGCCGATGGACTGACGGTGCCTAATCCTGCCCTCTCTGCCGCTGTAGCCTGCAGTGCCTGGACGGCAGTGTGAAATGTGGGCAGGGTTGCCGCAAAGGTGGAGGTCACTTCCTCACACAGTTTCCTCTTTATCTTCCTCTTTCCTGAATTCCACTGCTATTATTCCAATAACTGCTGGTCAAAGCTGTCACCATTGTGTTTTTTTTTTTTTTATCCAGGCACATAACTGTCACCAATATGAGCGAAATGTCAATTTTAAAAAGAAATAATTATATATGTGCAGTTGAAAGCCCCAAAAAAAATCTTTTTATGCTTTTACTGTTGCGGCTTGTGCATTTTCTTTTTAATTGTACGTTTCAGTCCCTGCCAGCTGTATTCCTCTCTGTTTATTTAGATTTTATATCAATGATGCCCATTGAGCCCCCAGGCAACAATTGACTTTCAGCCTGCTTTAAGTTAATAGCCTTGTCTCTTGCTTGTAGGGATCAATATTGGTATTAATTAATCACCATTATCAAGAGCAGGATCTGGTTCCATTTGTTGTTACATCAGCAAAATATCAATAGAGAAAGTGGACTCCCTGATCGTCATGGCAACTTCATCTCTTAGGTCAAAGAGAGTTTATCTTATCTTGCTGCTGAGAGTGGCAAACTGCTTAGGAATCTAGTTTAGACTCAAAGATCATTGATTTAAGCCTTTTTTCACCCCCACCTTGTTGTTTCAGGAGAGAGAGGGATGAAAAAAACAGAGAAAGGCAGCATTCTAATCACAACAGAGATGTAAGATTTAAATATTGATGTCCAAAGGCCATTACAGCAAAGAAGGCCTCTGGTCTCGCTGTTGTTCAAGTACGTCCTTTTAAGACCTAGACAAAGCTTTGATTATCAGAGGTGTCACCATGGAGTATGTCTGTATAGCTGACAGTGTGGGACTGCAGGGGAGATCAGTTTCCTGCAGGCGTGCCACAGAATGTTAACAGATCACACTGTACATCCTGGTATGTCTACAGGCCTCCTATAGGCCTGCAGTATATCCTGACACTCTGTGTCTGTGCTCGTAATTTTTATACTCGGCGGAAATGAGTTAAGCTGATACTGTTAGTCGGTTATTGCATTTGGCAATCAGTAAATAAATGTGATAATCAGCTAATCTTAACTCTAATACTTTTATCAAATAAAAAAATAAAGCAGTACCAGCTTCTTAAATGTGGGTATTTTCTGGCTTTCTCGGTCTGTTGTGACAGTTAAAAGAATATATTTTGATTTATTGGACTGTTTTTCTGTCAACAGAGGACATTTGAAGACTTAAACTTGGACTTTGTGAACTAACAATTTTCTTTTGCTCAGTATTTGCTGACATATCTAAAACCTATTGATCAGGTGAATTATCTCTGTAATCAGAGGCTGGAGAATTTCAGCTCCTTGAAAAGTAGAAAAACCACTCTGAAAAATTACTGTATAACAAGTAAAAGTTCTGCATTTAAGAACGAATAAAATAAATATATACAAACATGAACTATCAAAGGTAAAAGTAATGACTGAGCATAAATGACCAACACTCGTATTTTATTTTTAAACATTATATTTCTGTGAATGTGTCCTTACTGAAGTTCTACCTTAGTGCTGTAATTTGTCAAGATGATGCTAATTTATGTTTTCTGTTATGTAGTTTTTGACAAATTCTTTTCCACAATTTTTAGTAACTTGTAAAAATGGAAGTCAGAAGTGCAATATTCACCTCTGAAATTAAGTCATTCAAAGCCATTAAGCAGCACTGAATGTAGATATTCATGCAAATTACAAATACCTTAATATGACATTTAATTACAGTACTTGAGTAAATGTACTTAGTTACTTCCTGTGAGTGCTCATCGACAGTTAAAGGTCTTCGAATTCTTCTTTCGGGTCAACATTCTTTCAGACAGCCATTCTGCTTTTTTAACTTGCATACTTTTTGTTCATTGTACAATGAAGCACCACCACCTCCATTAAAAAAAATGACTAATAATTCCATGACTATGTGTTTTAGAGTGAAGTTGCTGGTTCTTAAGGTAGCTAAGCTAAAGTCTGGTCCGAGCTGTTTGGGTGGTGGCAGGCCTGGATGCTTGGATGTATCTCATCGTGCAGCAGAATGCTCCTCAGGGTTGGAGCAGAGAGCAGGGGCACTGCCTGCTTTTTTTTTTTCTTCCTCTTTTTGCCTTCGGGACACAATTGCCTCATTTAACATTCTCTATTTGGCCCCTGCCAAGAGGGGAAATAGCCAGGGTGAGTAAGAGAGGCCGCCACACATCATGAATTCTTCTTTCATTTAACTTGCACAGTCCCTTTTCACCTTGGTGATGCACATGGATCAGGAATGAAGATATTGCTCAATTAAGGGGATTTCTGAGGTTGCTCCTGAGGTATTGCAGTTATTTTTGTGCTATGCCGAGGTTTTGATGTATCATGGATATGGATATTGGGTTCATCACATTTGTGTGATGCTTTGACATCTCCATAGCCGGGAAGAGAAACAGCTCTGCGCCTGCAACAGGAACTTGCCTCTGCCATATTCGAGAAATAAAGTCTGTCAGTCTTCCATTGCAGGGATGTAAATAACTTTTATGCCTGTGTTAAGATTCTTTTTGTTTATATCAATTTCATTAGCTACAGTTAATCAAAGCATTTTCATGGAATATGTCAAAATTAATATCAGGGTTTTGACTGAATCTTGGATGAGAGAAAGGAAAGAGACTCCTAGGAAATATGACTCACGTTTTGCAGCAGGCATTGTCACAATACGTTGTCAGCAAAATACAGTAAAATTATTGGCCGAGCTTTGAGTTTGCCTTTAACTACACAAATTGTTTCCGTTATTTGAGAAATATGTGATTATGTGATATGTGAAGGGATGATAAAAATAGGGGTTAATTTCCAGATCGTTTCCAGAGCAGGATAGGAGCTGGCACACCAGAAAGTGACGTCCTAATAGCTGTTCAGTGTAAATCTCTGGCTTGGCAGGAATTACTGAGCTTGTATTTGTGGGGGGCAGCGGGATGCAGAACTTTGCATTGGAATGAACTGCAGCAGGCTCTATAGTTAAGGGATAGGTGGCAACAGAGGATTAAGTAACAAGCTTTTCAGTTCAATTTGTACATCAGCATTTTCCGCCAGACGAACGGCACAAAACACGTAGCATCTTAAGGCTCCAGTGGAAAATCACTAATGACAAAGCTTTGTAAACAGATAAACAATTTATGTCAAATATGCTGAAAATATAAAACAAACTTCAAAACATGTTAATACTTTAAAGAGGCCGTGTTTTGATTTGCACCATTGCAAAGCTGGTAAAGCTGTTGACAGCGCGGCTTACGCGTCATGTGATCAGTGGCCATATCTGCCTGCGTATGATTAGCAGTGAAGCAACGCCGCAGAAATCGCCATGATGGAGCCACAGGAGCACTTAGGCGACGATCGATTGTATTTACAGTAAATTCTGTAAATCAGTTGCGACGGAGCGCGTATCATTGGACAGTGACAAAGAAGTGACGTGTTGCAAAGTACACGTCTCCTGCTTCTTATTATTTCAAGGCAGGCTTTGTGAAGCGACAGAGTAAACATCCAGAGAGAAATGCAGCCACTGTTATTTCAGAATCAGCCAATTTTCTTTCTCTGTGTATTTCAGAGAATGCTTATCTAGTAATTACTAAAAACTGTTGACATTGAGCTAGTGCTGTAGCCAACTAAAATGCCTTTTTGTCTTATGATATCAGATTGGATTTTTATCTTAGGTTCACGCAATCACGCATTCCTGAAAACCAAAGATAACTGGCTCAAACTCCTTATTTCCACCATGAGTGCAGAATTAAAGAGGCTCATTTTGGAAAAACTACAATCATTACATCCTGCATTCATTTCTCTGGTGCAATACTGATAATATGCTCTTTTTTTTTTTTTTTTTTTTTTTTTTTACTTCTTCTGGTTCGGTGTAGGATGTGCCTGTGAATCTCCGAGCGATACATTTGACC